>JAJHJA010001103.1:0-149619 GCA_021202915.1 Heliconius himera
TAGGTTGAGTAGGAAGGCAATTTTCTCATTTCTATTAATGCACTATAATTACATAATGTATTTTCGGTCATTTTTAATTTTGACGAACTCGTTAAGACAAATCAAACGAGTCTAAACACGACTTTATTATATTTTTTAGTTCAATAATAATCCCGTTGTTCACATTTTCGCGCTCCATATTCAGTTTCTTATTTTATCATTAATTTGATATTCCTATTAGATTAGGTTGTGCAATAATTTGTAATCCGCCATTTTGGTTTTAACAACAACAATATTGATTATATGTATTATATTTCATTATCTTCAAACTGAAGTTGTAATCCAAATCCCGGGTAGGCAGAGGGAGCCTAGGAGATAGGTAAGATATTTCCGTCCCCATTTGCCACCGAATTCTGGAGGCATTGCGTGTTGAGTGGAGAAATATTTGACAATCTTTATTTAACTTCCATTGTTAGTTAGTGTTAGTAGGAGGGCACTCGTGGCGCAGGGGCACAAAGTGGGACTGTAATATCGACTGGTTGTGGGATCGATCCCCACTCGAGGAAATGAAATATTTATTTACATTTATATTTTCATTCCTCCGGTCTGGTGTCGAGGCAAAGCGCGGCGTTGAGTCCCGCAACTCAACACGAAATGCCTCCAGAATTCGTCAGGAAGTGCTCAACGTGGTGTCTTAATGGGAGAGGAGTGTTTTGCAGTGCCTACTGTGCTATGTGCTATTGCCTGTAAAGCACCTGTAGCTCCTCTGCTGTTGCACGGGGTCGTGGGCGGCGGTGACCACTTACCATCAGGTGACCCGCACGCTCGTTTGTCTTTTTCCATAAAAAAAATATGCTAAAAAGCTAAAAAGTATATAACGTTTCTTGTTCAACTTACAAAGATGATGTGGCCTTATGTTGTAAGATCTTGTATGAGTCAGTGATGCATCACTACAATTAATTTAATATAATCTGTGGGATGCAGCTAATTTTGTTATGCATTGCGAAGGCGGAAGGTGAATCTACTTAGAGCTACAATCACTATAGGATTTATATTGCAATAATAATATTATAAAATATGTTTTGAGGTAGAGGTGAGGGGCACAGACGTGTGACTATAAACGCAAAAGGGTTGTGAGTTCGATTCCTACTCAGAAATGAAATTAACATTTTTATTTTTCAGTCTGTGTTGGTGACCAGGCAAAGCGCGGCTTTGAGTTCCGCCACTCAACGCACAATGTCTCTAGAATTCGGCGGAAAATGAAGAACAGAGTATCTTAATATTAGGTTCCCTCTGCCAACCCTGCTTGCTGTGTGCACTAAATAAAAACAAAATTATGATTTTCAGAGTTTGTTCTACAAATTGCATACTTACCATAATAATTGTTCATATTGCTAATATAGAAAAAGAGAGAAATTTGGTTTCATATGTCAATTATACGTTCCAAATTTGATCTACGGCTAGTTTTCGTTTCGCAAAAAGGTAAAGTTCTTAAGTGGTTCTAAAACAAGAGGTCAAAGTCGGTTCTTTTGTGCTTTTAGATTCTATTAAAAAAATTAAATCATATCAGCTTCACGCTGTATCCCGCACACAGCAGGGTAGGCAGAGGGAACCTAGTGTTAACACTCCTGTTCCCCACTTTCTGCCGAATTCTGGAGGCATTGCGTGTTGAGTGGCAGAGCTCAACGCCGCGCTTAACCTCGACACCAGAGCGAAGAAATGGAAATATAAATTTAAGTAAATATTTCATCTCCTCGTGTGGGGATCGAACCCACAACTAGTCGGTTTTACAGTCACACCTTGTGCCACTGCGCCACGACCGGCCTCAATAGATTCTATTATGATCTACAAAAGTAAAACAAAAACCTATTTATATTATAGCAATGATTTAAATAGTATTTCTTTACTTAATACCATCTTACCCAATATTAAAATTTAATTTCCTAATATATGAACATGTCTTAATTAACTGCAGGAAGCGCCGAAACATACGAGAAAAAGTGATGGCGGAAAAATTTTATGGCATACACGGTATCGCCGGTGCATTCTTAACCTAATAAAGTAGTACGGAAATAGTTGACGAGCCTCGTTAAATTATATATTCTATGAAATACTACTATTTTTTTTTATAAGTTTCACGCTGGATCCCGCATGTAGCAGGATAGGTAGAGGGAGCCTTGGTTAAGACACTTCCCTCTCCACTTTCCGCCGAATTCTGATAGCAATACGTGTTGAGTAGCTGAACTCAACGCCGCGCTTCGCCTCAACACCAAAGAGAAGAAACGAAAATATTTAATATTTCTTGTCCTCGAGTAAGAATCGAACCCACAACCTGTCGCGTTTACAGTCACACGCTTGTGCCTCTGTGCCACAACAGGCCTCTTACGAAATAAGATTACATACCTATATAACATTAATGGCGATAGAATTTTTTCTCAAACATCGCATGTTAATTTTGTACCGTGTAATTAAACTTTTTTACTTACATTTAATACAAGTAAAACTGTTAAGTAACACCCGTTTTTACCATTTAAGTTAGCGTCTTGCTAAACCGGTGAGTTTTTATGTGGCCAATATATCTATATGGTAATTATTTGAGGCCAGTCGTGGTGTACGGGCATTAGGGTGTGACTGTAAGCGCGACCGGTTGTGGGTTCGAATCCCACTGGAGAAAATGAAATATTAAATAAATAAATCAGCTTCATGCTGTATCCCGTATACAGTAGGGTAGGCAGAGGGAACCTAGTGTTAAGACACTCCGTTCCCCACTAGAGGCATTGCGTGTTGAGTGGCAGAACTCAACACCGCGCTTTGCCTCAACACCAGAGTGAAGAAATGGAAAAACAAATTTAAGTAAATATTTCATCTCCTCGAGTGGGGATCGAACCCACAACACGTCGGTTTTATAGTCACACTGTGCCCCTGCGCCACGACTGGCTTCAACAATATTTAATTTCTGTTTTTTTTTTCGGTCTGCTGTAGACAGACAGAGACAAAGCGCGGCGTTGAGTCCGCCACTATAAACAACGCCTCCAGAATTCGGTAGAAAGAGGCAAGCGGAGTGTCTTACCACTAGGCACTCTCTGCCTATCCTGCTACATGCGGGAAACAGCGTGAAACTTAAAAAAAAAGAATATTTGTTGCCAACACCTAGTTTATGTCTACCTAGAAATCACGTTCTCATTATTAGCTAGCGAGAAATAGCGAGTGAATGTTGCAACGTTAATTGAAACTGATGATTTGCATATTCTTGTAATTGTTAATCTTAGGAAACTTGTCTAGTGTTTATTCTAGTTAAATCTTTTTTAGGGTTCCTTTTAAGGAATAAAGGAACCCTTATAAGATCACTTTGTTGTCGTGCGTCTGTCTGTCAAGCGCCTTTATCTCAGGAACGCTTAAAGATATCGAGTTGAAATTTAAATCATTTACTAGGCCCCATAGGTTTACGGCCCCATGATTTCCCGAAAAAAAAAACATCTTTCTACATTTAAATAATAAATAAACTAATAGGCCACTTAGTCAGACAGAGAGGCCAGTCGTGGCGCAGCGGCACGAAGTGTGACTGTAAAACCGACTGATTGTGGGTTCGATCCCCACTCGAAGAGATGAAATATTTAAGTAAATTTATATTTCCATTTCTCCGCTCTGGGTTCGAGGCAAAGCGCGGCGTTGAGTTCTGCCACTTAACACGCATTCCCTCCAGAATTCGGCAGAAAGTGGGGAACGGAGTGTCTTAAAATTAGGTTCCCTACCCTGCTGTGTGATACAGCGTGAAGCTGATAAAAAAATAATCTAATATTGAGAATACAAACCAAACTAATATACATATGAACAAAGATAATTTTTCTTCTTTCTCTATTTTCGTTATAATAATACGAAATCGAGCTAGACTATACTCTAGCCTAGGCTTGTGACCCTTGATCAGGCTGAAAAACTGAGACCACCGTGGCGCAGTAATTGGATAGTGTGTGTTCGAATTTCACTAAGAAATATTTAGATTATTTTGATTTTTTTGCTCTGTCAGTTAATGTTTAAAAAAATATTTCCATTTCTTTGCTCTGGTGTCGATGTTAAGAGCGGCGTTGAGCAACAACTCAACACGCAATGCCTCTAGAATTCGGCAGAAAGTGGGGAATGGAGTGTCTTAGCACTAGGTTCCCTCTTTCTACCCTGCTGTGTGTGGGATACAGCGTGAAGCTGCTATCAAAAAACTTTCTGATTATATCGCAACAGCTAATAAAATAAAATTATATATGACATCGTCTGACTGTAACTTGTGATGGGTTCGATTCCCACTGGCAGGAAAATTAAGTATTTTCATTTCTCCGCTCTGGTAACAAGATAAAGTGTACAATAATTCTTAACACTAACACTACCTTCCTTTATACTATCCTGCTATATGCGGGATACAGCGTGAAGTTAAATAAATAAATAAAAAATCATTAATTAAAATCTTTGAGGCCAGTCGTAGCACACGGGCACAAAAGTGTGACTGTAAACCGACTGGTTGTTGGTTCGATTCCCACTCGAGGGAATTAAAATATTTATTTAAACTGTATATTTCCATTTCTTCGCTCTGGCGTTAGTGTCAAAGTAGTCAAAGTGGGTAACGGAGTGTCTTACTTCGTTGTGCGGGATACAGCGTGAAGCCGATTTTATTTATTAATAAATTAACACATAAATATAAATTAAAAGTTAAACCGGCCAAATCTTACACTACGAAACATGTCACAAATAGAATAGCAATTGGGAATTGTGCAAAAATATCGATGCCATTATAAGATTCCGCGAAGTGTACGTTCCCGGTAACCCTAGTTAGAGACGGAGTGGGATAAGTTCTAAGAAATATTGGTTTTAATAACAACTCTCTTAATGATTCAGTGTAAATTGCATTAAAGCCGCTGAGTTGAGTTTTAGAGTTTAAGTTGTGTGTTTCGTAGGTTTTTTGTTTTCGGTTCACGTTTTATAAACTTCTCAGAAATAAATTGATTTTCAATATATATGTTGCATATAGACATTATCTTCTCTAACTAATGGCTTATGTCTATTTCTAGATTATTTTGTAGATATATAAAAAATATCTGGAAACAAACATAATTAGACACAAACAGACGTCTTCATGTGATCACATTTAACATTTGTAATTTCTCCGCTCTGGTAACAAGACAAAGCGCGGTGTTGAGTTCCGCCACAACACGCAATGCCTCTAGAATTCGGCGGAAAATGGGGAACGGAGAGTCTTAACAGTAGGATCCCTCTGCCTACCCTGTTGTGTGCGGGATACAGCGTGACGCTTAAAAATATTTATATGTAGTTATACGTAGTATAGTGATAAAATGTAAATATTTCTGATATATTAACATTATAAACTTGGATTTACATTAAAAAATTACAAAAATAGGCAATCAATTTAATTACTATGTATTTTAAAAAACAAAATCAGTTTCACGCTGTATCCTGCACACAGCAGGCAGGCAGGCAACCTAGTGTTAAGACACTCCGTTGTCCACTTTCTGCTGAATTCTGGAGGCATTGCGTGTTGAGTGGCAGAGCTCAACGCCGCGCTTTGCCTCGACACCAGAGCGAAGAAATGGAAATACAAATTTAAGTAAATATTTCATCTCCTAGAGTGGGGATCGAACCCACAACCAGTCGGTCTTACAGTCGCACTTTGTGCCCCTGCGCCGCGACTGGCCTCTGTATGTATTTTATACATTGTACGACTATGTATTTTATACATACCATAAAATTTGTAACTAGTATGTAATATGATATAGTATGAATATAGAGTGAAGATATAAAGGTCAATAATAATATTTATCTTTTTTTAACGTAGTTAGATTTTTAATTGACAATAGTTTGTTTTTATAAATTTGTAATTTTAAAGCCTGTGTATTATAAATCTATATATATAAAAGGACATATACCTGACTGACTAAGGTCTTACCTTACGCACGCACAGCCGTAACCGCTGTGCGTAGAAACGTGAAATTTGGACAGATGTTTATTTTCATAATCTGGACATCCACTAAGAAGGGATTTTGAAAAATTTTAACATTAAAGGGATGATTAAATAAGCGGGCGAAGCTGCGCGCGCCTGCTAGTCGTACTTATATAATAAATGTGAATGTAAGTTTGATTGTTACGTTGTCACACTAAAACTACTGAACCGATTATCATGAAACTTTGTACACATATTCTTAGAGGTATAAGAAAGGACATAGAATATATTTTATTAAAAAAATACTTTTTTTAATAAAATATCCATTGGCTATAGTATAAATATAAGCTTAAGCGTGTAAAACCGAGTTTGAGTCTCTAGTGCTAAATAACAAAAGCACCTGCACGTGTCTGTAAGAGTGCAAGGTGCGACGGAAGTACATTTTAGTCTCAACATCAGATAGTGACAGGAAGTATGTTGATGTAAGGAAGATATGCTTGGAAGAGTTATGTCTTATGCTATATTAATAAGAAACATTTTAGTATTTATTTCAATATATTTATTCATTTATTAACATGTATTTCAATATGCTAAAATAATATGCGAAGTTGTCTTACTTTTGCATTATAAACTTGTATTATTTATGACCAGTTTTAGGGTCCCATTTTTGTATTTTGAACGGAACGTATAGTAAACAATCTTATAGGATCACCTTGTTGTCCATCTGTCCTTCAAGACTATTTATCTCGAGATCGTGTGGAGGTACCGTTAATATAAAATTTCATTAAAATTAAATATTCAGGTCTAAAAATCCAGCTATTAAGTCAATGTAACCAAAAGATACAAACATTTATAAATCGTTTTTAATACATGAAATTTCGCCGCGGTATAAAAAACAATAGGATATTTTCCGTCTGTTAATCTACAATTCTGAAAATACTACGGAACCCTTGATTATCGAGTCCGACTCGCACTTTATTAGTTTTTTTTCATATTATTTTTTTTATTACTTATTAATATTGAAACGTAATAATAGTAATTCAATTTAATTTAATTACAGTAGTAGCACAGATTTTTTAAAAGAGAAATTGAATTTTAAAAAACTTTTGAACTTGGCGGCGAAAAGTTTTTTAAGTAACTTATTTTATTAACATTAACATTATTATTAATTTTGTATATTGCTGTTTCATTTAATAAAATAAAACAAAGAACGCGTTTTTAATAATATATAACATCAACAATCTCATTTCAATTGTCACAAATAATACAACCTATTTGTCCTCATAAAGTCAAATTCTTTGACCGCTTCTATAAATTAGACAATGAAAATTGATATGCTTTTTATTATGAGTTAAAGAAAATCAGCTTCACGCTGTGCTTCACGTGTGCGGGATGCACATAGCAGGGTAGGCAGAGGGAACCTAGTGTTAAGACACTCCGTTCCCCACTTTCTGCGAAATTCTGCAGGCATTGCGTGTTGAGTGGCGGAACTCAATGCCGCGCTTTGCCTCAACACCAGAGCGAAGAAATTCAAATATAAATATAAATAAATATATTTTTTCCTCAAATGGGAATCGAACCCCAATTCTCGCGTTTAAAATCACCGGATTGTGCCACTGCGCCACGACAGCCTCAAATAAATATATATATTAAACATATTTATTAATTAAAAGAAATCTTTGTTTACTATTATTCAAGTAATATACGTATTGTTATTATTGTATTCTTTGAAAGCGGCTTTATAATTGTTTTTGTTCGTAATTCAATGTAATTATATTCTTAGGAAAGCTTTTTAATAACATGTCAAAGAAAAAAATACTATCGAGTGAAACGATTAACATACAACATAGGTAATACAACGTCGTTACAAGATGTTTTTTTTTAATTTGATCAGTAGTGTAGGGGCTTGGACTGTAAGCGCTACAAATTGTGGGTTCGATTCCTACTGAAGGAAATAATATATTTTTTATTTTTTTATTTCTTCGCTCTGGTGTTGAGGTAAAGCGCAGCGTTGAGGTTGAGTACCGCCACTCAACAAGCAATTTTTATTTTATTTTATGGAAAAGACAAGGCAAACGAGCGTTCGGGTCACCTGATGGTAAGTGATTACCGCCGCCCACGACCCCGTGCAACACCAGAGGAGCTACAGGTGCGTTGCCTGCCTGTAAGGTGGGTTGGGCGCCGGAACCCGGCATTACCTGATGCGAAACGCAGTGGCATAAAGCCACTACTTAACGCCGGTTTTAAATGCCGGGGATGGTAATAATCCGGTCGAGTCTGCCCATGCATGTTGCCATTGCTGGCGACGTGACCCTGCCACACGTACTTTAGTGGCCTCTTACGGCACCACCAGTACCAGGATGATCCTATTCTAGGCCGAGATCACACGGCATAGGCCCGGATAACACGGCACGAATGATTCCAGAAGTCGGCGGAAAATGGGAGACGTAGTTTCTTAATACAAGGTTCCCTCTTTCTGCTGCGTGCGACATACAGAGCGTGAAGCTGATTTTTATATATTTCATGGAATCCTCCAACATAGGGGTCGGGGTCTTCCCAGAAGCCGTTACAACAATAATAATTACGTTTTACGGAATTACGGAACATCTGCTTTTTCCGTTGTGATATTACTGTGTTTAGTGATGTATGAAATGGATGTTGTTCTATAATAACTAATTTAATTTAGCTGTATCCCTAGGCATGAATGGTTTATAGTTGATAGTGTTTTTTTTTAAAGATAAATATCTAATGTTGCCAATACAATGGAGATATATAGCAATATTAATTATTATATTGTTGACAGTATTTTAATATTTCGTTTCTTAAATACGGTTAGATACTTTTTAAAAAATTTTTTTAGGTTCACGCTATATCCCATATGCATTAAATAAAATGGCATTAAAAAAAACCTAAAGTGTCAAGCTTATGCTACAACAGCCTTACTACAATACCGAACTACTACGTCTGTTTGTTTTATTTTATTGCTAATTTTATATAAAAGGTTACATATGTATGTGTGTCTATGTCGAAATGTGTTTTTTATTTTATTTTATATCAGATATAATTTGATGAATAAACAATGTAGGCAAAATAAAAGATGACTATTACTAATACCAGGATAGGAATTGACAAATGAAAAATTAATTTAAATTTATATTTTTTTTTTTATTTCTTCGCTCTGGTGTTCAAGGCAAAGCGCGGCTTTGAATACTGCCACTCAACACGCAATGCCTCCAGAATTCGGCGAAAATAGGGAAAAGCATGTAACATTTGGTTCCCTCTATCCATGTACCGGATACTTATATATTTCTTGAAAGAAATATTTAAGTATTTGCTAACGCACTCATCGGAATTTCAAAACAGCAGCGGCTACGTTGTAAACATTCGAATTTCAAATACACATACTACCGGATCCGTATACGTAACTTATAAATGAAATATGTTTTAATAAAATCAGCTTCACGCTGTATCCCGCACACAGCTGGGTAGGCAGAGGGTTAGTAGTAGTAGTGTTAAAACACTCCGTTCCCCACTTCCTGCCGAATTCTGGAGGCATTGCTTCTTGAGTGGCAGAACTCAACGCCGCGCTTAACCTCCTATATATATATATATATATATATATATATATAATCTCGTTAATCATCAAAACCAATATTTTACGTCAACATGCTCTGGATTTCCCATATTTGACTTTTATTTTGGTTGTTTTATAAGCGAAATATACATGTGTGTAAACGCGATGATTGTGGGTTCGATGCCCACTCGGATGAATTAATTATTGTTTATTAATACTTTTATTTTTTCGCTCTGGTAACAAGGCAAAGTGCGGCGTTAAGTTTCGTAGTTCAGCACGCAATGCATCAAAAAATCGGCGGAAAGTAGAGAACGCAATGTTTAGCGCTATGCTCCCTCGGCCTACCATGCTGTATGTGGGATACAGCGTGAAGCTGAAAACAAATTGTAATTTTTGGTGTTGACCTATGTCACAAATGTATAATTTAAAAGCTTATACCTATATAATTTAAAATAGAAATATTTTTTTACTTCATACTATTCAATAAATAAATGCTGGCCGATAGAACTATCTGTCAAACAAACAAAAAAAAGCAGAAATTAATTCATATAATAAAAAGAACAATATAGAAAATTTCACGTTTTTTTGTCAAATTTCGACAAATTTTGCTTGTGAAATATCCAAATTTTAGTTTCGACACCTTTTTCAAGATAAAATTCTAAGTTTCAAAATGCCTGTTTATTACGGTGGTTTTGTGGGAGGACCGCAAGGTGGTGGCTACTGTTTGTTTTCCCCGGATTGTGGCCCTAGCCAATGTTGCGGGCCTTGTCCAGGGCCAGGTTGCAGTTATCCAGGACCATGCTAGGTATGGGACCACACAACTATTTATCAATTTCAAATTGCAATGATATATGAGGTTGTCGTGGCGCAGGGGCACAAGAATGTGTCTGTAAACGAGACGGTTGCGATTTCGATTGACATCCGGGCGAACGATATTCTTAATATTTTCATTTCCTCGTTCTGGTACTGAGGCAAAGAGCGGCGTTGAGCTCCGCACTGAACACACAATGCCCTAGGATGAAGTGGAGAAGGAAACTGTCTTAATGGGGGCGGGAGTGTCATTTTTCTTTGACAGACGTCGACCAAATCGAAAATGTTATAAATAGATTTTTATTCTTTTCATTATTCTCTCTACATACTTAAAAATTTAATAGATTCATCTTTTAGAAATCTTGTCTTATATGTATTTATCTTATAGGCTCACAGAAGAGGACAGGCGACTCGTTGGCCATACCACTATTTTCAAAATGCATACTTCAAAGAATATCTGCGCAGTATAAAGTAGTATAAACAAAAATTCTGTTTTACTACAATATTATTAACTATAACAAAAAAAATGCCTTTTGTGATCGTTCAATAAATATATATTAATGTATTTCTTTAGAATAAGAATGAATGTTGCCTTTTTTTCCTTAATAAATACTTATAAGAAGTAACTTGTACAAAACATCTTTTTAAATAGTTTCATACAAATCTATCCTTTATGCCATTATTTTTGGTGTCTAAAATGGCGTGAATAATTACTTGATACTGTTGCTGGTGGTGTGACTGCGGTCGAAAGGCGGGTAAATTACAGTGTTTCCGGTGCTCTTCCACGGAACCGAGCGCAACGCGTTCACCGTACGTTTTCATTGCAGGGCAACATTTAATATGTTTACCATAATTTTATATATTTTTTTCTATATAGAGGCCAGTCGTGGCGCAGGGACACAAAGTGTGACTGTAAAACCGACTGGTTGTGGGTTCGATCCCCACTGGAGGATATAAAATATTTACTTAAATTTATATTTCCATTTCGTTTCGTTCGTTTTTAGACGTTGAGTTCTGCCACTCAACACGCAATGCTTCCAGAATTCAACAAAGTGGAGAACGGAGTGTCTTAACACTAGGTTCCCTCTGCCTACCCTGATGTGTGCGGGATACAGTGTGAAGCTGATAATTTTTTTTTTATTCCTTTTTTTTTAGGGTCACCTTTACTGGGATATAGCAGGGTAGATACGAATAATCTAGTTTCATTTAGTTCAGTTAGTTTAGTTTCTTAGAGTTTTATTTTCCATTTTAATCGAATTCACGTTATTGCGTGTTAAATGGTGAAATCAAACACCGTACTCTATCTTTTGGACAAACCGATTTCTAATTTGTCTTACTGGAGAGAGAATCCAATGTAAGAAGTTTAAAATATATATATGGAATTACAAAATTATTAATCACAATATGAAATCTACGAAATCATAACAGTAAAGAAATGTGAATATGTCTTTTTATTCCTTAGCTTTTATATATTTTTTTTAAAATTCAATTTTACTCCGACGTGATAGTGTATATGTAATATTCTCTTACTCTTAAAAATATTTATAAATTCTTATATTATCAGAAAACAGATTATAACTTATAGAGTTTTAAATATAAAAAATTACCTATTGAAAGTTGATACAACAACTGACGGACTTGGAGTATCTGATGTAAACGGCGGGCGTAATTAATCATCTTCTCGGAATATTACAGCAATATTAAATTCTTGAAAATTATATTTCTGTGAATGTTTATCATAACTATATTCTTTTTAAATTGCAATCATACACCGAATACCTAAACGCAGTCGTTTTTACTTCACTTATACCGATATTTGTATGAGTAATAACCAGATTATGTTCTGTTTTCTAATGCTATTTGAAATGCATTTTTTTATAAATCAACTTTTCAATATATTTTTGTGATTAGAGTTTAACACTCTAAAGTGGTAGCTATCATTTTTATTTATTTACTAATGTATAAATAGGATAATTTATGGTTGTCAGATATTTGTGCGGTAAATATATATATATAGGATATTTCATTAAGCGCTTCTTATCTTTAAATTTAAATAAAACAAAGCGTGTGAGATATTATAGATTTTTTATTCGTTTGAAAGAGCATTATTAGAGCCATGGGTGTCTTTTCTGGGTGAAGTCCAACTAAAATGTCCTATTTTCCATGACTCTGGCGTATAAATTTGGCTGTATTGACCTATGAATTATGCAGGCTTTGAGGACAAGACTGAAATAGGTGTGGTTTGTGGATTATTGCATAGCAACTGCAATCTAAGAAAACCTCACAATGAAAAGTCTAATGGAATCAAATCGGACGATTTCGGTGGCCAGTTCATATCACCTCCACGTGAGTTGACCATACCTCCATCGCTGGTGCAGAACGTCCAGTGTGGCATGAGTTGTGAGGCAAGTAGTGGCCGTCCTGTTAAAACCACATGTCATTGGTGTCCAGATCATCCAATTTAGGCCAATAGAAATTGGTAATTACCTATTAGTGCTCACCGTTGATAGCGATGGTCTGGCCAACGCCGTTCTCGAAGAACTATGGACCTATGGGGCCGCCAGCCCTACATCCACACCATATAGTCATTTTTTTGCGATTCTTTTTCATCTAGTATGGATTGATATTGTCCCAAATTTGCCCCATTCATCCAGAAATGGATATCATTCCATGAAAATTAGGGTCAGTTGCTATCAACTCCAGAGCCCATTCAGTGGACACACTTATCTAAAATCGTTTACCCTCAGCTCTTTTTCTTGGAATGAAGCACAGGGACAAGCTATTATATTATAAAAACCCACATATTAATGTGGGGAACGGAGTGTCTTAACACTAGATTTCTTCTGCTTACCCTGCTGTGTGCGGGATACAGCGTGAAGCTGATTTACAAATGAATGTGGCGACAGTTGTAATAACTGTATGTTTGTATGGAAGAATACTGAATGACATGGAATTACGACGCATTACAAGCGATAACTAATAAACAAAACAACATTTAACTTAGAAGAAAATGTCATTATGTTTAATAACTTCACGGTAATAGGTACAAAACAATAAAATTATTTCCTCGGAAAGGTGCCTCGCCTCTGGAACGCTAACATCCGTCGGAGCTTCCCACGACGAATTATAGGAAGTGTTCTAAATATCCAATTGACTGTCGCCATGCTTCTACGAATTGTAAAATTGCTCCCCTATACAGGGGTACTGGGCTGGAACGTCGCTATTTCTAAGTATCATAACATATGTAGAAACACATTTGTATGTGTAATTCGGAGTATTAGTTATATTGTTAACTGGTTAGGCCAGTCGTGACGCAGCGGCACAAAGTGTGACTGTAAAACCGACTGGTCGTGGGTTCGATCCCCACTCGAGGAGATGAAATAATTACTTAAATTTATATTTCCATTTCTTCGCTCTGGTGTCGAGGTTAAGCGCGGCGTTGAGTTCTGCCACTCAACACGCAATGCCTCCAGAATTCGGCAGAAAGTGGGGAATGGAGTGTCTTACACTATGTTCCCTCTGCCTACCCTGCTGTGTGCGGGAACAGCGTCAAGCTGTTTTTTTTTTTGTTAACTGGCTGTTGAAATTGTTGTTGATAAAGCATAAATGTAGTTATGATATGAGATAGGTATATGTATATAACAGTCTACTAAAAAAATCAGAATAAACAATGTTTTGCAAAATTATATTTGTGTTTTGTCAGGTTTGTACAATTTCGAAAATTGATTTGTATGAATGCCTCCAGAATTCAAAAGCGAGAAGAGAAGTTTCTTAACGCTAGCTACCCCCTATCTGCCCTGCTATATGCGGGATACAGTGTAAAGTAGAAAAAAAAACATTAATAATTAAAACTTTGCGTTACCTCAAAATTTGCTCTCTCGCTTCTTATTGAAATATTGCCGTTTTTTACTTCACTAAATTATCTTATGTTTGTGTTTGCTGTAAAGTCTCGCGAGTCGTGTAAGGCAGTGGGTGAGACTATGCTACACAAACGGCCAGTCAAGATAATAATAATAGACCGGTTTAACTAGTTAAATATAACATATTCTCGAAACATAAGAAAGCAAAATAAAAAACTATTTAAAATAATTAATCTTTTCTATTGAAAGGGTGTAACAGATTGGTAATTTTTAATTGATATAAAAAAAAGGAAAAAACACAGTTACAAAAAAATATATTTAAAAAGAAAAATGATTTAATTCTATATTCTGTGAAATGTCACAAGCTCACAGTTTTCCACTGTATAAATTTATTAAAGTTAGACGTTAAGCTTGTTAGTCTTCGCTGAAACTTTTTAAATTTATGTTGTTTATCCGTGCTGGTTTCTAAATAAGATCTATATATAGGTAAATGCAATTATATGTATATATGTAAACATATAATATCTAACTATATAATAAAATAATCTGGCTTATAATATGCGAGGCGAAGCTCGTCGCCTAGGTGTTCAGCGTCGCAGAGGTGGTGAGCTCTCTGAAACAAAGATTTGCCAACGGCAGATAACTGTGTAAGGTGGTGGTGGTGAGATGTTCAAGCCTAACCAGAAAGTGAACCAATTATTGAGACCAGTGAAAAGTAATATTCCTTTACACTTTACAGAGTGCAGGTGTATACAAACTAGATTGTGACTGTGGCTTATCATTCATCGGCCAAACAAAGAGAAGCATCGGTGTTAGGGCGAAGGAACACATCTCCGATATCAAGAAACTTCTTTACCGTAGCGTTCGGCGCTCCGTTCTCTCTGACTACCCCGCAAGGGATAAAGCGTGAAGCTAAGTTAAGTTAAGTTAAGTTAAAAAAGGGCATGTACCATAGTCAGCTGTGTGTGAGCACATTGTGGACAAACCCAGTCACTACAATAGGTTTGATAAACTCCAAATCCTCGCTAAGGAAAACAGATACATTCCTAGAGTGATCCACGAGGCTATTGAAATACAAAAACATCCTAATTTCAATAGAGAGGATGGCTGGAAACTTTCTACCACCTGGGATCCACTCATAAGATCATTGAAGTCTCAAACCCACCATACCAGAGGGCAAGATACTATCAACTCATTCTGCAGAAATCCAGGTCAGTACGCGAGGAAATTAATAAATGGTGATAGTTTGATATAATAATTATGTCAACTGACATACCAATACCACCTCAAAGTAAAAAAGATCAGCTTCACTCTTTATTCCGTACACAGCAGGGTAGGCAAAGGGAACGTAGTTTTAACCGTGTGTGTTCCGTCGATTTCTGAAGGCATTGCGTGATAAATAGCAGAACTCAACGTCGCCGACGACGTACCTTACCTATCTACTATCGAAAATGTTACTTTATATCCCCACTATTTAAAATGTTAACTTTAAACAGCTTACGTTGGATTATAAAAATAAATTATTAAACATAATTTCTTCAATTAAGTAGCATTAGTTTTTTATATTTGGGAAAGTCCAAAAAATATATTTGTTATATGACTGATCTTGCATAGTTTTACATAGCAGACATGTCTTCAGATCTGACCTCGTGACTGGTTTCCGCCGGCCTTCGTCTCCAAGTCATGACGTGCAGACGCGTCACGTCGCGTATCTTCAAGAATAGCCACCACGTTTGTGACGAACAAACCGAAATATTAAAACAGCACGAATTACAATGTATCATTCATTTTTAAATAGCCACTGTTATTTTTTCGAGACAATAATTTAAACAATTTGCTTGCAAAGATATATAAAGCGGGGTTTAAAATTATCTGCCTATTTTATTTGAGATTCTTGGACTGATTTCAATAATATGTTTGTTTATAGATTTCCAGGAAAATATCTTATATACGTTTGTTAATGGTATCTTTTAAGATAACTACTTCGCACTAATATATTAAAATAGTGGATTAGTATTAATAAATAAATGTGAAATGATCGTAGAAAACAATTTCTATGAAATTATAAGGCCTTTGAGGCCAGTCGTGGCGTAGCGGCACGTGACTGTAAAACCGATTGGTTATGGGTTCGATCCACACTCGAGGAGATGAAATATTTACTTAAATTTATATTTCCATTTCTTCGCTCTGGTGTCGAGGCAAAGCGCGGCGTTGAGTTCTGCCACTTAACAGGCAATGCCTCCAGAATTCGGCAGAAAGTGGGGAACGGAGTGTCTTAACACTAGGTTCCCTCTGCCTACCCTGCTGTGTGCGGGATACAGCGTGAAGCTGAATTTAATTTATTTACAAGGCCATGTAAGTAGAACAATACTATTCTAATAGCTAATGTAAAACGTGTCTAGTTGTTGTTCATGGATGCTGAAAATATTGTTCGGTGCTTATTTTAAACTAGCTTTTGTCAGCGATTTTGCTCGCATGACTAAATGAAGATAACTAAATCAGCTTCACGCTGTATCCCGCACACAGCAGGGTAGGTAGAGGGAACCTAGTGTTAGACACTCCGTTCCCCACTTTCTGCCGAATTCTGGAGGCATTGCGTGTTAAGTGGCAGAACTCAACGCCGCGCTTTACCTCTACACCGTAATTGATTTACACTCAGCACGGCTTTAATCCCCTGCCAGTCACCCAAAACCGTAATAAAATCTATTAAAAATTATAGAAGCAAAGTTACAAGAAGAAGAATTTATTAATCTGAAGAAAACTGGTATTGGCTATTAATTGCTAAAGTGCTAACCAGTGTTTGGTGTATGCGCAGATAATTTTTTTTAGATTTTATAAAATAAAGAAGGTGTAGCTGCCACAGGCCCTTGGCTACTTGGCTATATGGAAGATGAACATTTATACTCGAGCCTTCAAATTGCGATTAGTCGAATAGAGATGGTCAATTATAAGCTGTGTATTCTATTGATACGAAGTGTGGCTGTAAAACTGACTGGTTGTGGGTTCGATCCTTACTCGAAGAGATGAAATATGTACTTAAATTTATATTTCCATTTCTTCGCTCTGGTGTCTAGGCTAAGCGCGGCGTTGAGTTCTCCCACTCAACACGCAATGCCTCCAGAATTCCGGCAGAAAGTGGGAAACGGAGTGTCTTAACATTAGATTCCCTCTGCCTACCCTGCTGTGTGCGGGATACAGCGTGAAGCTGATAAAAAAAAATTATAAGCTGTATTATTACATGTTTGTTTTAGGTTTTGTATGTTTATTTAATAACATTTTTTACCTTACATTTAGTATATACAGTGTTGCACTTTACAACAGAAACAAAAACATTACGTAAAAAGTTCTCTAGATTACATTATCATATTTTTTTGAATGTAGCTTGTTTTAAATTTTATGTTACTTTAAAAGGAGAACGAGACAGTAAAAAGAGCAACCGGTACTCAAAAACTTAATTATTACTTTAAGTTGTGGTAGGAACGTGAGAATTTACGAAACACGAATTTCTTTTAAAAGTACGAGTCACGACATGAGCGCCATATAATTAGCGTTCATTGTTCAGTTTGCATCATATCTCTATACTAGCTTTTACCCGGGTCTCCCTATGGACAAAAGGAAATAACAAAATAAATGTATGCTATGAGGCCGTAGTGGCGCAGGGGCACCAGGGTGTGACTGTAGCGCGACAGTTGTGAGTTCGATCTCCACTCAAGGGGAATATTATATCTCAATATTTTCATTATTTCGCTTTGGCGAAGGTTCCGCCACACAACACGCAATGTCTTCGTCGGGAAGTGGCGAACAGAGTGCTTTAACACTAGGTTCTCTCTGCCTACCCTGCTGTATGCGGGATACTGTATGAAGCTGATTTTTTTTTTTCGTATGATACATTTTTATATGACACATTCTAAATGTCCGGGATAACTATATATGTACAATAGATTGCGTTGAAACGGGTAACGTGATGTAATATAGGCTATAATAGAATTTCTCAATAAATGTAACAAAAAAGATTTTGTTTTGTTGATTCATAAAAGTTCCTGAGATTAATGTGTTGAACCAAGCAAACTTTTCAGTTTTATAACATTATTAATAGATTCAATATAAACGAACGTATCTTAATTTATGCATCACTTTCTACTCGAAGTAATTATAATTCATATTGTACAGTAGTGAATCAGCGACGAGAAGCAAATAGTTACGCAAACCGAAGTGCGCGCAACTGCGTCGGTGTCGCGCGTCGCGGCGCCGGCGCACACTCGTGACCAAAATAAACTATAATTATTTCTTAGAACACCCTGTTTATAATACACAAGTATTTGTAAATAGATTATGCTCGAGTTGAAATGGAAATGGATATTATTTTCTTGGGTACTTTTCTTTTTTATTACTAGGAAAATATTATAAATGTATGTCAAAATACTTCACGTACTTGTGGTATGTTATCTTAATGGATTGTTGTGAATTTATTTGTGTTTTTTTTATTTGTAATCCTTGATAAATGTAACGCAATTCAAATATATAATACTTATATCTATTGATTTAAATATAGTTGTCTGACTATTCCTATTAGAAAAAAAATATGATATTTAATGAAATAATTGAAATTATAAATTTGTTATTTAATTGTGTTAGCTTATATATAACTTTTACTACATCTACCAGATACAAGCGACCCTCTTGCGACTTCGTCCGGGAGTATAAGTTTATAGGGAGTATAAGCGGGCACAAACGATTTTGTATTCTATTGCTGTCTCAAGCTGTCTAATGTCCCTAATAATATTTTTTGTCAAATATCTCACAAGTACAGAGTACAGGCCGATTAATATATATTTTTTTATACACATATATAAATTTATTGAAATATATGTTTCAATTTTAATAAATTAAATAGGATATAAAAATAAAATAATAAAAATGAAACACGTAACGTTGCTATCAATCAGTACAAGAGGTCTAGACCGGTGTTTGAAAAGCAGTGACTTGAGAGACCTCGAGATTTTAGTTCTGCATAGGATTACTCAAAAGCTACATGTTTTGAATTTTTGAAGCAATTACTTGTACCAATTTGTTGTTTTCTATGTATATATAATTTAAATTAAAAAGAAATTATTTTAAATTATAAATTCAACAAAATAATAAGATTTTCCTATTAAATAGCTATTTATAGATGTGCAGTATCTTTTTTTAAACATTTCTAAAGTGGTATTCTACACTTAAGAAAGAAAAATACTTATTTAGAAAACGTATGCAGTATTTTATAGCTAATGATTCCTGAAATTATATTTATTTCCATAGGTTTGTTTTGCTGTAGATCGTTGAAATTCATAGAACTGCAAAAATACATTCACGGTTTTATATGTAACTATAAAAGTATATTAAATATTAACATGATAAATGCCTGTGCCTATCTCTATTGCAAATACTGTCGATTAAATAACCTTTTTTTTTCAGAAAATCCTGGTATTAAGACACTCCGCCTCCCACTTTCCGCCGAATTCTCGAATAAGTTTAATAAGTAAATACTTACTGACAGACAGACATAATGATGATAACGTGTACATGATGTACAGAATACATTTTGTGGAATGATCACAATATGAAAGGAATATATTTGTTCATATACAATAATTTGTGGCCAGTTGTGGCGCAGAGGCACAAAGTGTGACTGTAAAATCGACTGGTTGTGGGTTCGATCCCCACTCGAGGAGATGAAATATTTACTTAAATTTATATTTCCATTTCTTCGCTCTGGTGCCGAGGCAAAGCGCGACGTTGAGTTCTGCCTCCCAACACGCAATGCCTCCAGAATTCGGCAGAAAGTAGGGAACGGAGTGTCTTAATACTAGGTTCCCTCTGCCTACCCTGCTTTGTGCGGGTTACAGTGTGAAACTGATACAATAATTTGCTCAATGTATGTGAGATTGAAAAATGTTAGTTACGTTGTTCTTATTTTTAAGGCCAGTCGTAACACAGACGTGTGACTAAAAACGCGGAAGCTTGTGAGTTCAATTTTCACTCGCGGTAATGCAATATTTAATATTGCCATTCCTTTGCTCTGAAATTGAAGCAGAGCGTGGCGTTGAGTTTCGCCGCTCAACACGCAATGTCTCTATAATTCAGCAGAAAATGGGGAACGGAGTGTCTTACCACTATGTTTCGTCTGGCTACCCTGTTGTATAGCAATAAAAGTATTTATTTTTATAGATATCAATCGGATCAGAGCAGATTTACTATGTTATGAGCTTATGACAATATATCTATTTGAATATATCCTCTTTTCCTGGAAAACTGAAAAAGATTTTTCAATATATTTTATATAAATAGAAGCCAATAAAGCTGACTGCGAGTGCTGGAGGCAATATAGGACACACTCGGTATAAATATAAAAGATAGATATCGTTCAATATACGTTGCAATAATATTTTTAATAAAGCGCTGAAACGGCGTTTTCCATATATATTTTAAAAAAACGAGTGCGCCATAACTTATACACAATTTTAGCTAAATCAAAACGAATCAGCTTCACACTGTATCCCGCAAACAGCAGTGTTAGCAGGCGGAACCTAGTGCTAAGACACTCCGTTCTCCACTTTTCGCCGATTTTTCGGGACATTGCGTGGTGATTGGCAAACTCAACGCCGGGCATTTGCCTTGTTGCCATAGTAAAGAAATGAAAATATTAAATAAATAATAATTCATTTAATATGAGAGGAGATCGAACCCAAAACCGACGCCGCGTTGTAGTCACGCACTTGTGCCCCTGCGCCACGACGGCCTCAATTTCAACTCGATTTTTATATAAAAATATAATATAATAATACTTAAGAACCCTTTATAATAAACCTCTAGAAATCTTACTTTTAAGTTTTAACCCAATTTCAAGAAAAGACAAGAAAAAATGTTATTTATTTAAAAGTTTATTTTTAGTTTGAACTGAAGCTGCAATCGGCTTACAGTATTTTTTTTGCTTAGAAACTTTCTTGAAACTGTATTTAATATAAACTTATAATAGTAATATCTTTTTTTTAGCTTCACGCTGTATCCTTTATACAGCAGGATTGACAGATTAACCATAGTGTTAAGACACTCCGTTCCTCATTTTCGGCCGAATTGTGGGGTAATAAGAGAATTGGAAATGGGTGAATGCTAAACTATTAAATATTTAATTTCCTTGAGTAGGGATCGAACTCATAACCTGTCGCATTTACAATCGCACTTTGTGCCCCTGCGCCACGACTGGCCTTATATCAGTAATATATAAAATCATTTGTAACATATTTTTAAATGTACCAACAAAAAAATAAATTTGAAAGAAAAGAAAAGTAAGTAGTAAGAAAAGTAAAGCCATATCATCTTGATTGACAGACATAAAAGAGCCGAAAGTACGCAGCGAAGAACGCTGAAATTAAAAATTTTGACATGCAGGTTCCTTAAGGAGTGTTGGGGAGCGTCGAGAGGTGATTTCTTGAAATTCCTACATGGCACAAAAAAAAAACAGATTTTTCACTTAGCCCATAAAAATGAAATTGCGGGTAGCCACTATTTTTCATTTAGTATATTCCTTATACGCGTATATATATATTTTATTGTAAGGATAAATATATATGTAAGTAGGTAGGGTAGGGTAGTAAGGATAAATATATTGATTTTTATTGTAAATTTCGAATTGGAGTTTTGGAAATTACAATTATTTATTTTAATAATTTACGTACGCTTATTGCGTACTTTTCCTAGTAATTCCTTTTCAGTAATGTCATATTCAATTGAGAACTCCGAATTTGGTATAAGGAAAACAGGATGGAATTATATTATAGGGATAACCTATAGTAAAACTAAGGAGTATACAATATATTTCAAATAAAAATAGTATAAAGATAGTCAGCTAGTATGAAACCAGAGCTTGGCAAGTTCAGCCACTCGACACTCAATACGTCAAGAACTCAGCGGAAACTGGGGAACGGAAGTGTCTTTATGAAACCGTAGTGTCTTAACACTAGGTTTCCAGGTTCCCTCTGCCTCCCCAAGCTATGTGTGAGATACAACGTGAAGCTAATAAATAAAAAAAAAGGTAAGTAAAAATCAAAATCAGCTTCATGCTTGTATCCCGCACACAGCAGGGTAGGCAGAGGGAACCTAGTGTTAAGATACTCCGTTCCCCACTTTCCGTCAAGTTCTGGAGGCATTGCGTGTTGAGTGGCGGAACTCAACGCCGCGCTTTGCCTCGACACCAGAGCGAAGAAATGAAAATATAAATGTAATTAAATATTTCATCTCCTCGAGTGGGGATCGAACGAACCAGTCGATTTTGCAGTCACACTTTGTGCCCCTGCGCCACGACTGGCCTCTAAAAAGATAAATAATAATTATTATAAGCTTAAATATGTCAGTTACATGACCCAGCTGTCACGCAGTTGTGTACACTCCGCCGCTACTGGGAAGGCAGTAATTCCAGCAAGTCGTAGTATTGTGCGATATTCTGCGAATGTATCGGCTTTCTATAAACGGATTACTGTGAAATGGCATCTTGGTGGACCGTTCGAATTTCCGAATAACTTTCTAGTTGGACGTGCTCTTTGAAATGGGACTGTTAAGTGAGAATTTAGTTAGTAAATATTTTGTGATCAATAGATATAGATGATTGTTTAAAAAATGTTTGTTGTAAATTTAAAAAATATTAAAGAGATCTAATTATGATTTTTTTTGGAAGATTTGGCTTAAGAGGGTATCGTGCCGCAACGGCATAGTATTTTTATATTAACTGTAAGGGCGACGGTTGTGGGTTTGATTACCATTCGGTGGAATGAATTTATTTCATTTCATTGCTCTAGTAAAAAGACATTTTTGATAAGTGAACTAGTAACTCTATAATATCTCCAAAATTCGATGGAAAGTGGGGTACGGAAATGTCTTAATGAGAACGAAGTATTTTAACACTACGTTCCCAGGTACCCTCTGCCTACTTTATAACCCTAGGTGGGGGATACCACGTGAAGCTAAAAAAACACATATTTTATGTAAACAGTCGTGGCGCAGGGACGCAAAAGATATTTATTTACATTTATATTTTTATTTCTTCGCTATAGTGTTAAGGCAAAGAGCAATGTTGAGTTACGCCACTCAACACACAATGCCTCCAGAACTCGGTGGAAAGCTGGAAACGGAGAGTCTTAAGACCAGGTTCCCTCTGCCTACCCTGCTATATGCGGGATACAGCGTGAAGCTGATTTAAGTTCTAACTGAAAATATCAATGCTTGTTACTTAAGACTTAAGTTTAAGATTGTATATTCGAATAATATCCATATTTTACAAACAAATAAGTTACTGCGACGATAAAAGAGGAAGTCAGATTGTGTCATTGTGTACTATAAGGAAATGTTAACCGACAATCGCCATTTCTAAAGAAAACGCACGCGGCCGTGTAACAAAGTATCTACATTTACATATTATTACGATATATATATAAAAGGAAGGTGTAGTTTCAACCTTGTATTGTAATTTTAGAGGCTAGCAATGAACTAAAAATAAGTTTACTGTAAATTCAACGGTTATTTTTTTTATTTAATGGTTATATTTTTTTCTTTCACGCTGTATTCCGTGTAAAGGGGGGTAGACAGAGAAAACCTGGGAATCTATTGTCGAGACACTCTGTTAACATTGAAAATTTGTTTTCCACTTTCCGCCGAATTCTTGAGGCGTTTCGTATCCAATGGCGGAACTCAACACCGCCGCCCGTCATTGACTAGAGAGGAGTAATAAATATAGTTTATCGTCACGAGAGTCTTTGTGACTTATATTTTTGTCATATTTTTTTGTGACATATTTTTTTGTTAGCAATAATCTTTTTGTTGTGATTGAAATTTTTTATCAAGGTTATAAAATTTGAGTATTTAAATTTTAAATTCATTATTCATTTCAAAAATTCATCTCTTTATATTTCAAACATTCAAACTAGGGATGAACCTGAATGAAATTGTTAAACTTTGAATTCCCGCTTAACTTTTTTTAGTTTGGCGCTTTATCCTTAGCACGATAGAATCTCAGATAGAATGGCTCCATACTACTAACTAAATTAAATTAAACTTGCGCGACGTTAAATTTCGCCACCTCACAATGCTGGAGACATTGTCATTGAAATCAGCGGAAAGTGGGGAGGGGAGTGTCTCAACACTAGGCCAAGAGAAAAAACTATATTCCACACATATATCAAGAAGAAAGAGTGGATGGCACTATCTTTATTTTATTAATGTTGAAGTTGAATATTTTTAATCGTTTAAATCTTTTACAGTTCACTTCTTTAATTGTGGCATTTCGAGTACGCCAGTTGAGCACAAAACCACTTCGCGAATGTCACGTATCTTTTACATAATTATGTATAGCTATGTATGTTATATACTGTCATTATAATCCTTATTTCTTAGAAGATAATGATAATACTACAAAACAGTAAAAAATAAATAAAAGTAAAAAAATATTTTTCAAAATTAATAAAATAATATTAACATTTAAAGGTAATTTCATTTATTAAAATTTTAATATACGAACCTATGGATGCTATTTTATAATACTTATTTCTTGTATAAATACATATATATATACAAGTATTTTATAAAAAATACCTCTAAAATATATACAGCTTAGTAGGAAACACTAATAATTATTATTACAATAAAAGTTTACTCTACAAGGTTCCTTATAGTTAAGGAGCCGAAGAGAGGATTTTGCGCGTTACATGAACGCGTCAAAAAATCATATGGAAGAAAACTAAGTACTCTGTAGTGGTTACTATATGTATATGAACATTTCATATAAAAGAGTGCGTTGAAGGCAGCCCGTCAGATTAGTAAATAAAAATCGATCCTCAGAAATACTTAACCACTAAGGCAAGGTAAGTTAATTCAGAGCAGTATATATTCAATAGTGCGACGACTTGAGCGTGGAATAAAGAAATGGGTGAGTCTCAAAGATGTAAAAAAAATATAACTTTGAAATACTTTTTAATTTTTTTTATTTTCAAGGAAATCCTTAAAGGATTACAGAAAAATATGATCTGACGATTTTCATTGGGTGATATAGCTAAAACCATTAATAAATTGTAGAGCGTATAGCTGCTGAGAACTGTGTTCGTGTCTCTCTTATCACTCTTTCTCTATCTCTCATTCTCTCGCATTATCACTATATTTTATATTACCATCTGCTTCAAGTTAATTTTAAAGCTGATCACAATAAAATTACCATTTTTCGTAGATGATTTTTTTCTATCCCTTTTTACTACCACCCTCCCCTAATCACTCTTTTTCAGATTAAGATCTCTTGGTTATTGGTTATCCGAAAGACATAGCGCGTATACATTTTGAATGTCTGACGCGCTCATATTTTCATGTGACAGATTTTTTTTATATTTCTGAAAATTTACACACGCTCTCCTCTTCTGTTCGCTAAAATGAAAATCTTAACTTAGCTTTTATTCGTTTTAGGACCTGATCTTCACAATCCAGTAAATCCCCGTGATGCTTTAGGAACTGCAAATTTAGCATCTCCACCTCCCCTGCTATAAGGAATAAGGAATATAAAAGATTCCATTAAAGTTACCAATTCAGAAGGCCTTCCGTTTCTTTTTTTCTTTACCTGACTGCAAGCTAACCCAGTTTCCGACACAATATCAGTGACAGTCATTAAGAGCAGCTCAAGAGCTTAACTTTCCATAATGGATTTGAGGGATTAATTACAACCGCCATCTTATTTTTCTCTATGAATTGAGGTCGTCGTAGTGGGTTCGATTTACGCTCGGGGAAATGATTTATTTCCATTTTCTCGCTCTGGTACAAGCCAAGCGCGGCGTTGATTTCCGCCACTCAACACGCAATGTCTTCAACATTAGGCGGAGCGCGAACTGAGTGTCTTGACACTAGGTTCTCTCTGTTTGCCTGCTATACGCGTAAAACATTTAGGAAAACGACAAAAAAGAAAATCTGAAAAAAGATCTCTATCTTCTATAGATAGAGAAAATAAAAAAAAAACTAAAAACCTTTTTTAAGATCATTACATTTTATTACGTTTAAGAAGTTTTATTTGAACACTATCTTTTTCCGTGTATATTTTGTAATAGAATAATATTCGAATAGAGATCCCGCATTCATAACTATGAATGAGTCAACTATAGGATAAACCACAACACAAGAAACAGGACAAAAGCCCAATAATCATCTTTTAAATTAGTAATTGCTTAACGATTGAATTATAGAGTATTTTTTTCCTCATAAATTAATTAATACCTTTGAGGCCAGTCGTGGCGCAGGGGCACAAAGTCCGACTGTTAACGCGACTGGTTGTGGGTTCGATCCCCACTCGAAGGAATGAAATATTTAGTTCCTCCAGAATTCGATGGGAAGTGGGGAACGGACTGTCTCAACACTACGTACGGCATACAGCGTGAAGCTGATATAAAATAAATCAAATCAGCTGCACGCTTTATCCCGCACACATCAAGGTAGGCAGAGGGAACCTAGTGTTAAGACACTCCGTTCCCCACTTTCTGCCGAATTCTGGAGGCATTGCGTATTGAGTGGCACAACTCAACGCCGCGCTTTGCCTGGACACCTGAGCGAAGAAATGGAAATATAAATTTAAGCAAATATTTCATCTCCTCGAGTGGGGATCGAACCCACAACCAGTCGATTTACAGTCACACTTTGTGCCCCTGCACCACGACTGTCCTCTGAAGCTGATATTTTTTTTAATAAATTAATACAGAATCTAATTCCGAGTCGTTACCTAAGACTGATCGTGAATCACTTCCTCATTGGTCTCGTTTTACATTGTGTAATTTTGTATCAATTATGTTATTTTAATTAACACATATATAGTTTTCTTGATATTTATGTTTTACCTGTTTACACACTAATAACATTTAATTGCCTTACGTTCTACCGGAAATTTTGTTTCATTAAGGAATTGGAGCAGTTTATCCAGGAAATTGATGGTATAAGTTATTTAGTCCGTCCTGGCGCAGCGGCACAAGAGCGAGACGGTTGTGGTTTTGATTCTCATTCGGATGAATGAAATGTTTAATATTTACATGTTTTCATCAGAAATGGGAATATCCGAATGGGAACTTTTTTTATAAATGTATTCCAGGCTAGAATACCTACTACTACTAGCTTCACGCTGTATCCCTAGCGTGGTAGTCAGAGAGAACGGAGCGCCAAACGCTACGGTCTCTACATACCTCTTTTACCTCGTCCACTGCCATCAACATCTTCATACATGCTCTCCGGGGGTACATGCTTTTTACGTGACCTTCCTCCAGTATCTTTGATACTGTGTTTTCGAAGGTCAACCGAGGTCTCCCCCTACCTCTCTTACCACTCACTAGATTAGCTAGGATAACTAATTCTATATATAGTAAAATATTTACAAGTATAATGTATACAATACATACATATATAATATATACATATGTATATGTATGAGTGACTGTAAAACCGACTGGTTGTGGGTTCGATCCCCACTCGAGGAGATGAAATATTTACTTAAATTTATATTTCCATTTCTTCGCTCTGGTGTTAAGGCAAAGCGCGGCGTTGAGTTCTGCCACTTAACACGCAATGCCTCCAGAATTTGGCAGAAAGTGGGGAACGGAGTGTCTTACACTAGGTTCCCTCTGCCTACCCTGCTGTATGCGGGATGCAGCGTGAAGCTGGTTTTATTTTATATATATGTATACATTTACCATATCTGACAATATAAAGAGGATAGTTAAGCGTATTTTAAGGTGATCGCGACACAATCCAGTCTAGTGAGACAAAGAACCACGTGTAGTTGCACGGACAGTAGTTAAGGATTTACATTTTAATGAAGGTGAAACGAAGACATTATATTTTGAGGCCGGTCGTGGCGCAGCGGCACGAGGTGTGGCTGCAAAATCGACTGGTTGTGGGTTCGATCCCCACTCGAGGAGATGAAATATTTACTTAAATTTATATTTCCATTTCTTCGCTCTGGTGTCGAGGTTAAGCGCGGCGTTGAGTTCTGCCACTTAACACGCAATGCCTCCAGAATTTGGCAGAAAGTGGGGAGCGGAGTGCCTTAACACTAGGTTCCCTCTGCCTACCCTGCTGTGTGCGGGATACTTATACTTAATTTAATTTTAATTTATATTGTTTTCCTTTCTTTTTGTTATTTTTAAAATGTATATTTAGTTTTATAATTAAATTACAATCGCTTGAGCTTAGGTTTAATATGGCGGGTAAAAGACAGAATGGCAGTACTTTTTGCATTTTGATTATGTGAATAGTAAATCTTGACATTCTATTTTATTCTGTTCTGCATTCGTATGAATTCTGAGAAATCAGAAAATACTTTTCAAGATACCTGGCAAAATTCAGTTAGTATGTAACGGAAGGGTTATTTTTTCAGCTTCACTTTATATCCCGAATATAGAAGGACAGGCCAAGTGGAGTCCAATGTTAAAACACTCCGCTCTACACTAACCGCCGAATTCTGGCCGCGTTGTCGGTAAAAGCGGTGGAACTCAACGCCGCAACGGAAAGGTTATGGGTATAACCTTAAACAATTACGAAATTATATTATTTTCATGATCTTTTCCGTATTACAGTATAGGTAGAATGAACCTACGTCTACCAATACGTCACTCCAATTCCAACTTTAAAAGGAATTTATTGACATCATTCGTATGTTTTGTAATATTAGTCATGGGAAGGCCAGGTTTTCCTTTAGATCAAATTACGTAATTGTAATTGTAAAGTGGCTGTTACGTTCAGGAAATATGGATGAGGTAATATTATAGAAATACCCAAACATGCAGACAGCGGGTCTACTCGTACATAGCAGCATAACTTGTTTTCAAATAGTTTATGGTAAAGAGTAAATTCTGCTTTGTCTTTGTGAGTTTATAAATTAGTTGAAAATAAATGCATTTAAATTAAAAAGAGGCCAGTCGTGGTGTAGGAGCTCAGAGTGTGGTTGTAAAATCGACTGGTTGTGGGTTCTTGAATCCCCATTTGAGGAGACAAAATATTTACTTACATTTATATTTTCATTTCTTCGCTCTGCGAATACTTCGCTTCGCGAAGCGGCGTCGAGTTCGCCGAAAGTCTTAACACTAGGTTCCCTCTGCCTACCCTGTTGTGTGCGGGATAAAGCGTGAAGCTGATTTAATTTTGATTTAATTTTTAAATTAAAAAGAGTGATAGAACAACGCTGCCATATGTCCAGATTATGGCGGGACGTCCCAATTTTTAGTCTCGGACGGGACAGACATGTTTTCCACATTTCGTGAATTATTCCACATACTTAGATAATTCTTTTTTAATAATTTGAAAATATCCCAGTTTTCCCCTAGACAAAATCTGGCAACGCTGGACAGAACCCACTACCTCGTGGAACCTACTCTTGGAAATTATTACTATTATTTCCGTTTCCCCGCTCTACTAGACGTTTAGCGGCGTCGAGTTTCGCCAAATAAAGATGCAATGTTTCGAAAATAAGGCTAGAAAGTGGAGAGCGGAGTGTCCTAATACTAGATTCTCTCTGCCTACTCTGTTATGGGGAAAATAATAATATAACACAGTTGCCAACGCTAGCATAACAGATAAACATTCCAATTCAAAGGCACAAATCTATCTTTTAAGTTATTATAATAAAAATAAATAATTAAATCTATACGAATAATAATAAAAAATAAAAACATAATAAATAAATAAAACCAATACGCAGAAGTAATCTGTTACTATAATTGTTATTATAGTATTCCAAAGAAAACAACAAACACAGGAAAATTTAATCCTGTTTTCATTTATAAGTGTAAATAGAGGTATTACGAGTTAGTAGGTATTTACATAACCCGCGACGTATTTCTACGAACATATCCATTTTAATTACATTAAAAAATATCGATTATTCATTAAGATTTATAAATAATTAGTGTTGTGTAACATGGTTGTATATATATATATATATATATATATATATATATATATATATATATATATATATATATATATATATATATGTGTGTGTGTGTGTGTGTGTGTATGTGTGTATGAGGCCGTCGTGGCTCAGGGTACAAGGATATGACTGTAACGCGAGGGTTGTGGCTTCGATCCCCACTCGAAGAAAGAAATATTTATTTTAATTTTGTCTTTTCATTTCTTGGCTCCGGTGTTTCCAGAATTCGGTGGAAAATGGGGAACGGAGTCTTATGACACTAAATTCCTTCTGCCTAACCTGCGGGATGTGTGCGGGATACAGCGTGAAGGTGATAATTATATCGTTTTTCCTTTCATTGTACCAATATTTTAATTACTTACCAGGGCACAGTATACTTATTATTAAAATGGCATATTGTAAAAACAAATATCACATTCTAAAGTCTGTTTGTTGAATATTTTTTCAATTAAATGCACTAATTATATATATTGTAAATATTTATAACACTTTATGTCTATATATGATACCAGCTAGCAGCAAAATACACCTTGAACGAACTGAAGTGAAAAAAACCGGACAAGCGCGAGGTGGACTCGCCCACCGAGGGTTCCGTATAAAAATTGGAGGTCTCTAGTTTATGTCTGAAATTCAAGCTTAGCTTAGCCAGAGCCATTTCAAATTGAATACCAAATTTAGGCCCCCTTTTAAGGCTATTATTTTTGAGAATTTAACCACAAATGTATAATTTTCAGATTTCTTTCTAAGCTAGATATTACCTGTAGATGCTCTATTAGTTTAGATTCCCTTTATAGTTTCCAAATACGCGGTTTTTGCTATATAAAGGGCCATATCTTTTTTTAAGAAAATGTAGAAATACATTTTTTTAGGAAATCATGCGGCCGTAGATCTAGGTATATGGTTTGAATTTAAACTCGATATCTCCAAGCGTTCTTAAGATAAATGTTCTTGACAGACAGACAGAAAGACGGACGGACAACAAAGTGATCTTATAAAGGTTCCTTTTTTCCTTAAAAGGTACGGAATCCTAACAACAACAACACCTTTAACGAAATATAAATAATGAGCTAATAAACTTTTTTTTAAATTGTGACATTTGTAAAATTTTATGTATCTATCTTTATGGTAATAAAAATGAAAAAAGTCCGTACCATTATATTATGTAGGCGCAAAATTTATGTTTTCTTGCAATACATAAAATAGTTACGTATGAGTGTTTTGTACATTTTTTAATTCTGAAATAAAACAGTTTCACGCTATATCCCGCACACGGCAAGGCTTAGTGTTAAGTAGAACTTAGTGTTAAGACACTTCGTTTCAAATTTGGGAATCGAACCCACGACCTGTTTCCCATACAGTCTCTTGTGTCCTTGTGCCACGACTGGCCTCAGTATATTCATAATTTGTTTTTATGTAACTTGAATCGTTCAAAAACAAGAAAATCTTCTTTAGGTACCTTGTTTTGAATGATAAAAAATCATTTATTTTTTTCCATCACAAGCTCACGTACGTCTCATTCACAAAAATGTTTTTGAACCCGCGATAGAGATTACATCTCGTTTCAAGTTTCGGTGCTTTTGAATGAAACATTTAATTCAACTTAACATGTGTTTTGTTTTTTTCGTTTCCAGGACTTCGTTTTTAAAACTGTATATAAATAAATCTAGTTGGCGTAACTATTAAAGTGGTTCTAAAGAAAATGTGAGAAGTTAGATATATGAAGTACTAGCGGCCCGCCCACGGCTCGCCCGCCTAAAATACATGATTATTGATTTAATAAGCAGAATTAATTGACAACTATAATGACTTATAATATGATTTTTTTATTACTTTAATCTGTAATATTCTAATATGATTTTTTTACGACATTTTATCGTAATTTCTATAAGAATTTTTGATTGTTTCGAGCTAAAAAATACGACCAATGTTGATATTTGATATTAATAAAATATACATAAAGCTAATTATTTATTATATGTATATATTTTTGTAACATTACGTTCTTTTTACCTATGTTATGTGTTTTAAAGCTCTGTTAATATTGTACTGTACTGCTTCAGAAACAGCCTTAAATGTTAAATTATTGATTTGGGTAAGGATTCATAATATTCTTTGTAAAATAGCTGTAATGTTTGCATATTGACTTCTGTGCAGTTTTTAAATTAGTTACACATATTATTAGCTAAATGTACAATTGGTAAATATGTAGTTATTACAGAGTACACGTAGAAAGTATGTTTTTAGGCATTTTTATATAGATTTATTTCAAACGAACGAACGAACCAAAAAATCTATGTATTTGCTTGATATCTCTTTGAAGATCAAATCGTTCTTTATCTCTGCGTTGAATTAATTACGATTTAAACTTAACTGTTATGATTTATGAAGGTAATCTCCACTAACAGTTCAATTTTGTTTACTTTATTGTATAAAATATTGTATAATAGTGCTTCAAAAATATATATTTTTATCAACAGTCATATAACCAAGACGTTTCGAATGTCATTCTTTAGCCAGGAATCTTACCAGCGCGATTGCTATATAACATTCGCAGGCAAACTAATGCCTTGAGTTCATTCAAATGACGATAACTTATTCTTAATGAACCGATTTTGATAAACCAAACTTTAGTAGTTAAGTTGAGTTAAAACAAAGCAATTGGTGAAACTTTAAGTAAATCGGTTCAGTACTTTTAGAGAAAAATGTGGACATAAATATCGACAGACAGACAGACAAGAAATTAAAAAAAAATATTTTTGCTTTCTATTATTCTTTTTAAGTGTCCCTCTATCTATCCATTTCAGTCAAAATTACTAAATGTACAGATAAAATATTTTTACTGTCTTATTATATATAGAGATAGAGATTACGTAAGGTAATATCTAAATATCTAAGTGTTTACAGTAGCAATTTTGTATCGTATGACAAATTGGAAAAGTATTATATTTTCAGATTTTTATCGCTAATCCGGTCCGCAATATCTATTAGAGATTAAGTTGAGTAATTGAGTGAATGAATATATGTCTAAAAAAATATATTTTGAGTTTGTTTTCGAAATAAAATGTAAAAATATATTTTCATAGCTTTACACTGTATCCTTCTGGAGTCATTGCCTGTTGAGTGGCGGAATTCAACGCTGCACTTACGCGCCGCAATATTTCATCATTTCATTGAGTATGGATCGACCTCTATGTCACGTGTATTATACACGCTTGTGCTCCTGTGCCCCGACTGACCAATGTACTATGAAAATTCTAATACTTACAAGTTAATCAATCAAGTCAATAATTGGACGAATAAAAAAAATAAAAACTGGATAAGCGCAAGTCAGGCTCGCCCACCGAGGGTTCCATAAAAAATTGGAGGTCTTGATTTTTTTCTGAAATTCAGGCTTAGCCCTTTCATCTGATAGATAGTTCAAGTGAGGAAACTAGCGGCTTTAATATCAAATTTTGCCCCCTGCTAGTATTTTTAAAGATTTCGCCACAAATGTATAGCTTTCCGATTTTTTCTTGAACTAGTACTGTCTGTAGATGCTAGTTACCAAATTTCATAATTCTATGTCAACCAGAAGTACCTTATGAATTTTGATTCCTTTGATAGTGTCGAAATTCGCCTTTTTTGCAAAATAAACGTCCATATCTTTTTTTTAAGTAAATGTTTTTTTTTTTAAGAAATCATGGGGCCAAAGATCAGAGTAAGTATATGATTTCAATTCCAACTCGATATCTCTAAGCGTTCCTGAGATAATAGGTCTTGACAGACAAACGGACAGACAGACCGAGAGATGGACGGACAGACAGACAACAAAGCGATCTTATAAGAGTTCCTTTTTTCCTTAAAAGGTACGGAACCCTAAAAACAGACAATGACATTTGCCATAAATGATACCATCTTTGGTTTAAAATATCTATTTTCTTCCGAAAAATATGGATTAACGACTCCTATCAGTTGTAATTATGTAACACTCCGTGTGACTGTAAATGTGGACTATTGTAGGTTCGATCCCCACTTGAGGAAGCGAGATATTTATTTAAATTTATTTTCCCATTTCTTCACCCTGATGTCGAAACAAGACGCGGCGTTACGTTCCGCTACCCATCGCGCAATGGCTCCAGAATTTGGTTGAAGGTGGAAAACGGAGTGTCTTAACACTAGGTTCCCTCTACCTACCCTGCGGTGTGCGGGATACAGCGTGAATCTGATCATTTATAAGTCTATCGGTCGGATCGGTTCTCAGAACCATTTCTGATATCTACGCATGAGGTTGGACTACTACAATAGTATATAAATAACTGTTGTCTCTTAAATAACATTAAAATTGATATTTATTGCCGTTGAAGCAGTGGCTATTGTCGTTGGTATTGATGAACGCAAATCACTATAATCTCTATATATAATAAGACAGTAAAAATATTTTGTCTGTACATTTAGTAATTTTGACAGAAATGGATAGAGGGACACTTAAAAAGACTAATAGAAAGCAAAAAGATTTTTTTTGAATTTCTTGTCTGTCTGTCTGTCTGTCTGTCTGTCTGTCTGTCTGTCGACATATTGTTGTCCGCATTTTTCTCTGAAACTACTGAACCGATTTACTTGAAAATTTCACCAATTGCTTTGTTTTAACTCAATTTAGGTTCTAAAGTTTGGTTCATCAAAATCGGTTCATTAAAAAAAAAGTTATCGTCATTTGAATGTACTCAAGGCATTAGCTTGCCAGCGAATGTTATATAGAAATCGCGCTGGTATGACCCTGGCTAAAGAATGACATTCGAAACGTCTTGATTATATGACTGTTGATAAAAATATATATTTTTGAAGCACTATTATACAATATTTTATACAATAAAGTAAACAAGGCCAGTCGTGGCGCAGCGGCACGAGGTGTGACTGCAAAACTGACTGGTGTCGACGTTAAGCGCGGGGTTGAGTTCTGCCAGTCAACACGCAATGCCTCCAGAACTCGGCAGAAAGCGGGGAACGGAGTGTCTTAACACTAGGTTCCCTCTGCCTACCCTGCTATGTGCGGGATACAGCGTGAAGCTAATTTTAATTTATTTTAATTCAAGACAGAGATAAAGAAGGATCTTGAAAGAAATATCAAGTAAATACAAAGATATTTTGGTTGGTTCGTTCATATAATATATGTAACTAATTTAAAAACTGTACAGGAGTTAATATTCAATTAATACAGTTATTTTACAAAGAATATTATGAATCCTATAACCTAAATTAAATTATTCACTGACATCAGCACATTTAACAGAGTTTTAGAATTATGATGAGACGTATATTACATAGGTAAAAAGAACATAAAGTTACTAAAATATATACGTGTAATACATAATTAGCTTTATGTATATTTTATAAATATCAAATATCAACAATGGTCGTATTTTTTTATTTAAAACAATCAAAAATTCTTTGACGATAATGTCGTAAAAAAAATCATATTAGAAGTCATTATAGTTGTCAATCGACTGTGCTTATTAAATCAGTAATCATGTATTTTAAGCGGGCGAAGCCGTGGGCGAGCCGCTAGTATAATATATTTTGTTTCTTAATTTTCCGTAAAAAGAATTTTGTATAGACGGTATATATTTTTTGGATTTCACGTTGTAACCCGCACTTAGTAGGGTAGGCAGAGGGAACCTGGTGGTAAGACACTTTCTCCGCTTTTCCTCTGAATTCTGGAGGCATTGCATAATGACTTTCGGAAATCAACGCCTCGCATTGCCTCGTTACCAGAGCGAGGTAATGAAAACTTTTAATATTTCATTTCCTTAAGTGGCAATCGAACCCACTACCTGTCGCGTTAACAGTCGAACGCTTGTGCCACTGCGACACGACTGACCTCAAAATATTATTTGTCACTTATTTATGATTTGAAAGCGTGTCTTTATCATTATAAAAAGCAAAATATATTATAATAATAAAAGTGTAAAAATTCGATAAAATTAAAAAAAAATTGGTAAAAAATATTTCGTTTCGAAGAAACTGTTTTCACCAACATATCAAGATATCTGATAAAACTTAAATAATCTTGTCTTACAAATAAAAACAGTAAGCAACGTACGCGAGTTATTATCGATGGACACGATAAACACACAAAACATGAATTGCAATAATACTGTTGTATGAAAAAATATATTTATATTATTTTAGATTTATTACGTTTATCTACAAAAGAAAGCATATAGCAAGGTAGGCAGAGGGAGACTAGTGGTAAAACACTCCGATTCCCAATTGCCGCCAAATTTTGGAGCCATTCCGTGTTAACAGAACTCAACGCCGCGCTACTAAATGAAAATATTAATAATGTAATTTCCTCGAGTGGAAAGTGGTGGTTAAGTGACTTAACATAACAACATTGAAACACAAACATATTCTGAGAGATGTAGAGACTATAGATAAATTATAATAAAATTTACATTTAAAAAAAATCTATCATTTATTAAGTGTATTTTTCAAATATTTTGCAAAATATACAATTTATTTACAATTATATTTTCATTTCCTGGCTCTGGTGTCGAGGCAAAGCGCGGCGTAGAGTTCCTCTAAATAGCACGTAATGTCTCTAGAATTCGGCAAAAAACGGAACGGAGTGTGTTAACACTAGGTTCCCTCTGCCTACCCTGCTGTGTGCAGGATACAGTGTGAAGCTGATTTAATTTTTCAAAATATACAAAATCTCGGAAACCAATAAACCAACAAACACAATCCTAAACGACCTTGGTAGCGTTCATTCCCCATAGCTTCACAGAAAGACGCTATCATAGGGATCGATATTATTTGACCACGTGGAACATTTTCTTCGAAATATCAAATATAAAATACATTAGTATGTAATACTAAGAACTTCTTACCATAAAATATGTAATAGACCTAACAAGTAATCGACTCTTAAAATCAGAATCGTTGAAATTTTCGCGAAAAACTATATAAAAAATTATATTTTTTTTTAAACTTTTAGCATCAACTTAAGCTTAAATCATAAAAATTATATTATTTAATAACATTATAGAGTTTATGTGATTTAATAGTAAATCTTAATTTTAACACTCCAAGACGATCTTATCTTTAAAATTGGACAATTGCGAGTTGGACTCTGCACGAATGATCCGTACCATTATCTATGATAAGTTAATTTTTAACAACAAAAAATCGACTTTAAACAATAAATTAAAAAGTAAAAATAAAATTTTCTTCACATAAGGTAAAACACATAAACTTTGATTTTTTTAACAAAAATAATTAAAGAAAAATTTTATAATACCATACCACCAGTCGATTTACAGGCACACTTTGTGCCCCTGCGCCACGACTGGCCTCAATCATCGTTATCATTGTTTTTGACTGTAATCATTGTTATTGAAAAATATTAGTGTTCTGCACTTCTCCTATAAACGATAAGGGTGCTAAATTTCATACTCCTCTGTCCGTTTTATTTTCGTAAAAAGGGGGGAAGGAGACTATGTGTCCAATAGTACAGTTCTTATCACTGCATGTTAATATAGTTAAGGCCAGTTACAATTATGTGATTGTTATAGCGACCAGTTGTGGGTTCGAACCCCACTCGAGGTAACGAAATATTTATCAAAATTTATATTTTAATTTCTTCGCTCTGGTGTCGAGTGCAAAGCAAGAGTGACGTTGATTCCCGCCACTCAACAAGCAATGCCTCCGGAAGTCAGTGGAAAATGAGAAACGGAGTGTTTTAACACTATATTCCCTTTACTCATCCTACTGTGTGCGGGATACAGCGTGAAGCCGAAAAAAAAACTAACTTTAACACAACAGTACCTACACGGAGACTGTGAAAATGTCTAATCATACCGTTCTTATCATTTCAAGGTAATATTATTGAAAATGTCGCAAAAGGGCTTCTACTGGCTATTCTCAATTCTCAGAATTGATTATCATACGGCCTTATGTTTACCCGTATAGGCGTGTTTTCTTCGAAATGTCGTGTAAACTATCATAAGGAGAAGTAAATGCAATGGACGTGGGCTTCGTTTGCGTATGATAAACAGTAGATGTTTGGTTGTATAGGTGGTGATGGAACTGATCAATATCCGAGAAATAAGGTTTTGGGTGGTATTCTAATAAAATAAGAAATATAATTAAAATAAATAAATCAGCTTCACGCTGTATCCCGCACACTGCAGGGTAGGCAGAGGGAACCTAGTGCTAAGACACTACGTTCCCCACTTTCTGTCAAATTCTGGAGGCATTGCGTGTTGAGTGGCAGAACTCAACGCCTCGCTTGTCCTCGACATCAGAGCGAAGAAATAGAAATATAAATTTAAGTAAATATTTCATCTTCTCGAGTGGGGATCGAACCCACAACCAGTCGGTTTTACAGTCACACTTTGTGCCCCTGCGCTACGACTGGCCTCAGAAATATAATTAAATTATATATAAAAAAATATCGTAAATGGCAAACCGTCTGAAGCTGCGATAGTTGTAAGTTCGATTACCATTCGGAATACTAAGTTATTGATATCTACTTATTTAGAAAACGTATAAAAATTTGAACGTAGCGGGACTCGAACCCGCCTCCGGGAAACCCACTAGGCGCTCTGACCATTAAGCCATACGTTCTCATCAAGATACGTCGAAATATCTATAAGTTTGTTTCAACTTAATGTTGTTAGTTAGGCAGTGGTCCAGCTACATTCATATTTGTATATGTTTTCTAAATAAGTATTTTTCTTTCCAAATTGTGAAATAACTTTAAAAATGTAAAAAATATTTTTTATATTTTTTCAACTTGGCCAAATAATGTCGCCACTCAACACGTATTGTCTCGAAAGTTGGTCAAAAAGTGGAGAATGAATTAATTAACTTAACATTAAGTGTTAAGTTAATTAATTCATTCTCCACTTTTTGTGTTGTTATTGTTTTTTAATTAAGTGACTCCTGTATATCCTTCTATATGCGGGATACAGCGTGAAACTAAAAAAATCATAACAATAGGTTTTAATTAAATCAGCCAATATTTCATACATTCATTATAAATCACGCGCTTTTTAAGGGATTTTCGAAACTGATTTCAATCAAGTAGTCATAAATCTCAATTATCTGTCGACTTATATAGAGGTGCTAAGCTTTGAAAGTATTTATTCATAATTTAAATACCAATTTATATCTTTAGAAAGTGAAAAAAAAATTCAAAATTGTCCTTTATTTTATTTCGTATAGTAGAGAATACAAATCAATTTTCGAAATTGTAAAAACCTTCTGATATCAGATATATACTTATAGATACTCAAGGCATTTTTTTGTGTTGTTACAAACAGAATAAGAAAGTAAATAATTGTTGTTTTTCAGCTTCATGCTGTATCCCGCATATAGAAAGATAGGCAGAGGGAGCCTAGTGTCAAGACACTCCGCTCTCCGCTTTCCGCCGAATTCTGGAGGCATTGCGTGTTGAGTGGCGGAACTCAACGCCGCGCTATGCTTTGGCACCAGAAGGAAGAAATGAAAATATTACATATTTTATTTTCTCGAGTGGCAAGCGAAAACTGCGCCACGACTTGTCCCTCGATATATAATTCATGATTTCCACTAAAATATAATTTTAAATAATCTTTGTTTTGAATACAAACATCAAAAACGATATTTGTAAAAAATCCACAACCCACTTGTCAATTCTTTCATTGTAACATTTTCTATTTTAAATATTTTACATATTTTTCGCGTCATGTTGACTGGATACAGAGAATTCGGTTATATATAACTGGATTTTCCATTTTCCGTGCAGCTTTAGAGATATTGGGCGGTAAAACCCAGTCGCCAAAAATAAATTTAAATATAAACATGGAACAAAAAAAGAGGCCGGTCGTGGCGCAGCGGCACGAGGTGTGACTGCAAAACCGACTGGTTGTGGGTTCGATCCCCACTCGAGGAGATGAAATATTTACTTAAATTTATATTTCCATTTCTTCGCTCTGGTATCGAGGTTAAGCGCGGCGTTGAGTTCTGCCACTCAACACGCAATGCCTCCAGAATTCGGCAGAAAGTGGGGAACGGAGTGTCTTAACACTAGGTTCCCTCTGCCTACCCTGCTGTGTGCGGGATACAGCGTGAAGCTAATTTAATTTAATTTTTTAATAAACATGGAACGCATAATCGAGAAGAACTCGAAAATAAAGTATTTATATCAAAAATGTTTTATTGCTATAATAAAAAAAATCAGCTTCACGCTGTATCCCGCTACACTGTAGGGTACGCAGAGGGAACCTAGTGTTAAGACACTCCGTCCCCACTTTCTGCCAAATTCTGGACGCATTGCGTGTTGAGTGGCAAAACTCAACGCCACGCTTTGCCTCGACACCAGAGCGAAGAAAAATGGAAATATAAATTTAAACAAATATTTCATCTCCTCGAGTGGGGATCGAACCCACAACCAGTTGGTTTTACAGTCACACTTTGTGACACTGTGCCACAATATATTGCTATAATATGGCTTCGTAATTTTTAACAGTTTATCTAATCTCCTATAATTATGTTATTAAGCCTAGAATACGTATCTAAATAGATATTTCTTCGAAACGTGTGTTTATGTTGAACTAGCGATTTGGTCGTAGTATTTGATACGACTCGAAGGTATTAAATGGATTTTATGGAAAAAATACCTAGAATAAGTAATTTAGCTTAAGTACGAAATCTATACGTAATAATAAAAATCGTGGTATACTGGGAATCTAATGTTAAAGAGTTGTTCAGGCCAGTCGTGGCGCAGGGCCACAAAGTAGAACCTGGGTGTGAGTTCGATCCCCACTCGAGGAGATGAAATATTTACTTAAATTTATATATCCATTTCTTCGCTCTGGTGTCGAGGCAAAACGCGGCGTTGAATTCTGCCACTCTACACGCAATGCCTCTAGAATTCAGCAGAAAGTGGGGATCGGAGTGTCTTAACACTAGGTTATCTCTGTCTACCCTGCTGTGTGCGGGATGCAGCGTGAAGCTGATAAAAAATATGCCTAGGATAGGTAATTTAGTTCAAGTATGAAATGTATACGTAATAAAAAAAATCGTGGTATACTGGGAACCTAATGTTAAAGAGCTAATACGCTTCGTCCTTATGAAGAAACTTCCGTTCCCCACTTTCCGCTGAATTCTGTCTTTACGGTCACACGCTTGTCTACTGTGCCACGTTGGCCTGAATAAATCTGCTACATTTATATTCTACCAGGTCGAGTTTCATACACAAAAGGAGAAACAGAATAAGAAAGTAAATATTATTATTTGCCTAACAAAATGTATGACACAATGTTAAAAATTTACTACACTGGAAGTCATTATTGCTCACATGGTTTAATTTTCAATAAAAAATAAAAGCTTTTCACAATAAAAATACATTTTTCATACATATTTTCATTGCGTGACAAGTGGCGGAACTCAACGCCGGACGTTTGCCTTGGTGCCTTCATTCATTCCCTCGATTGGGGATCGAACCTACAACTGTCGCATTACAGTAACAGTTCTTGCCTCGAAAAATTCGGCAATTAGAAAGTGGGGAAATTACCTACAGTAAAACTGATAGAAACATGAAAAATCTGAGTAATATAATACAACAAAAGTTTGAGAAAAATTATATTATATCAGCTTCACCGCTTGAACTATACGAATATTTATTAAATATATTTATGAAAATATTTTCAGTTCAAAAAAAACCATACAAACTTTCAAGTCCTATTTCACACTTTCGGGGTTAAAATATTATAAAATTCCTTTCTTTGTCTTTACCTCAGTGAGTAACAACTCCTTTTATATATATAGATTTACTTCCACATTCGTTCTCATTGTAGGGTATGGCGTCACTTTCAGTACTCTAACCGTAAAAGTATTTGCATACACTCAACTCGTGACGTAAGTTTATTCTACTATTCTATCTGACATTCTGATATAAAATTGTCACATATGTCAATATGTTTAATATGTTGAATATTGATGATATCTGGGTTAGTAGTCTTTACATCATCATCATCAACATCGATGTTGATGTTAATGATAAAAATTAAAGGCCGCCAGGCAGCCTTTTTCTCGCCCACTGCTGGGAATAGGCCTCCTCCAATTTTTTTTTGTGTTTTAACAATATTTTTCTACAGTCGAAAATGTCTGAGTGTACACGTAATGCCTGTAGTTTTGATCTATTATGACGAAGGTGGATGGCGAGAGTTCTTCAGTGGGGCGGAATTTAAATCAGAGTTGTGCAACAATGTTTTTTACTCAGAGGTTTACAAATTTGTGTGCCGTACAAGCGATGCATCCTATTTTATACTCTTTTTAAAATACAATTACCCACTTTTACAATTTATATTTAGACACGTTCCATTTCTCGATATCAAATAATTATACTTAAAAATAACAAAAGTACTATACTTTATATTATTATTAATTATATTTTATTAAATAATTATTATGTATATTATAATTATCCTCACAAATGATTATTGTTAATTAACTCATATCATATTGAAGTATAAGACAGAATATAATTGTATTAAATAGCGGGTGGTGTAATGCGAGGCATTACATTATCTGTTACACTATGCACAATTTAAATTAAAAAATATATATTTGCGTATCCCATCAATAAGTGGAAGTAGCGAGAAGATAAAAAAAAGTATTATTTCAAAAAATATCGAAATTATTTTGTGAAGGAAAACGTGCTCCCGTATCAATTTGGTCCTTCTTGGAAAAAATGTTAGGGCTTATCTACATGTGCGAATATAATTCAGGTGATACCGAATGAGCTTGTGATAACAGAATACACATTTTGAGTCGGTGTTCATTACAATAACTTCATAATAAATTCCGCATATAGCAGGGTAGGCAGAGGGAACCTAGTGTTAAGACACTCCGTTCTCAACTTTCCGATTGCATTGTTGTTGAGTGGCGGAACTTTGTTGTCTGGATCCCCACTCGAAGAGATGAAATATTTACTTAAATTTATATTTCCATTTCTTCGGTCTGGTGTCGAGGTTAAGCGCGGCGTTGTGTTCTGCCACTCAACAAGCAATGCCTCCAGAATTCGGCAGAAAGTGGGGAACGAAGTGTCTTAACACGAGGTTCCCTCTGCCTACCCTGCTGTGTGCGGGATACAGCGTGAAGCTGATAAAAAAAATAAGTAATTATCTATCGTGTAAATCAGATAACTAACAGCGTAATGATAAAGATAAATTTATCTTTTGAAAATCTAAAACAAATTAACTTATTTGGTGACGACATTCTGGTGCTGACGTAATAGTGAAAAGTGGCATTAAAAACAAACATACTGAGCAACAGCCATAAATAAAAAAAAACTATTTACGTGACCAATACTAAATTTACTAAATTTACTTAAGATTTTTTCATTATTATTGAATTATTTTTTATAATTGAGAATTTGTCTTTTGTATACTTTAAGCTTAGATCAACTATCCATAGAAGCAGTGGATAGGAGGTCGAATACTTTAAACCTACATGTATAGACCACTTTTATCTTTTTATACCATTTACATCAATATTAGGGGTCCGTAACTCAAAAGGAAAACACGAAACACTTATAGGGTCACTTTGTCGAGCAATTATCTTGAGAACTTGCAGTATAAATAAAGTAAAATATCCAAAAAGTAAAAATTTATAGAAATGTCATAGAAAAAAATATTACAAACTTATAATTGTAGTTGATTTCATACGTAACGAATGCATGCGTCCGCAAACTTAAGTGTGTCATCTTTATAAATTGTACTTTCTGTTGACATATCATTCTGAACTTGATACGGAACCCTCGAAATGCGAGTCCGACTCGCGTTTCACCGATTTTTTTACGTGTTATCAGAATATGAAAAAATCACTATTATATAAAAAAATCACGACTGAGATTCAAACCCGTAACCTTCACTTTCTCAATATAGGTTACACGAAGGTCCACACAAGGTCATCATTTTTCTAAACCATAAACAAGTCATTGACCCGTCCAGTGATTGAAATATCAAAACGTTATATGACACTAGATAAGGAGTGATAAGGTTGCTATTCAATTATTTCACATATCAATCGCATTCGTTCTTGGAATTTTTATCTTTTATTCTTAGAATGTGATAAGAACACCGTACACCGAAATGGGGTGGGATTGGTTCCGTGAATCGTTGCTATCAGTGGTCCAACGTTCGATACTGAGTAGCCAGCATGATTAATGCGTACAGTTCTCTAGTAAAGAAGATAAGTAGATTGCTGAATTGTGGCAGATGTCAATACGAAATATTATGTAGAGAATGCTAGAAATCCATAGAATTTGGAATTAAAAGTCTTTCTTTTCCCTAAAGCAGCTTTTACTGACGTTTTAAATAACTTTGGATAAGGCCGTCGTAGCGCAGAGGTACTATGGTGTGACTGTAACGTGACAGTTATGGGTTCGAGCCATTCGAGGGAATTAATTATTATTTATTAACATTTTCACTTCTTCGCAATGGCATCAAGGTAAAAACCAGGCGTTGAGTTCCGCCACTCGAAACACAATGCCTTGAAAAATTCGGTGAAAAGTGGAGAACGGAGTGTCTTAACACTAGGTTTCCCCTGGCTTATCCTACTGCGTGTGAGGTACAGCGTGAATTTTTTTTACTATCTTATCAACAGAGAATCTGGTGAAATTGATAATTAAAATCGATATAGAGTTGTCAGAATTATCGTGTAAAATAGTTCGTTTACTAATCGATTTATAAACGATTTTTTTTATAATTTATTATGAGATATTGTTACAACATTTTATTTAGACTTAACTCTTTTTCATGAATTTATCGAGCAAAAAATTATTATGATATATTAAGATATAAATAAATAAATATTTGTCAATCTTGCCCTTTCAATGTTAACAAAATCTTCTAATTTTATAAAAATAATAATTAAATTTGAAAGAAACTTTGTTTTAGTCTCCGAAGCCATTGCTGCGTGGTGGAACATACTTTATAGTTTCGATCTTCATTCAAGAGTGTGATTTATTTACATTTTTCCACTCTGACTGGAGATTTCTCGATACATTCATACATTCTATGAAAGAACGCGGAGGATATAGACTCTTATACTCTTGAAACTAGATTGTCTCCACCCTCCTACCCTACTCTATTCAGAGTGTAGTGTAAAACAAAAAAAAAACGCTACTTCTTGGTATGTTTTTTTTATAACTTATTATAAAAATAAAAAGTAAGACAACAAAACAAAATCGATTTCATTAAACCTGCCAAGGTTAATATTACGATTCGTGGAAGAGTGATTTGTTCCAGCGTTTTATATTGAAATCATTATTATCAACTGTTAAAAAACATCGAGTCATCTTCGCCGGAAGATCTAATTGTTATATCTCCGTATCTCGATTATCTCGATAGTAAGAATTGAGTGTCGGTCTGTAAATAAAAAAATATATATACACGCAAGCTCAAGTAAATATGTGCTATTAAAACGATTTAATCTTTTCTTGGCTTTTGTTTTGTATTTTTTAGCTGTATCCCGTGTATAGCATGGTAGGCAGAGGGAACTAATTCTAAACACTAGGTTCCCAAAACCTAGTGTTAAGATACTCCATTCTAATGACGTCACTTGAACTTGTCTGTTGAGTGGTTGAACTCAACGCCGCGCTTTGCCTCGTTACCAAATGAAAATATAAAATAATTCATCATCTAAATTTAATTTATATTTTTTTATATAAGTATTTATTTATACATAATGCAAGCGGTTACGCCACAAGCATTGAATATAAAGACTAGAAAAAAAAAGATAAAATATTATTTAATTTATAAGTGTAAAGTGACAAACTACTCTAATTTCGATTTAATTAAGTATAATAATCAAGAACTAAATAAACAAAATATATCAAACTGCAATTCACAATAACAATTTCAACGTAAGCTTATTAATAAACGACAAAACGATTTACCGCATCCATTTATAAATATTTTTTTCCACAAGAATAATTTCGGTATTCGATGGATTGAGGACACTCGTGGATCAGGGGCACAAGCGTGTGACTGTCACCGGTTTGATAAGTATTTTAATTTCTTCGCTTTGGTGTCGAGGCAAAGAGCGGGATTCAATTTTATCACTCAACACGCAATGCTTCCAGAATTCGGCGGAGTCTTAACTTAACACTAGGCTCCCTCTGCCTACCCCGCTACGTACGTGATACTGCGTGAAGCTGAAAGCTGTAAAATAACCAGTTAAGTGCGAGTCGGACTCGCCATCCGTCGGCTTCCGTAAGAAATTCAGATCAATTTAATTGATTGTAAACGGACACACGTACAGTTTATAAAAGTTAAAAAACTTAAGTTTGCACTCATTTTGTAAAAAAAAACTACAGAATAAGCTTGTTATGATTTTTTTCCTTTTTAAAAATTTTCAGTTTACGAAATTTTTCCTTTATTTCTATTTTAAGTTGTCACTTCGTGCCAAATGATGACCATAGGCCCACGGGAAGAACTCTGTAGATTTTGACTACACGAAGAATTTCGTATAAAATGCAGCAAAATGTGTACGATGCATAAATGCTCGTACCTTTTAATAGTAATAATAATAAATTTAATTAATTTCTTTTGAATTCAAGAACTATGAAAGAGAAACATAATAATAATTCTTTATTTTCGTCCTTCAAAGCTTGGTCATAAATACACATTACACAAAGAATCCAGTGGTGAACAGTAAAAAGCTAATGTGAGAGACTGGTGTCCATACTGGATATATAGGGGAGAGGGGGGCACATTCGAACGATTTTTAAACTTTGTGTCATATCTAAAAATCCTACAGTTTTTAACTTCTTTACTATTTCACAATGCTTAGTCCAACTATTGTGCCACACAATCGTAGCATCATATGTAGAAAAATATATAAGTTAAAGGTGCAATATCAATTTTAGTAGCAGTAGTCAAATGTTCAAAGCTGCCCCCCTTCCGGGGTAGCTTTGTACATGTATGGGGCAGTTTTGAACTATCATCGAATACAATGAAATTAAAAGACTTATCAAACTTTTAAGTAACTTTATTAATAAACTTAACATTAGAAACGATGGAGATCAAATATCAGTACCATGTTAACTTAATTTAATAATAAAATTTATTAATATTTTTTAAATAAACAGCTTACTACCCTAATTTGAACTTAGAAAAATTAAAATTAAAGGAAAACATGGATGTAGTACGTGACGTAACCAGCAAGTGAAATGTGAGGAAGTAGTCTACGTAAGAAATAAAAATCAACTTCACGTTTTATCCCGCACACAACACGGTAGGCAGAGGGAACCTAGTGTTAAGACACTCCGTTCCCCACTTTCTGCCGAATTCTGAAGGCATTGCGTGTTGAGTGGCAGAACTCAACTAAATAAATATAAATATGTAATAAATTTAAGTAAATATTTCATCTCCTCGAGTGGAGATCGAACCCACAACCAGTCGGTTTTACAGTCACACTTCGTGCCGCTGCGCCATGACTGGCCTCAAGTCTAGTCTACGTAAGACTTTTGAAAAACTAACGTAGCACTTGTCCTCTTTCTCAGGAAAGAATAAAATAAACAAGCTACTTTTTTACTATTCACAGATGATGAAACATTCGCTAAAACGAAGTCTCCAATATTTATTAAGTTGTAGTCTAATTCCATTTCGTAGTCTTCATACGCACAGGTATCAGTTATCTTCATTCTCTTCACAGTAAATTGTCACTTCCTCTCCTCATACCAAATGCATTTTTGAGTCAGTTTCTTCTTCTTTTTCTTTCTAAAGAAAAGTTTAGTACAGTTTGTTTTTCTTTCGCGGTATTTTTTTACATATAATAATATTCAAAACTGCCCCCTTCATTTTGTTCAAAGCTGCCTCAGTGGTAATAAAAAAATTACAAACGTTTTTTTTTCAAGTAAAAGTTTAAAAATTGTAGTAATTTCTAGTTTATTGCATGATATGTGAAACATTCTAACTAAAAGAGGAAAAAATAAAACCATATACCTTGAATTGGATCCCTGCGATCCTTACGTGTTTATTTAAAAATGTATAAAATTTTACTCAAAATCAAACACTCCTCGTAACTCAACAACTGGTTCTCATATATCAGCGGTGACAAGTGACACATGTGCAGATTAGTGCTGCCACTACTCAAAAAAAAATTATCAAAATTTCTTTTTAAAATAGCTCTGTTAACACATATTTTCAAAGGTGCCCCTGTTCTAAGCTGCCCCCCTCTCCCCTACCTGTTTTACAGATCACCAGGCACTCACCCTTTCATAATCTACAACAAGAGTGGTTTCGAATAGAGAAAATATTAACTTGATTGCGCTTAAGCTTGATACCTCCACGAAATATTGAGATAAGTAGTCTTGACAGACGGACAGATCGGCACTAAAGCGATAAGGGTTTTTGAGGTAACGGAACCCTATAAATGAAAAAAAAAAATATAAAAAACTCTATATTCAATGAATTATAAACTAGTGCACATTCCAGGCACGTCTCTGGCAAATTTTTAATCGTACAACTAACCGTTCGGCGAAACACATTCGAATGTGTGGATAATTAGTGACATACAGACGGACCGCGTCTTTACCACGAACCGTAAGCGTAATTAACCGCCGCCGCTGTACTCAGAAGTATGATGTCTTATAAAAAAAAAGCGACATTACCTGTAAATTTCCTTTTATGCCTTCACAATTAACTTTAATTATTCTACGGTGGCGGTTGGAAGGTGTGTACTACGAAAGTATCAGCCATTTTATTCTTTGTTTTTTTGTTTTGACTAAAATAGATAGTTGTAGGTTTTTTTTTCTGGTATTGTCGTTTCAAGTTATTTGTAATGCCGGTCTTAAAGGTTTCTATGTAAATGTCAGTATTATCATTAAGCTTTGGAATAAAACTTGCCATTTTACAAGCAGTTTTAAGTGAAATCGGTTATAAAATTAAAATGGTTTCTTTTTCACCTGCACAGTGTATTCCACTATGTATGCAGGCAGAGAGAGATTAGTGTTAAGACACTCCACTTCCAAGAGTTCGCCGAATTCTGGAGGCATTGACAACAAAGCGAAGAAAAAACAATATTAAATATTTTATTTCCTCGAGTGGGAATCGAACCCACAATCGATCGCGTTTACAGTCACACTAACTTTAAGTGAAAAAAGTTATAACATTAAAATTATCATATTATTGTGGTTTCTTTTAAATAATATTAATAAAAATGATAACACAGCCAATCCCAAAGCTCCGATGTAAATAAAAATAAAAATTCAAATCATTTAAATTGGGTTGAATAATAACATGAGATATGCAAAGTCAGACATAAACAAAAAACACCTTCACAAAATACAGAATAATATACAGATACAAGAATTCTACGAATTTCTAACTCTTGGAAACCTTTTGAGCTGTTTACTGTAAACATTAGATTCACAGTAATATTTAAAATAATATCTTCATAATTTACATATATATTTTTTTTAGTTTTAACAAGCTAGGGCACAAAGTTATTTTGTTGTTGTTGTTACTGGCGTTGGCCAAGAGGCCAGTCGTGGTGCAGGGGCACAAAGTGTGACTGTAAAACCGACTTGTTGTGGGTTCGATCCTCTCTCGAGGAGATGAAATATTTACGTAAATTTATATTTCCATTTCTTCGCTCTGGTGTCGAGGGAAAGCGCGGCGTTAAGTTCTGCCACTCAACACGCAACGCCTCCACAATTCGGCAGAACGGACTACCCTGCTGTATGCTGGATACAGCATGACGGTAATTTTATTTATTTCTAGTAGCGTTGCTTTGTAGAATTGTATACTGTCTTGTAAGTTTAACATATTTTTTTTTTAATACCCAAATAGATATTTTTAAGTAGGTACTTCTATGTATTAATATGAGGATGTGATATGTGAAAAATGAAAACTTCAAGTTATTTAAAACAGAAGTTGTGTGGGATTGAAGAAAAGTGCCCTAAGGTCCAAGGATCTTCCCTACGTGCCTATAAGATTTAAGGGTACTCTTCGGTTTCTATGCATTTCATCAGGTTCGGACTTGATGGTAATGGGACGAATGAGAAAGTACGCTCTCATACGAATAATAATTTTTAAAATCGATCGAATAATTACGTAGAAATTGACGAACAAACATAAAAAAATATATAGTTAACGTATAATTTAAAACCTCCGCCTTATTTAAAAAAAGAAGTCGGTTGGAAACCTTCCATAAAGGAACTACAGCTTGACATTATTTAGCGCATTTATCATTGTTTTTAAAATACTTTTTAGGGTTCCTTATCCAAAGGATAAAACGGGACCTTATTACTAAGACTTCGCTGTCTGTCTTTACGTCTGTCCCAGGGTGTCTCTCATAAATCGTTATAATTAAGCAGTTGAAATTTGATGATGTATTTTTGTCGCCACTACAAAAAAAAAACAAAAAAACAGAATAAAATAAATAATTAAGAGGCTTCAATACAACAAATGTATTTTTTTGCCGTTTTCAAAAATAATAGTACGAAACCCTTCGTGCCCGAGTCCAACTCGCACTTGGCCGATTTTGTCACATATAAAAAAAGAGCTACATATGTCGGCTTCGGTTGAACAAAATATTTTAGATACACGTACGGACACAGCTGGCCCTAAGATAATGCAATGGCCATTTAATATATATAATTATATGTATATAATTACAGCTATAGAGTACAGGTTACAGGAAAAGCGTTAATCAGTACGTAGAAATAATATAATGTAATTGAAATTTATTTATCTAAATAATTAATACTAGGCCAGTCGTGGCGTAGGGGCACAAGTGAGTCATGGTAAACGCGACCGGTTGTGGGTTCGATTCCCGATGACGACCTCTATACGTATATGTATAAGCAAAAGTTTTTAGGTTACATAAAAAAAAAATCAAAAATCTTAATTTAAAGTTTATAGTATTAGTTATAGAAGTTATCTCGTACACAGCAGGGAACCTAGTGTTAAGACACTCCGTTTTCCACTTTCCGCCGCATTCTGGAGGCATTGCATGTTGAGTGGTGGAACTCGCCGCCACGCTTTGCTTCGACACCAGGGCAAAGAAACGGAAATATAAATGTAAATAAATATTTAATTACTTCGAGTGGGGATCGAACCCACAATCAGTAGCTGTTACACACACCTTTTGCCCCTGCGCCACGACTGGCCTCTAGTAGTTACCTACAGTAAATTAAAACATAGGTACAATTATATTAATTACAAAGATATTATTTGTATACATTTAAAAAATAAAAATATCAAAACATATACCATATTAATTTATTAACATAATAAAATAAAAAATAAGAAAGTGCTTTGGTGAGTTTTTAGTTTCATTTAAAAACATATTGTTTATATAAATGCGACATCAGGAATCCTAGATTTCTGATGAAGATAAGATTATATTTTTATTTAATTAAAGAAGTCTTTTTAATGCAATAAATAAATATATTTCTAAGAAGTGCAGTAAATATGAGCAAGAACCAGATGTAAATCTATGAAAATTAAATTATAATTTTTAAAGCATTTAGCGGTAGACCTTATATAAACGTGTTTGTATAATTATAGCGATATTAAAAAAAAATCTTATTAAAATATAATTGGAAAACGCTTTTTACTATCGATTCATTATTAATTATAATTCATTATATGTTGCGTAAATTAAATTGTTTTATAAAACAAGTATCCATATGCATGGGTCAAAATGTTTATTCTATATTCGTTGGATTTCTAGGCAGTAGTGCCATTGTGTTGTGGCGTAGTTGGAACGTGCCTGTATGAAAATGGTCGTAGATTCGAATTCCATTATTGCTGGTTATCAATACATATGATATTTAATACAGGCAATACGATTTATTATTATTTTTATGAGTTAAAGTCTTTTATAAAATAAAATAATTGAAAATATTGTTAGTTTGTCCAGTCAGTCCAGTCGTGGCGTAGTAGCACAAAATGTGTAAGTAAACGTGTGGGTTCGATCCCATTCGAGGAAATGAATAATTTATTTAAATTTATATTTTCATTTCTTGGCTCTGGTGTCGAGTTTAAGCGCGGTGTTGAGCTGTTCTGCCACTCAACACGCAATGCCTCCAGAATTCAGGAGTAAGTGTGGAACGGAGTGTCTTAACACTAGGTTCCCTCTGCCTACCTTGTTGTGTGCGGTATACAGCGTGAAGCATTTTTTTTTATTATAAAAAAATGTAACTTTTTTTGTGGACATTCGTGATTTTTTTCGGAATCTCATTAAAGCGCTCGCCGCCCGTGCCAAATATTTTGCAGAACAGTGTTATTTACTAGTAATTGTAACGAGAAGCAATTTAGGCGTGTTTTTTTTATGTCAAATAATTAAAAGCAAAAAAATCCGATACAATAGTGACATGGAGTTTTTGTTTTCATAATGATAAAATGATGCGGGGTTGAGTTCCGCCACTTAACATACATTGCCTTGAGAATTTGTCGAAAAATGGGGAACCGAGTGTCTTAACACTAGGTTCCCTCTTAGGCGAAACAGCGTGAAATAAAAAAATATTTATAAAAAGTAAAACCTCAACTGCATAAAACTAAAAAGAAAATAAACAAGCCCAATAGTTTATTACGATTAACAGTCGGGACCTCTTTAAATTATGCGGGGATCCTGGTAAAGATTACTTATAGGTCGGGTTACTTATAGTCGGGAAAAAAGAGGCCAGTCGTGGCGCAGCGGCACGAGGTGTTACTGTAAAACCGACTGGTTGTGGGTTCGATTCCCACTCGAGGAGATGAAATATTTACTTAAATTTATATTTCCATTTCTTTGCTCTGGTGTCGCGGCTAAGCGCGGCGTTGAGTTCTGCCACTCAGCATGCAAAGCCTCCAGAATTCGGCAGAAAGTGGGGAACGGAGTGTCTTAACACTAGGTTCCCTCTGCCTATCCTGCTGTGTGCGGGATACAGTGTGAAGATGATTGATTGGGAAAAAAAGAAAATAAAACTAAAATTATTTATTATTCATATTACAATACCTAAATGCCGACACGTGTATCTATACATAGCCGGTAGCAAAGTACTTAAGCGATTTGGGTCAAGAGCATATCATGTAATCCTAAAGGGATTGGAATCGTGTTCAGTGGGTATTTTCAATTAATGAGAATGTATTAAGCATACGATTGGGTTTTATTAGGGTTCCGTACCTTAATAAAAAAAAAGGATTTCTTATAGAATCGTTTTTTTTATGGAAAAGACAAGGCAAACGAGCGTTCAGGTCACCTGATGGTAAGCGATCACCGCCGCCCACGACCCCGTGCAACACCAGAGGAGCTACAGGTGCGTTGCCTGCTTGTAAGGTGGGTTGGGCGCCGGAACCCGGCATTACCTGATGCGAAACGCAGTGGCATAAAGCCACTACTTCACGCCGGTTTTAAATGCCGGGGGTGGTAATGATCCGGTCGAGTCTGTCCATGCCTGTTGCCGTTGCTGGCGACGTGACTCTACCACACGTACTTTAGTCGCCTCTTACGACACCACCAGTAGCTCAAGCACGGAAAACTATCGAAAAAGTATTCGTATCGTCATCGAGAGCAATTTGTATAGGAATTGAACAGCGCCCCTACCGCGCGTAAAGGGAACTAGCCCATGCCAGCACGAACCATTTTTTGTATCGTGTTACGTTCGACTATCGAGATACTCGAACGCAGTAAACAACAATTGGTAGCACGAAGGCCCGTTTTGACGTACGGTATCGAAGATGTCGAAGATTGGTCGTCGAGTGCGTCGGGACTTTATTCGGTTAATATTTGTCAGTGAGAACACTCTCGTTACATAGTAAATCACAGTTTTAAAAATATTTGTAATGTTATTGGGAATTTTATTTTGATTTTTTTTACTTGTACATGTTTTTAGAATATTGTTTAGTAATTTTAGCAATAATTAAGTAACGTCCACTATGCAAAGGCAGCCGCTATACGAATCACCACTATTACATTTATTCATTAATTCTTTCCACTTCCTTTGAATAAAATGGCGACCTCGTGGACCTCCTGAGGGCTTAGATAAATCGCCATTCCTAAAATACGAATTTCATAATACCTTACTTATATTATTAGATGTTTTTATTTTTAAGACTAAGTACAACTTGCAGCGGCACGAGGAGTGACTGCAAAACCGACTGGTTGTGGGTTCGATCCCCACTCGAGGAGATGAAATATTTACTTAAATTTATATTTCCATTTCTTCGCTCTGGTGTCGAGGCAAAGCGCGGCGTTGAGTTCCGCCACTCAACACACAATGCCTCCAGAGCTTGGTGGAAAGTGGGGAACGGAGTGTCTTAACACTACGTTCCAGAGGGAACGTAGTGTTAAGACACTCCGTTCCCCACTATTGTAGGCAGAGGCCTACCCTGCTGTGTGCGGGTTACAGCGTGAAGCTGATTATTAAAAAATAATAATGAAAACGAGCTACCTACAATATTTAACGATGGTGGAATTCATGGAAGCGTGAGTATAGATTTAGTATGAATTAATTTTATATTTAAATAAGTTGTACTTAAAAAAAAAATTAGCTTCAAAAAATTAATTAAAAAATCAAAAAATTAACCAAAAAATTAATTAAAATATAAATGTAAATAAATATTTCTTTTCTTCAAGTGAGAATCGAACCCACAACCAGTCGGTTTTACAGTCACACTGAATTAATTTTACATTTAAATAAGTTGTACTTAAAAAAAAAAATAGCTTCAAAAAATTAATTAAAAAAACAAAAAATTAATTAAAATATAAATGTAAATAAATATTTCTTTTCCTCAAGTGAGAATGGAACCCACAACCAGTCGGTTTTACAGTCACACCTTGTGCCGCTGCGCCACGAGTGACAAATACAAACTTAGCTATGATTGGCGGGGCGTCAAGTGGATTCGTTTAAAAACCGCAAGATATATATTGTTTTAAATCTACAAAAAGATTGAATTTCTTCCAATCTTGATACCTTACTTATATATTTTGTAATATTTTCATAGATTTTTCTTCATTTTCAACGTCAATTGTAATGTAAATTAAGATAAATAAATATTTTGATTGAATGTTTTAACATTCACCATTTTATTTGGTTTTTGAACGTCCATTTCATTCGCTCAGTGACATCTCTAAGTCTCGTTAGCATGACGTCACCTACTTAATCCTATCGAGTCCTCGATAGTCGATACACTATGGTTCGTGCTTCGAACTTTGTAATCGTATCGTCACCTCGAAACGTTTACAATACGGACTCGAATATTTTTCGTGCTCGACCCACAGTACCAGGATGATCCTATTCTAGGCCGGGATCACGCGGCATTATTGTCCGCCTATCCGTTTGTCGAGATCATTTCTATCAGCGTGGAGATATCAGGCGGCGTTCAATATCAAACATCCAGATCTAGTGTCGTGTCCAAAGTCGCGAAGTTGCGAATTTCATATGAAATTCGCAAAGTAATGAAACCCTATAAAGTAGCCATGGAAATAATATTTGGTATTGACCAATTATGAAATTGCTTACAAAGTGAAAACATCAATAAAGGAAAAATATACATAAAGAATATATATACGGTCGTGGCGCAGTGGCTCAACGTGACTGTTGTGGGTTTGATTCCCACTCGGAGGGAAATAGCAGACCGAAAAAAAATTTAATACAAGCAACTTTTATAATTCTTTTTTTAAGATTAAGAATAGAGATAAAAATTACATTTTGAATATTGACAAAAGTAGTATAGTAATCAATCAATCAGCTTCACGCTGTATCCCGCACACTGCATGTTAAGAAGAGGGAAAATAGTGTTAAGACACTTCGTTCACCACTTTCCGCCGAATTTTTCAATGCATTGCGTGTTGAGTGGCAAAATTGAACGTATTTACAATATAGTAATCAATTTGTTAAAATTTAAAACCTTTTTCCTTTTTCTACGACTATGTCATATCAAAAATAAGCTTTCCTTGGGAAACTTCTATACCGATCATATAATATAATCTTTTTTCAAACATTTTTAAAGTGCTATTCCACACTTAGGAAAGAAAAATACTTATTTAGAAAAATCCTAAGTGTGGAATAACACTTTTAAAATGTTTAAAAATATTAAAAAAATAGTTTCTCTCTTGCCAAACGATAATTCTTAGTAATTATCTTTGGGTAGCGGAAATTTGTAAAAATCTCCCTACAGAGATACTAACAACATAAATAAGTTGTAACAAGCGTATAAAAATTTCGACGTAGTTTGGCGAGAACGCATGGCTTAGTGGTCAGAGCGCCTGGTCGGTTTCCAGGAGGCGCGGGTTCGAGTCCCGCTGCGTTCAAATTTTTATACGTTTTTTAAATAAGTAATATAATCTTTTCCATAAAAAAAACCTCAACAGCTTTACTTTGTAACTAAAAGTGATTGCTGCGAAAACTAAAAGTAGGGATAAGTCGCGAATTCGAAGAAACAGTTTGAAAGCCATCCTTTGCCATTGCTGCGATACCAGATAATTTATTATAACAGTACTAACTATTCCGCGAAACGCGCTCGTCTAATTTTCATGTTGGAATTTATAAGTTTTATCGAACAGGCTATTTCTAATGAAACATTTTTTTATTGCAGTGCAGGGGCAGAAAGTGTGAGTAAACACGGTAGGTTATGGGTTCGATTCTTAGTGGAGGAAATTAAATATTAAATCTTTTTATATCTTCGCTCTGGTGTTCAGACAAAGCGCGTCGTTGAGTTCCTAAGTTCCCTTTGTCTATTCTGCTGTGAGCGGGATACAAAAAATATATATAAATCTCAATGCAATTGAAATCTTATCCATCTTATCAATATTTAATTAATTATATAAACGTACGTAAAAGTTATTAAAGCATTGTGTGTTGAGTGGCGGAACTCAACTCCGCGCTTGACTGGATTACCAGCGAGAGTAAATAAAAATATTAAGCATTTTACTTAAATAATTATCAGTTTCACATATTCCGCTCACGGTAGGGTAGGCAGAGGGAACTTAGTGTTAAAACACTGTTCCCCACCGTTCGGCGAGTTCTAGAGGCATTGCGTGTTGAGCGGCGGAACTCAACGCCGCTCTTTGCCTCGACACGAGAGCGAAGAAATGAAAATATAAATGTAAAGAAATGATTATCATGATTTTGGTTTACGTCATTGACATAATGTTGGCAACTCTAGCATTAAATTAAATTTTAAAAAAATTACAAGAAAAGCACTTCTGAAAAAAATATTGAAAGCTGATTAACACATAAAAACACGAAATACCTATACTATAAATTACACAAATATTTCACAATAAATAAAATTTAAATTCCCGTAGAAAGAAACAGGCCAAACAAACAAACGATGGGTTTTTCTCCTAAACTATAACGCAACTCAAACATTCAATTGGGCACTTGTAAACAAATGTTACTTTTCTCCGAAGAATCCCGTCTATCTTTAGAGTTTCGCGAGTCGGACGAATTCCTCTCAGGAACTGCGAAACGTTGATCTCGTAATTAATGTTCTTTTAAAACGTACAAAGCTTCTTTTAAATTATGTTTCGGATTTTTAAAGAGCGAAAGAGTAGATTTATTTAATATTTTTTTTAAGTTTTATTTCATATTTAAGATATATAAATATTTATTTAGGTAACGTTTGAAATTTGATCGTAGCGGGATTTGAACCCGTTCTTAGACGGTCTTGGATAGTTTTCAAGAGGTAGGTTTATTTTTTTTTATAAGTTTCTTAAATGAGTAGAAGCTTATTTAAGTTTCACCAGTTATTATTTGTTGTTTATTTACCGCGTATTTCCGCGGTTTAACCGCGTATGTTGTTTATTGGAAGTTTCATATTGAAAATTAATTTTAAACGAGCTGGGTATATTAAGTTCTCAATTTGTTCTTCGCTTTATTCATTATTTTGATTATGAATAAATTCTAAATTATATATATGTAATTAGTTTCGCTGTGTATCCTTCACGTTGTAGGCAGAGGAAACCTAGTGTTAAGACATTCCCTTCCAATCAAAACATTTACGTTACCCACTTTTCGCCGGTGTATTGAGTGGCGGAACTGAACGCCGTTCTATTTTTTATTTAGTGAAGTATAACACTTTTTGGATTTTTAAATACAATTTTGTATTTACATTTTATTTTCATTTTCTTTTCTTAAATGATACAATCATAATAAACTGTACAATCTTTATTCTTTTCTTTTTATTCGAACTAGTAACCCATCAACACCTTAAAGCTATACACCTATGAAAGTCTTACCTACATGTGTATTATAATTAGTAAATCATAGATCCAGTGAGGCCAGTCGCGGCGCAGCGGCATAAAGTGTGACTGTAAAACCCACTGGTTGTGGGTTCGATCCCCACTCGAGGAGATGAAATATTTACTTAAATTTATATATCCATTTCATCGCTCTAGTGTCGAGGACAAACGCGGCGTTGAGTTCTGCTACCCAACACGCAATGCCTCCAGAATTCGGCAGAAAGTGGGGAATGGAGTGTCTTAGCACTAGATTCCCTCTGTCTACCCTACAATATGCGGGATACAGCGTGAAGCTGATTTATTTTGATTTATTCATAGATCTATTTCAAATAAAAACAAAGAACAGAAACCAATTTTCTTGTTCACGTGTCGCTGTCCCGGCACACGGACGATGGCACGAATAGAAACAAGCTAATTGAAAAAATAAATAATTCAAGGAAACTATAGTAATATCATGTAACATTTCTAGTAAAACGATTGTGAGCTGTACCTGGAATTTATACAAACAATAGTAATTTTCCGAGTGCAGTGCAAAGTGATTCAGCATGTCAATCGATCTCTTATGTGAGTTTTTTATATTTTAAGTTAGTTTTTAAATCAAATGAAATCAGCTTCACGCTGTATCCCGCACACAGCAGGGTAGGCAGAGGGAACCTAGTGTTAAGACACTCCGTTCCCCACTTTCTGCCGATTTCTGGAGGCATTGCGTGTTGAGTGGCAGAACTCAACGCCGCGCTTGACCTCGACAACAGAGCGAAGAAATGGAAATATAAATTTAAGTAAATATTTCATCTCCTCGAGTGGGGATCGAACCCACAACCAGTCGGTTTTACAGTCACACCTCGTGCCACTGCGCCACCACTAGCCTCCTGGTTAGTTTTTAAATAACATTTTATTATTTATATATATAGGAATAATAAAACTGTCACTCATCGCTGTCTGTACGTGGCATTTATCAATGTTTTTTTTTATTTTTGTCTTTTTGACTGTGCGTTTGTTTTAGCTAATCTCAGAAATGGCTTTAGATTTAAACGCAGTTTTTACTACTTCTCAACTTCTCGTCACAATTATTAGTTTGTTTTTTTTTTCATAAATAAAATCGGTTTATAAATAAGAAAGTGATGTCAATATAAAGAATTGTATAGACATAATATTGCATAAAAATAAGTGTTTTATTGAACTATCTGAAATTTTAGTTATCAACGTATAATCAAAATAAAATGATAATGTTATTAGATCACGAAAATAATTGTGATGAGAAAATAAATTGTTGTAATGTACATGCGGGCGAAGCCGCGAATTATATTGAAATTGACACCTGAATAGACTTTCCGTGATATTTTTTATTGATATATAATAAGTTTAATCACGTCAATTAAGCAATAAATTCTACTAAATCTGTGAATAATATAGACACGTTAAGAACTTTTTGAAGTAACTACAATTTCTTTTATGGAATAAAAAGGAGGATATAATTATTTTATCTTCTGCCTTCTGCATAGGTATAATACTAAACATATAAGTTTTTTTTATATATATATCTACTAATAAAACTAATCGAAACTGTAGATCGTTTAGATCAATAATTTTAGTTTACATTATATAAAAAAAAATTGTAGGTGTAGGTAATTTTTATTTTACAGTCAAAAATAAGTATATGAAATGATGAGAAGCACCACCGTAACTGATGTAATATAATGAGAAATCGATACCCTAAAAAGATTTTACTTATTTATCGTTTGCGAATGCAACGAGCAAAGCCTCTAATCAAATAATAAATACCTCTAATCTAACAATGTACAAATAAATATGATTTAAAAAAATATAATTTTTGTATTGATTATAAAATAAAATACATAAATAATAAATATTAACAAAATTTCAAAATTTATAAAGAAAAATCTTTGCTTAATTTTTTTTTTTATAAGTGAAAGGGACTAAAATTATGTAATATGGCGCCAAATACTCGAGCGTTATGTAACCACAACACAGCTCTCTATTTTATTGCTGTCGAAATATGGCGGCTATACACGTGGAGGCCAGCTGTCGTTGCGGATCATTGATGTCAAAAGTGATTGCAGAAAAGTAAAAGTTAGTGTTAGTCCTTTTTAGTATTAAACGATACAAATTTAATGTAAAATATTTATAAATAAAAAGAAATGAGTTTCTTTCTTTGTGGAATATAAAGGAGAAGTATTTTTTACTCGTTTATTTTTTACTAAATCGGTTTTTTTTATTTGATCATAGATACCTTTTAGATTTTATATTGCCGTTTTAACTAGTATCGACAGGTTTTTTAATATATAAAATAAATAAAAATAAATCAGCTTCACGCTGTATCCCGCACACAGCAGGGTAGGCAGAGGGAACCTAGTATCAAGACACTCTATTCCTCACTTTCTGTCGAATTCTGGAGGCATTGCGTGATGAGTGGCAGAACTCAACGCCGCGCTTCGACACCAAAGGTAGTAAATTAAGTAAATATTTCATCTCATCGATTGGGGATCGAACCCACAACCAGTCAGTTTTACAGTCACGCTTTGTGCCGCTGCGCCACGACTGGCCTCGATATATGAATATTAAAATATATTATTTGTTATTTTTATGTTTTTGAATCAAATCCGTCTAAAAGAGATGAAATAAATATTTTCACAATCAAACAGAAAAATATGTTGTTAGTTCACTCGACGGACCAGAAGTATTAGATTGATGGAAATCCTGAAATATTGGTCTGAAAATAAATATAATATTTTTTTTATGAAATTTTCTTTTTTTATTCTGTGCTCATATTTCATATGTTTTATGCTGTATTTGTTGTTTTTAGCTTTTTAAAAAAAGTTGCAGCTTATAAAAAGAGAAGTGACTAATGAACTGGTTAGGATCTTTTCGTGTTACCTATAAATATGATATACCTATGCATTAGTGGCATTGATATAATTTATAATTTAGTCCTTCTTGGAACAACCGACCTTTACTACCATTACCCTTCTACTACATTTTTTCTGTTTTAATTTGTAAACCGGGTTCGAGTTCTGTTTAAATTGTATAAATAACAAGGTAACGAGAAAAAACCTGGTGTTAAAAAACACCTTCCCTCGTTTTCTGCCTAAATTTTCAAGATATTACTTATTGAATGGCGGAAATCAAAGCCACGTTTTTCTTGTTGCCAGAGGCGAGGAATTGAAAATTATTCATTAACACTAATAGGAATTGAACCTACCACCGCGCCGTCACGTTGACAGCTAACATGCTGAGCCGTTACGCCACGATGGCCTCAATATAGAAATCGATAAATAAAAAAATACCCAAAGCGGGTACCAAAATGCAAAAAATAGAGCAATATCTCACAAGGTCCTCTTATCTACCTATTCACATATGTATTGTATGCAAAAAATAATAATGTATTTTTTTTCTATTTATTGAAGTGCTACAAAGGAATTCTGAATATTTTTATGTTTTGTACTTTTCTGCTCATCCGTACACAGAATATAAAGAAACTTAGGTCGGCGCGGTGGCGCATGTCACACGCGTCGTTCGCGGAATATCATTCCACTTTTATTGTCCTTATATAATTACTACGTGTAATCTAATTACTATTTTATATAGAAAATCTATTATTTCTAAGTAAGTAAGTAAAAAAGTAAACAAAATTAAGTGTTTTTAATTTAATTATAGGTCTATCGCCTTTTATCAAATAGTCTAGTGGGCGCGCGCAGCTTCGCCCACATATTCGCACCCTTATGGGTGAATTCTAAAAAAAACCACGAAACACATGTTCAATAAAATATTTTTAACAGTCGGTAAAAAATCTGTGTCGATTTAAAGATTTTTCCATATAAACTTTTAACCTATTTCATCCCTTCAGGGTTAAAATTTTTCAAAATCCCTTCTTAGTGGATGTCCAGATTATGAAAATAAACATCTGTCCAAATTTCACGTTTCTACGCACAGCGGTTACGGCTGTGCGTGCGTCTTACCTCAGTCAGTCAGGTACATGTCCTTTTATATATATAGATTATATACAATTCAAAGTAGGTATATACCTAGCTACTTGTTTATATCGTAGAAATATTAACATTTTATCATTATTAATATTTTCACATTTCCCAGAAAACGTGTGCATATACAAAGACTTTTCGCACTGCTTATGTATTGTTTTATTCCATTTATTAAAATTAAAAGTTAAATACTGATAAAGTTCAATATCATATCACGTAAATACTCGACTGGAAAGACGACGGTTGTGTGTTCGATTTCCTCTCGCGAGTAAAATTATATTACTTAAAATCAGCTTCACGCTGTATCCCGCACACTGCTGGGTAGGCAGAGGGAATCTAGTGTTAAGACACTCCATTCTCTACTTTCCTCCGAATTTTGGAGGCTGGAAGAAATGGAAATATAAATATAAATAAATATTTCATCTCCTCGAGTGGGGATCGAACCCACAACCAGTCGGTTTTACAGTCACACTTTGTGCCCCTGCGCCACGACTGGCTTCGTTACAATACTATACTATATTACTTTATTTTCGTTTTCCCGCTCTGGTAGATGAATGATGATAAAATGATGAAGCGCGGTGTTGAATACCACTCAACACGTAATGCCTTGAAAATTCGGCGAAATTTGGGAAGTGGACTGGTTAAAAACAGGTTCCCTCTGCCTACCTCGTATGCCGGATACAGGGTGAAACTGCAGAAAAAGCCCTAATTACAGCAACTTAAGCTTAGCTTTAAGATATTGAGAAAATAAAGCCAGTAAGTACCTACTATATACAGTATAGCTTAGGTGCTCGTTACGACAAATATTTCAGCTTCACGCTGCATCACACATTCCGTTCCCCACTTTCTGCCGAATTCTGGAGGCATTGCGTGTTGAGTGGCAGAACTCAACGCCGCGCTTAACCTCGACACCAGAGCGAAGAAATGGAAACATTAATTTAAGTAAATATTTCATCTCCTCGAGTGGGGATCGAACCCACAACCAGTCGGTTTTACAGTCACACTTTGTGCCGCTGCGCCACGAGTGACCTCAAATATTGAACGATAAAAAACCATAGTCTCAGTTCAACGGTTACAATCGTATATCAAACACATGGTGTTCAAATAAAAGTGTTTTTTTTTTTACCTTTGAAGTACTTAAATGGGATTTAAGGGGAACAAGGGAACATCTCAATTGGCAGATGTACGGAAGTGTCGGCTCGAGGGGTGGATAAACTTTTTTCTACATTTATATTATTATTTCCTGTCGTATCTATAGATACTAGATAGCCAATTGACTCGTACCATACGGGTTGCCATAGCAACAGTTGGTATTGCCAAACATGGTTGAGTGCTATGTTTATTTTATTAATTTAGAACATTATTTTTAATAAATAGCATTCTGTATTCTTTCTTACCTTCTCTGTATAAACTGTCCTATTATTATTATAAATGTAATATTTTGTAGGATGGATGTTTCTTTAACACTCAAAAACTACTGAACAGATTTAGATGAAACTTCACAGCAATATAGCCTATACATCAGAATAATACATAGGCTACTATATAAATATATATTTTTTACTATATAATAAATTTGTCTGTTGCATAACAATAAATTTAACTTTAAGCTGGCGAAGCCGCGTTTGGGTCGCTGTGCCAAATTTCATATACCTTCGTCCGCTTCATTTTAATGAAAAGGGCAATTTTTTTCAATCAGCTTCACGCTCTATCCCGCACAGAGTAACCCTGCTCTGTAGGCAGAGGAAACCTAGTGTAAAGACGCTACGTTCCCCATTTTCTTTCGAATTTTTCAAGACATTACGTGTTGGGTGGCGGAACTCAAAACGGATGGATAAAATGAGGCCAGTCGTGGCGCAACGGCACGAGGAGTGACTGTAAAACCGACTGGTTGTGTGTTCGCTCCGCACTCGAGGAGATGAAATATTTACTTAAATTTATATTTCCATTTCTTCGCTCTGGTGTCGAGGTTAAGCGCGGCGTTGAGTTCTGCCACTCAACACGCAATGCCTCCAGAATTCGGCAGAAAGTGGGGAACGGAATGTCTTAACACTAGGTTTTTTCTGCCTACCCTGCGGTGTGTGCGGGATACCGCGTGAAGCTGATATAAAATTTTTGCTTCATATATTTACTTCATAGATCTATAAAATATTCCTACGTATATTGCAGTGATGCAGTCTCGTGATATAATAAGTAAACAACGTTTATACACGGCGGCGGTCAGACAGTTGACTCTCGAGTATGATTGGATTTTGAAATATACAATGTTTGTGAGACTAGTGGGTTGAGAGTTGTGGGTTCGATTCCCATTTGAAGAAATGAAATATTTAATATTTCCATTTTCTTCGTCTATATGCCTGCTATATGCGGGATGCAGTGCCAAGATGACAAAAAAACGACATTTAATTATTTATTATTAAACTTTAATGTTTAAAAACTAATTACATACATATAATTTTTATATATTATAATTTTCATAGATTATAGTACTTTGCGGTAGATTTACTATAGTACAGTATGTAATGCACAGAGTAAATGAAACACCAATAAGCCATCGAGCTATTAAAGTACCAGACGAAAACTCGTTAAAATAACTTTCTCCGCATATCTAACAAAAGGGCGCCTCGGTGAGCTTAATCCATTAACGTGTCTGTACTCTGTGGCTGTGTAGGTATAGTAGAATCGACGAGTCGTGGCCGCTATGAATTTAGCATTAGATGAATGCGCAGATTACATTTTAGGATTTCTTGTATTTTTCATTGTATTTTCCCGAGCGTACAATACGCAAAAGTTGACAAAACTTAACTATAGGGAGGCCACGACTCGTCGTCTGTACTATAGGTACCAACTAAGTTGTGGGCGATCGTTACAAAATAGACCACGAAGTGAATGAACCCCCGTTTACGGCTGCCCGTCGGATAGAAATAGGGACCGAAATGATAGATAGCCCCAAATGAAAGCGAACTAACTAATCTCGATCTGTGTGTGCGACTGTCTGTGGATGGCGTAACCACATCGGCTGGCAAAGAATATATTTTATATAAATTAACAACAATGCCTTGAGTTATTTCTCAGAAACGCCAAGGTTGGTTGTTCTGGGAAGTGCGGGCGCGCCGTCGAGCGTCGAGCGTCGAGCGTCGAGCGGAGCGGGCCTCGCCACCTCAGCCGCAGCCCGCCACCAGTCGACTATCGCACACGACGGAGGCACTACGGCTCTCCGGCCCTCCCTCGAACTTTCACCTCCCGCGATATCTTCATCTGTGATAAACACCAAGTGAAATTGAATGTGCGTTCCTAGAAGAGATTTCTGCGACGGCACGCGGACGAACGGCCGCCGGCGAAGTCGATTTCTGCAAAATAATTTCTCCGGTGCATTTCGCTTCCACGAAACAGCTTGTGTAGAGTTTACCGAGAAGCGAAGCGATAGAGTGGATTTTATGAAATATCAGTAATTATAAGTGAACTGTGTTTCCGTGTTCTGTTGTTAGTTACGGCGTTTACATTGGATCCCAACCAGATCGCACCCCCAATGGTGGTTAAACTACCAGGTAAGAACTAAGAATTAACTTTACTAATTTTACAACCTGTTTTAAAATCTTCAAATATTTTTGTTTATTTTATAAATTATAATTTTAAATTGTGTCATATAAATGTCATCTTGTTTAAACAAGAACGTGAATACAGTATCCATTTAAATAAATGTGGCGCCAAATGATATCAGAAAGGTCTTTAGGTCATCTACATTATGCTTCGTTTGCTGGTTTTACAGATGGACAGTTCAATCATTAATATTATATGATTTTACCATATGTAAAAATATAATACTTTCTATGTTTTTTTTTATTTTAACAAAACAGGCTAAGCTAGGGCCTAGGGTAAGCTAGGGGAACCTAGTGTTATGATACTCCGTTCTTCACTTTCCGCCGAATTCTGCATGCATTGCGTCTTGAGTGGGGGAACTCAACGCCGCGCCTCGATACTACCAAGCCAAGAAAAATATACATTTAAATACATATCTGATTTCCTCGAGTGGGATCGAACCCACAACCAGTCAGGTTTACAGTCACACTTTGCACCACTGCGCCACGACTGGCCTCGAGCTAAACTTTCATTTAGAAATTTCATTCTTAGTATCTGTGATGTCTTAAAAAGGTTAACAACTGGCTCACCTTGGCGCGAATCTTTTTAAAAAGTAGGCAAACAACATGTTTTTCTTGTTTACAGAAATTATTAATAACGTACGTATGTATGTACCTTAGCGTATATTATAATAATAATGGCCGTTTAAAAAATAATAATACACGTTTCTATGGAATTATAATAATTATTATCAGATAATAACGATAATTATTTATACAGAATAAACAAATTTTATTTTTATGAATAAATATGTTTTTTTTTATTTAGTTCTTTAATTTTTACGTTTTCTTAATAAATAACAATAGAGATAAAAGCTATATAATTTTAATTAATAGTAATAGGTTCGATTCTCACTTGAGGGAGTTAATTATTATTTATTAATATTTTTGTTTTTTCGCTCTGGTACCAAGGCTAAAAAGCAGCGATGCGTTTCTTCCACCTCTTAATACCCCCAAAATTGAGAAAAGTGGGGAACGGAGTGTCTTAACTCTAGGTTCCCCCTGCCTCCCTCTATATTTAACACCTCTATATTTTAAAAAAATATATAATAATACCTTTTTTTATTATAAATTGACTCCATTAATATGAAAAGGCGTAAGTAGTAACTAACAGTTATTTCACTTAATCGCTTCTTAGTATTTATTATAGAGGCGGAAGTATTATTATCTTTTCCTAGTAGTTACTGTGCTATCCGTTGCAAATGGCTACCAACGTGTGTTTTCCTATTAAAGTTTAACTATACATTTATATAAGTATTTAATATCGGTTGAGGCCACGTGGCGCGGGGGCAAGTGTGTGACTATAAACGCGACTGGTTGTGGGTTCAATTCTCACTCGAGGAAATGACATATTTATTTATATTTAATTTTCATTTCTTCGCTCTGGTGTCGAGGCTAAGCGCGGCGTTGAGTTCTGCTACTCAACACGCAATGCCTCCAGAATTCGGCAGAAAATGGGGAACGGAGTGTCTTAACACTAGGTTCCCTCTGCCTACTGCTGTATGCGGGATAAGGCGTGAAGCTGATTTATTTTTATTTAATATCGGTTGAGGCCACGTGGCGCAGGGGCACAAGTGTGTGACTGTAAACGCGACTGGTTATGGGTTCGATCCCCCCTTGAAGAAATGGAATATTTATTTAAATATTCCATGTATATTTTTAATTAAATGTATATTTTCATTTCTTCTTTTAAATGTATATTTTCATTTCTTCATTTGGTGTTGAGGCAACGCGCGGCGTTTAGTTTCGCCATTCAATACGCAATGCCTCCAGAATTCGGCAGAAAATGAGAAACGGAGTGTCTTAACATTACGTTTCCCTTTGCCTAAACTGATGTTATTTATTTAATATCACATCGTTTATATCGTTTATTGTATTGATAAGGGATTAAAATAAGAGTTTGATGATAAGGTGTTATCGCAAATAATGACGTCATTTATATTGTGCTAATTCAAAGTAAATAAATTAAACAGTATTCTATAAACGTTTCTATTTGCAGAAGAAAGTGTAACGACACAAGGTTGATAAGCAATGAACGTGAACACGCAATGTTATTTTTAGTTATTTTATTATTATTATTATTTTCTTTTTAGTTTCCAGTATTATTAATATTTTTTTTTCTTCTTATTTGTTAACATCACACTGAAGACTGAAAAGTATAGGTTTTATTTTTCGGGCTTATACGAAAATTAAAGTTGTATATTGTTTCAAAAATAAAAAAATCCTTTCTAATACCTCTAAGAATATGTGTACAAAATTTCATGATATTCGGTCGAGTAGTTGCGACGTGAACGCGTTACAAACAAACTTACATTCACATTTATAATATAAGTATGATGTTACAGGCATGCACAATAAACATATAGAAATCAAATCAAATCAGTTTCACGCTGTATCCCGCACACAGCAGAGTAGGCAGAGGGAACCTAGTGTTAAGACACTCTGTTCCCCACTTTCTACCGAATTTTGGAGGCATTGTGTGTTGAGTGGCAGAACTCAACGCCGCGCTTAACCTCGACACCAGAGCGATGAAATGGAAATATAAATTTAAGTAAATATTTCATCTCTTCGAGTGGATCGAACCCACAACCAGTCGGTTTTACAGTCACACCTCGTACCACTGCGCCACGACTGGCCTCTGACAAACATATCTAAAGTAACATATTATTAAAGTATCAGCTTTGGCGCCCTGTAAAACGATATTTTATTGGAATAGTAAGTACTCAACCAGACGGTTTGTTTTGCCAACCTCGTCTGTCTGTCGTACACAAATAAACGTTATCGAATTCGATTTTATATTTTACTAAGAATTTTATAGTGTTTTGAATATGTCATTGAAGTAAATCTGTCAATGTCGCAGTATATTAAATAATAAATACTATATTTTTTAATTTTACAAATATTTCGGATATGTCTGCGTTTATAAAATAGTAGAGATCAGCTCTACTTATTGCTGCAATAATGGAGGAAATCGTAGTGTCATAACATTAGATTCTCTCTGCCTATCGTATTATGTGTGGGAAAGGTAATAAATAATAATAAAAATAATAATCAATTTCACTTTAACCCGCTAGCAGGGTAGGAAGAGGGGACGCAAATGTGAAAACACTCCGTTCGCCATGTTCCGTTCGAATTTTCAAGACTGTGTTAAATGGCGGAACTCAACGCCGCGTTTTGTCTGCTGGAGCGAGGAAATAAAAATAAATTCTATTATAACCATTCCCTCGGGTAGGGATCGAACCTACAACCGTCGCGTTTGCAATTAGAAAACATCAAGGCGGTCTTAAGGAGAAAGTGTTAAACTACAAACTACTATAAATAAGTAAACTAACTATAAATAGCTACTTGAGGTAAATAAAAAATACTTAATGCTTTTGTCTAAAAAATATTTTTAAATTTTCTTTTACTTTTTTTAATTTTCTCACGGTTACTCGCAAGTGGACAGAAAAAACGGACTTTTGATACACTTTCACTATAATTAAAAAAATGGCTTCCACTCTTCATTTAATATTTATTTAATTATATACGTAGATGGTAAACTGTTACGTCGTATATTGCTTAATGAAGCAATATTTAACAATATTTTTTTCTTTTATCTTTTTGCATTATTATTGATTGCCAATAATAAAGAATGTATAATAGCTTTTGTTTTTCTTTTGTGTAATTGCATATTATGAATATATAGTGATTTTGAGTTTTTTTTCCATTTGTCCATTTTTAGGTTTTGCGGGTGGTCCGAGTCCACCCCAGAATAGTCCTGTGCCCATCCCAGAAATATTACTAACAAAAAGTTTGCTCTGAAAATTAAAAAAATAATTACGTTTACTCGAACAAACCTGTTAAAACCTGGATACACTGTATGTATGACAAATCTGATAAAATAAAAAAAATGCTATATATAACTAGGTGTTCTGGTTTCAATATACAAATAGTTTCCTATTTGGAAATCCTATATTTAACTATTCTGCTCATATTCGATTATAATTACAATAGCAATTCAATACAATACCACTTAATTTACATACAAACAAACGCTTACATACCTCTACGATATATTAAACATTTGATAGCCTTTATTTTAATCGAGTATCAGTTAAATACATACATATAATACAATCAACTTCACGCTGTATCTCGCACACAGCAGGGTAGATAGAGGGAACCTAGTGTTAAGACACTCCGTTCCCCACTTTCTGTCGATTTCTGGAGGCATTTCGTGTTGAGTGGCAGAACTCAACGCCGCGCTTTTGCGTCGACACCAGAGCGAAGAAATTGAAATATAAATGTAAGTAAATATTTCATCTCCTCGAGTGGGGATCGAACCCACAACCAGTCGGTTTTACAGTCACACTTTGTGCCGCTGCGCCACGACTGGCCTCATATAATACATTTAATTAAATTAACTTTAAGGCAATTTTACCAGCGTGTGACTGTAAACGCTAAAATGTTAAAATGTTAAGGAAAAGACCGACGTTGAGATCCACCAGAATTCGGCGGTAAGTGGGGCAACTTCATACTAGGTTCCCATGTTCCCATTTACAGCGTGAAACTATAAAAAATTTACCATATTTTCAATTTAACTAACATTTTAAATCATCTGCAACTACAACAACATAACCAAACGCGAATCAACTTCCTTGACACAATTATAACATTAAAATTGTTAGAATTTCTATGAAGCGACTACAATAAACAAGACGTAGAAATAACGAAGGCCAACAACAGAATGGATCGAGAGGCACTTAGGAGCTTAAAAATAGATGGTAAAAAACGCCATTGTCTCTGAAGATATAAAGGCATGGTTCCCGGTATTCGATTTACCTGTTCCCGGTAAATGAGAACAATGTGCGATTGTTCGTGGTCGGTCGGGTGGGGCGGTGGTCGCCGATTTGAATATCGACAGCTGGCAACGGGTCCGTTTGAATTCTTATCGTGTAAATCGATTTTGAATGCCCATGTTAGAAGGAAAAGTGTAATAATATATTGTCAGAGGCAGAGGGAACCTGGTGTTATAATGCTCCATTCCCCATTTTACGTCCGCTTTGGTAACAAGACAAACCGCGGCGTTGTGTTTCGTCATTCAATTTGTTCAGAACTTGGTGATTTTACTCACTTTGCTTCTAAATAACCTGCAATATGAATATATATACAACGTGAAACCAATAACTAATCTAGAAAAAAACCATAGCTATTGTAAAATTGAAATATAAAAATTCTAAATGTTGTGGAAAACCCATTCAGATAAATGGATAACTCGATTTCCGTAAAAGATAATTTTATTTATTCCAAAAACTTTATGAGTAAATGTCATTGAAACATTTTAAAATGAAACGCGGTTATAAAAAGCAAAAATAATTGTGGCAATAAAAATAAATATGATAAGACAAATACGCTGTAATATATTCTGTTATATATAATATTAATAAATTCTACGTATCTAAGTTATTTGCGGCCAGTCATGGCGCAGAGATTAACGCGGCTGGTTGTGAGTTCGATTCTTACTTGAGGAAATAAAATATTTACTTATTTAAATTTATATTTCAATTTCCTCGCTCTGATGTCGAGGCAAAACGCGGCGTTAAGTTCCGCTGCTCAACACGCGATGCCTCCAGAATTCCGCGGAAAGTGGGGAATGGAGTGTCTTAACACATTTTCCCTGCTGTGTGCAGAATATAGCGTGAAGCTGGCTTTATAAATTTTAATTGAAGCAATAATTACGATAAGCCAGACTGTAATATATTCTGTGCTATATACATATAATATTAATGAATTCTACGTATCGTGCGATTACGAGACACGTTTAAATAGCTCAATGGGTGACTTTATTGCAAAACTTTTGTGACTTCCGCCCATTTGGACTGTGCATTTATTGTTTGTGCTCGTGATATGGTTGTAAACATATTATTATTATGTTTCTCTTTCATAAAATCAGCTTCACGCTGTATCTCGCACACATCAGAATAGGCAGAGGGAACGTAGTGTTAAGACACTCCGTTCCCCAATTTCTGCCAAATTCTGCAGGCATTGCGTGTTGAGTGGTAGAACTCAACGTCGCGCTTAGCCTCGACACCAGAGCAAAGAAATGATAATATAAATGTTAATAAAAGTAAATATTTCATCTTCTCGAGTGGGGATTGAACCCACAACCAGTCGGTTTGACAGTCACACTTTGTGCCCCTGCGCCACGACGGGCCTCATAATTCTCGGATTCAAAAGAACCGAGTCCTTTGGAAGGCTTGCGTGTGACACAGGTCCAACACGTAGAGACTCTTAGAGAATATACAAAAGTTTTACTATGACGCATCAGCCGGAATTCATCTCTAGGTAACCAAAGGTAATTGCCCAGAAATGGTCGCCGGTTAATGCTTAGGAACTATGGAAAATATAAACTAGGACTATCTAGCCTCGATACTAGAAAGACGAAATGAAAATATCATTTCAATTCCTCGAGTGGGAATCGAATCCGCTACCTGTTTTACAATCAAGCGTTTGTACCCCTGCGAAAAATAACAATTTTAGGAAATTTATCTTATAGAATTTAATAATATATATTAGGATAACTTGGACCACCTAAGATGTTGTTCTAAATAAGCAGAAAATGCGCAAAATTCGCTTATTCTTATAATAATAATGTAATGTAAAGATTTTGAATTAAATTTCATATTCTTCTAAAAGAGACTACTAGAAAAATATGAATTTTAATTCAAAATCTTCTATTATAAAACAAATAAACTAGATTCAAATAGATCTTATAATTACAGAAGGAACTTTGCGTAGTCGTAGCTCAGTTTACTTTCATACGATATAGAGAAATGTTCATAGTAAGACATAATATTTGATCTGAAGTATGTATGTAGGTGGAAATATAGAGGAACCTGCTTCTACTAAAACATTTTTGGTTTATTTCTTATCAAAAATGCAGGTTTTTCGTCGGAATCGAAATATGGACATTAGTAGGGGAGAGGGGGGTAGCTTTGAACAGGGGCACCTTTGAAAATATGTGTTAACAGAGCTATTTTAAAAAGAAATTTTGTTAGATTTTTTTTGAATTGTGGCAGCACTAACCTGCACACGTGTCACTTGTCACTGCTGATATATGAGAGCCCGTGGTTGAGTTACGAGGAGTGTTTGATTTTGAGTAAAATTTTATACATTTTTAAATAAACGCGTAAGGATCGCAGGGATCCAATTCATGGTATATGGTTTTATTTTTTCCTCTTTTAGTTAGAATTTTTCATATATCATGCAATAAACTAGAAATTAATACAATTTTTTAACTTTTACTTGAAAAAAAAACGTTTTTAATTTTTCAAATACCACTGAGGCAGCTTTGAACAAAATAAGGGGGGCAGTTTTGAATATTATTATATATAACAAAATACCGCGAAAGAAAAACAAAACTAAACTGAACTTTTCTTTACAAGAAACTGACGTATAAAGACTACGTAATGGAATTAGACTACCACTTAATAAATATTGGAGACTCCATTTTAGCGAATCTATGAATAGTAAAAAAGTAGCTTGTACAATTTTTTTCCTTACGTCACTATACTATATCCATGTTCCTTTAAATTTAATTTCTCTAAGTTCAAATTAGAATAATAAGCTGTTTATTAAAAAATATTTTGTTTTTTTTTAATAATATTATTATTTTATTCTATGATTGATCCTGACTGGTTGTGGGTTCGAACCCCGCTCGAGGAGATGAAATATTTACTTAAATTTATATTTCCATTTCTTCGCTTTGGTGTCGAGGTTAAGCGCGGCGTTGAGTTCTGCCACTCAACACGCAATGCCTCCAGAATTCGGCAGAAAGTGGGGAACGGAGTGTCTTAACACTAGGTTCCCTCTGCCTGCCGTGCTGTGTGCGGGATAAAACGTGAAGCTAATTTTTATTTCTTACGTAGACTACTTCCCCCAATTTCAGTTGCTGGTTACGCCACGTACTACATTCATGTTTTCCTTTAAATTTAATTTTTCTAAGTTCAAATTAAGGTAGTAAACTGTTTATTTAAAAAATATTATGTTTTATTTTTATAATATTAGATTATTTCTATGATTGATCCCATAATGTTAATTACTTCTACGAAGCCAAAGCTACTTTTTTGTTTTTTTAAAGTCTATTAATAATATTAAAGTTATTTAACATTAGTACTAGTACAATCGCAATATTAAACTAGGTATATTATTTTTTTCAGTTAACATGGTACTGATATTTGATCTCCATCGTTTCTAATGTTAAGTTTATTGATAAAATTACTTAAAAGCTTTTTAATTTCATTGAATTCGATGATAGTTCAAAACTGCCCCATATAAGTTCAAAGCTACCCCGCAAGGGGGGCAGCTTTGAACATTTGACTACTGCTACTAAAGTTGATATTGCACCTTTACCTTATATATTTTTCTACATACGATGCTACGATTGTGTGGCACAATAGTTGGACTAAGCCTTGTGAAATAGTAAAGAAGTTAAAAACTGTAGAATTTTTAGATATGACACAAAGTTTAAAAATCGTTCGAATGTGCCCCCCTCTCCCCTAATTAGTAGATAAGTACATTTCAAATATTGTAGGTAGTTGTACTCGCAAGTGCGAGTCGGAATCACCCACCGAGTACGTAGACTGTATGATTTTTTGTATATCAACGGGAAGTACAATTAATAAAAGTTGACAAACTTAAGTTTTCGGGCATATGCATTTATTTTGTATAAAATATATTTTTTAAGAGGCCGGTCGTGGCGCAGCGGCACGAGGTGTGACTGCAAAACCGATTGGTTGTGGGTTCGATCCCCACTCGAGGAGATGAAATATTTACTTAAATTTATATTTCCATTTCTTCGCTCTGGTGTCGAGGTTAAGCGCCGCGTTGAGTTCTGCCACTCAACACGCAATGCCTCCAGAATTCGGCAGAAAGTGGGGAACGGAGTGTCTTAACACTAGGTTCCCTCTGCCTACCCTGCTGCCCGCACACAGCAGGGTAGGCAGAGGGAACCTAGTGTTATACAGCGTGAAGCTAATTTAATTTAATTTTTTATATATTTTTTTTCTAAAAAATACCAATAAATTTAAACTTTTTTGTTATTTTTCTTTATTTGTATTATAGGTTCTCACGTCGTGTCCCAATTTTATAATTATAGGTTTACGGGAAGTACTTTATATAGGTTTTGATTATAGCAAAATAGGTGCTCGTATTTTTTGATTGCCTCCACTTAGAAAATTGATTTTTCTGCATTGTTTAAGGCACCTGAATATTTGATAATAATTTCAGAGTTATATCTCCACGTCATTTCGAGATAAGTGACAGACTTGACGTCTTGACAGACAGACAACAAAGTGATCCTATAAGGGTTCCGTTTTTTATATTTTACAGTACGGAACCCTAAAAATAATTTTAAATGAGAGTTTCAATGAAAACCTCGTATTTCTGGTTTAAGTTATTACAATATATTTTTAAATACGCCGCTTTGAGTCGTGTCCACAGCTGCAAAGGACACCTTGGCATTATAAATTGATCTGTAGAAAGCTGTTTTATCGTCAGTAAAATGGATGTGCTCATTCTTAAATAATAACAAAAAGCGCACAGGAGGTCGTTTTGGGTTCGATTGCCACTCGGGGCAGTAAATTATTATTTTTTAATATTTTAATTTCTTCGCTCTGGTTCTAATGCAGAAGCGCGGCGTTGAATTCTGCCACCCAAAACACAATGCCTTTAAAAATCCAGCGAATAGTGGAGAACGAGTGTCTTAACACTGGCCCTTTCCCTAATCTGCTATATATGGAATGATTTCGGAAAACAAAGAGAAGGAGAAACACGTCGGTAAATATAAAAGGATAAAATACATACATTTACGGGCGTTAATTCTTATAAAAAAAAACGTTTTTATCCGTCATAGCTCCACGCCGCCATGCTTTTATAGCGAGTGCACTTGCATAATGTAGCTATATTCCTAGAAGCTGTTATCGACATTGTGCCTAGAGCCGTGCTAGGTTTATCTCGTAAATTTGCTTTTACGCGAATAGCGTACGATTATTTTAATTGTAATGTTTTTTTTTTACACTGTATTCCGCATGTGGCAGGGTAGGCAGAGGGAACCTAGTGTTAAGATACTTCCGCTCCTTACTTTTCGACGAATTCTGGAGGCATCGTGTGTTGAGTGTCAGAATTTAATCCCGCTATTTGCCTCTACACTAGAGCTAGGAAATGTTAATATTAAATACTTCACTTCCTCGAGTGGAAATCGAACTCACAACATGTTGCGTTAACCTTAATTTTTAGAATATGGATATTGTCCCAAAATAGAAAACTTATTAGAACACAAGCAATTCAAATTAATAAACAAAAAAAATCGTACATTTTAAGCGGGCGAAGCCGCGAGCGGGTCGCTAGTAACAAACAAAATTACACAGCACTACCAACATAACTCACTACTAATACATATATTAGAGTACCCACATGTAAAGAATTCCTATGTCTTAGATAACAAATACTATTCGAGACAAGATTGATACGTCCCGTCGTCAACTCTTTGAAGTCTGGAGTAAGAGGACTAACGAGGGCAAAATATTACCACAACTTCCTCTCACTCCGTCTGTGTCCCAGTAAACCTAAATGGGAATCTAAATACGAGATTTGCTAACAAAACGTACGAAAGATATTTACTTTTATAAAAACATAAATGAGAAGTTATAGTCGCTATCATTTGCTTCTTATTCTTTTTTTACGCTGTACGCTTCACGCTGTATCCCGCATTTAGCAGGGAACCCAGTTTTAAAACACTTGGTTTTTGCGTGTTGAGAGGCAGAACTCAACGCCGCGCTTTGCAACCAGAACGAAGAAATGATGAAATACTGATAAATAATAATTTAAAATGATATAATAATCCAAAAACCTAAAAAATGTTAATAAATAAAATTATTTAAATAATTATCTAAATGTTGATAAATAATAATTTAAAAATAAAATAATAATTCAAAAAAACTAAAAAATGTTAATAATTATCTCCACATCCTATGTCTAAATAAATTTTAAAGAAATTTAAGCTAAAATTAAATTATGTTAATTTAAAAACATGAATTTCTTTCACGTTTAACGTTTGTTTCACATTAGATATCAAAAAAAATTTTGTGACTTCCATTTCTTTCAAATCGGTTCATGTCTTGGTTGGCTGATTGATATGGCTTATAGTTTGGGGGTCACGTCGGTCAATACTTAAAATAGAAAAAAGTATTCTCAACGTGACGGGCACTTCATCGATTTTACGTGTCACTGACGTGACATCTAATGGAATATATAAATATATATATTGCATAGATATATGTATATGTAGTTACACAAACCGTGGCTGTACGCGACTGGTTGTGGGTTCGACTCCCACTTGAGAAAATAAAATATTTAATGTTTTTTATGTTCTTCGCTCTGGTTTCGAGGCAGAACGGAGTGTCGTAACACTATATTATAAAAAAATAAAATAAAATATATTATATATTTTTTTGTAGTTACTATTTAGATACATTTTACAAAAAGGTGGATCAGCAAAAAGCGTTTAAACAAAATGCTATTGACATATAAATCAAATCTCGCTATGGATTCTACCATTAGAAATAAATTCGATTATTCGATATTCCGAATGTAGTACACATTTCACGGTATTTCCAAATCTTAACTAAACGATCGAAATAACGAAACTATTGGCTCTCTTTGTAAGTGAAAAGTTAAAATAAAAAAAATGCATATTTATGTTGTTAGCATAAGTTTTAACAAGCACAATAAGTTGTAACAAGCGTATAAAATTTCGACGTAGCTTGATGAGAACGTATGGCTTAGTGGTCAGAGCGCCTGGTCGGTTTCCAGGAGGCGCGGGTTCGAGTCCCGCTACGTTCTAATTTTTATACGTTTCCTAAATAAGCATCGATATCTGCCTGCTGATTAACAAATCCCGCAAAAGAAAAAAAACAAAACAGTTCAAACTATTTTTTTATTATTATTGCAACTATTAATACTATTTTTTTATTATATTATTTCTCATTACCTTTGAAGGCTATTAAAGTAAAGTTAAAGTTTCACCACAAATAATAATAGACATTAAACATTCACAGAAATCATATGTAATTATGTCAACACAACCTACATTCCAGCAAATTGCTATTTTGTTACGCAAATTTAATTGATTTTCGGTCCAACATAGATAACTACTAAACTAATACATAGTATACCGAAGGTAATCAAAATAATGTTCAATCTCGTTTGCCTTAGAGATAATCGCATGGAAATTTAATATATTTCTTTTAGATTCAATAAGGCAGGGTAGGTAGAGGGAACCTGGGAACCTTTTAATGTATCGTCGTGTATTATATGTGCGTTTCGAAATAGATTACTAAACTACATAGAACAACGATGGCAATCAAATTAATGTTTAATCTCGTTTGCCTAAGAGATAATAGTACTGGAAATTAATTTAAATATATATATTTCTTAGATTTACTATATAGCAGGGTAGGTAGAGGGAACCTGGGAACCTTTTAATGTATTGACAGGCAATATTTGTGTACATTTTGAAATGTAAGCTTTATTTCGCAATTCGACCGGCTTTGCTATCAATCGATAAATGTCAAAGGCTTATCTCGCATAGTACGAATTGTTGATATAATTTTACTTTGATTTATTTTTGAGGAAAACCAAATTTGTAAGATTAGAATAATGTTTACGACTTACTTAATTATGTAGCTAAAATATATAATTCAATATATATTAGTGATTGTTTTAATCCTATATTTTTATTACCTTTGAAATCTTTTGACTCTGTTATTTTCTGTTTTAATAAAATTAATTGAATTTAGATCAAGCATGGCTTAATCATTAAGGATCTAAATACGATTTTTGCAGTAAAAAGGTTTAAATGTTTGGTTTTTTAAGGTAAACTCCTAAATAAATAAAAAAATTGATGGCATTAGCACAGTAGCACTGTGAATGACTAACAGTAACAATGGTTGTGTGTTCATCTCCACGTCTAATAGATTATTTTGATTTCTCTGGTCTCGAATTCGGTAAAAAAAGGAAAACAATTTCGATAACTTTTCATTACCTACTCTCGATGCGAAAGAGTAAACGTGAACCTGAAAATAATAGATACTGGGTGTTTTGATAATTTACCTTTTTAGTTAAGAACTATAATATATATTTTTTTATAATCAGCTTCACGCTGTATCCCGCACACAACACTGTGGGCAGAGGGAACCTAGTGTTAAGAGACTCCGTCCCCACTTTCTGCCGAATTCTGGAGGCATTGCGTGTTGAGTGGCAGAACTCAACGCCGCGCTTTGCCTCGACACCAGAGCGAAGAAATGGAAATATAAATTTAAGTGAATATTTCATCTCTTCGAGTGGGGTTCGAACCCACAACCAGTCGGTTTTACAGACACACCTCGTACCACTGCGCCACGACTGGCCTCACTTTTTTTATAACATTTTTAAACATCCATCAGTAACACAGTTTATACGTTTCTATTTACTGATATGATTGCTGTATAGTGATATCGTTGCGTGACCGCTGACTTACTGGGTCAATGAACCAGGCGAGGCAAGATGCAAGATGCGTGGGAAACTTATTTTAATATATTATTTTGTAATTTCCTGTGTTTCTTTTTTTTTGTTGATACTTTATAGTCTTTCTTTATGTGCAGTAAATCGTTTGAATTTTTTCTTTTTAAAAATTATAATGTTTATAAATTATTTATAATATAGTGGATAATAATAGTTTTTAATGCCTTTTGGATTGTTTTATTTGTTTTAGTATTTTTTTTTAATCTATTTTTTTTAAATAAATTAACTGTCAAATATATTTTCTCTTTATTTATCTGTCATAAATGTCACTTACATTAATAATTTTTTATCCTTAAAAAATACAAAACACAACAACAAAAATACACACACGCTACCCAAAAACCGTATTAAACTTCATTTTGTTAAATCATAATCGAAATCAAAACGCCATACCAGGAAAATGTGGATCGAGCGGCAAACCGGGATGGGCGCGCGCAGGTACACTCGTTCCCGGAACGGCGTTTTTGCTCCTTTTTCGATACAAGCTTACCAAGAACAGCCCGGCCCGGTGGCGGGTCTACTGGGAACACATAATTAATCCTCGGAAGCCTTCACAACCCTGTGAATGTTATAGGAAATCGTATTCTTACCCCCTTTTTGATATTCGGAATATTTTTTTTACTTTGAATCGTGATATGACGTGATGCGAACTCACATATGATTCATAAATACTGATTATGTAAAAGGATTTATTAGATTTTTAATTTGGTTTATAGTTTATGGAATTATAGCAGTATTTGCATTCTTTTTTACTTCGCGTTATATCCTGCTCATAACTGGGGTAGGCAGAGGGAAACTGGGAACCTAGTGACCTATAAAAATCTGTCGCATTTACAGTCGTACGTTAGTGTACCTGCGCCGTATGATAATGTGTATGATAATACGATTTCTTATAGCTTAGGCCAGTCGTGCCGCAGGGGCATAAAGTGTGACTGTAAACGCGACTGGTTCGATCCCCACTCCAGGAAATTAAATATTTATTTAAATTTATATTTTTTTAGTTTCGTTCTCTATGCAAAAACGCGGCGTTGAGTTCCGTCACTCAACACGCAATACCTCCATAATTCGGCGGAAAATGGGAAACGGAGTGTCTTAACACTAGGTTCTCTTTGCCTATCCTGCTATGTGCGGGATACAGCGTGAAGCTAATTTAATTTACTTATAGCTTTCTATATCATCACATAAAGACGACATAAAGAATAAGTACTAATGGATAATGTTCTACTTTTTAAAACTATTTTGTCACGCTTCAAATAACTGAACTGAGCGTCGTGTGTGGTCATAAATGAATATTTAAAAAAAAATGTATGTTTTTTTATAAAAAAAATAAAGAATTTTGCTATTAATTAAGTCGATAAAAAATTGAGGTCAGTCGTTGCGCAGTGTCACAAGCGTGCAAATGTAAACGCCTGTCGCATTGTGGGTTCGATTCCCACTCGAGGTAATAAAATATTTAATATTGTCATATCTTCGCTATTGTAACACAATGTCGTGAGCGGAAGGGTCTTTATGAAAACGGAGTGTAATAACACTAGGTTCCCAGATTTCTTCTGCCTAGTCTGCTATGTCCAAGATACAATGTGAACCTAGAAAAATTATAAAATATATATCGTATATTTATTTACATTACATACGTAAGTACTACTTAATTGTTGTAAACATAGTAAAGTTCTTTATTTCGTTATTTCACCTACAACAACGTAAGTCGTAAAACAAGCAATATATTATAATAATTAATAGTAAAATAAGCAAACATTGAAAGATTTATTTTATAGGTACCTAATCACTTTAATTTCAACTAAGACATATCTGCAAATTTTGTATATTTACCTGTACTACTCTATCTCATAAATATCACTTTTTTTGGTTCCTTTTTCTTCATTCCATATATAGCAGGGTAGGCAAAGGGAACCTAGGGACCTAGTGCTATGATACTACATTTCCATCTGGAGACATTGGGTGACGGAAACGGAACCTAACAGCGCGTTTTGCCTCGTTACCGTTGCTTATATTTTAGAAATGAGCAGAAAATAATATAACTTTAATGATTAATACAGAGTAAAGCTTTAGCACGAGAGAGAGATAGAGAAAAAAAGCGAAAATAGAAATAAAAATGAAAGTAGAAACCAACAACTATTGTACCTCGTAGCTGACATTCAAACGGCAACAGTCTACAAAGTCTCACATAATCTGCGATACAATTGCATAAGAAACCATACAAATATGACTTTGCTATATTAACTGAAACATAAGTCGGTCCCGAGTTAAGTGGAAGTTCTAATCCTGTTATGTATAAATAAACAATTTATATGGAAAATGTATGAGCGCTTTAAATAAATATTTTGGATTATAAATTTTCATTTTTAAAAACGGAAGAAAACAGAAATAACGAATATATATATAATTAAATAATAATATTTTTAATATATAAAAAGTTGAAAAATTGATAGAGGCGGTCGTGTTGCAGGGGAACAAGCGCGAGACTGTAAACACAGTGGTTGTGGATTCGATTGCCATTTGGAAGAAAGAAATATTTAACATTTTAACTTCTTCGTTCTACCTCAAGAAGGCAGTAGCGCCAGTCTCAGCAGAAAGTGAGGAATCGAAGTGTCTTAATGTGAGTGGAGCGTCTTAACACTAGGTTCCCAGGTTCCCTCTGCCTAGCGTACTGTGTGCGGGATACAGCGTGAAATAAAAAAAAATACCAACGGCATCCTGCACGTATCATTAGAAACACTTAATCAATTTCCATCTATTTCGTCACGGCGCGCGCACACCTCCACAGTCTACAGCCATTACAGAATTACCTCCAATTCTATGAATAGCTACGCAGCATGCAAATGAATTTGACTCAAACGCTATATTGTATTGGCGTTTTTGTCTCTTTCTTTTCTTATTTTTTTTTCTCTTGGCGACTGTAGAAAAAGGCAATAAAAAAAAGCAATTCCATCGAAACGAAAACTGACCGATTATCTGCGCGGTTGGACGCTGTAAATATCGTTGGCCTAGGCCGGGAGCGGAAAGCAAAAAGATACGACGATCGTTTCCCAGAAACCGGACTAGTTTAAATTTCAATGGCGGCGTACTGCGAAGTCGGTCGGCGGTTTCGCCTAATGAACCGATTGAAATACTGCTTTGATGTAATGTTGTTTATTAATAAGACTCTATTTAGGTGGTATAAGGTTCGATTTTGGTTGGTTGTTAAAAGATTTTCCTCCCCGAACTCGTTCGCCTGTCTGATATTTCAAAACTATAATCCTTTTGCCATTTTAAATGTAACTATAGTTGTAGTTCGGTTGTTTAAGAACTTTGTAGACGGATCTTATTTGCTTGTATTTATACCTTATATAAATGTAAATAGGAATACTTTTATATTTTTTTATTCATCTCATCCTGCATGTAGCAAAGATGGCAGAGGGATCATGATGAGACAATCCGCTTCCCACTTTCCACCGAATTCTGGAAGTTTTGCGTGTTGAAAGGCGAAATTTAACGCCGCGCTTTGCCTTGACAACAGAATAAAGAAATAAAAATTTTAAATATTTCATTTCATCGAGTGGGAATCGAACCAATAACCTGTCACGTTAACAGTCACACGCTTGTGGTCTCACCTTATATAAATAAATGCACATTTATTAGTAAAATCATAACAGTAAAAACGAAATTATAATTTATTATGTGGTTAATTTATATTAAAATTACCGTAGAGATATATAATACGCGGCGAAGGCCGTTAGATCACCTCAACCAGCCATTCCGTCTGCATATTTCGTACTCAACGGTGACGTCACTATTACGTAGCCGGTGCAAAACATATGTTTATAATACTGATAAAATAACAACATAATGCCACCGCAACTAAATCTTTTACGTCTAACGATAACAAATATTTAACTAAACAAGATAACTCAGAGGCCAGTCGTGGCGCGAGGAAGTGTGTCTGGAAACTGACTGGTTGTGGGTTCGATCCCACACTCGAGGAAATGAAATATTTATTTACATTTATAATTCGCTCTGGCGTCGAGGCAAGAGAGCGACGTTGAGCTCCGCTACTCAACATGCAATGCCTCCAGAATTCGGCGGTAAGTGAAGAACGGAGTGTCTTAACACTAGGTTCCCTCTGCCTACCCTGTTGTGTGCGGGATACAACGTGAAGCTGATTAGATAATTATATTTTTAGATAACTTATACAAGAAGGAAAAAATATGAATGGATATAATTTGTACTACAATAACCTGTATAACAAGTTTAATTTCTACTAGGAAATCCCTTTCCCCCGGAAGCGGTGATATAAAAATAGTCATTCCCATTTACTGATTGCGATATCTAATTGCCCAGTCCTAAATCGAACCTGCACCAGCCGGTAAAAGTGTAACTGGCTGTTTTAAAATCGAATGGGTATAGGGGCGGCGTTCTCAGAAACGCGGCGCAACGTACAACGCCAACCGGTCGTCAGTTCTCGGAACACGCGAAGGTTGCTCCGCTTAGCTCTTACATTTGAACAGAGTTTATTGCCGAACTCTTTATGCACTGCACTGGTACTGCACTGTACTGTGGTTTTTTTATTGCCAAATAGTGGGTTGCGGATTCAGGTCAAGCCGCCGCTCAATCGGTTGCGGGTTGCGGGTTGCGATAAACATTCTTAATTAAACACACATTCTTTTCTCCGTAGTCGGTTAATGAACGTGTTAAAGCACGTGAAAAAAAATGAGATAGCAATTAAATATCATCAAAAATGGTAAGATCTCTGCGTGATAAAAAATATTAACAAAATTACTCCTTTTTGATTCGCTACGGTGTTTTGTGCACTTGTATAAACAACTCACTTCAATTTTGAGATATATTTCTCCGAATTGTTTTAACGGCGATCGTTATATTAGCAACTAGCGGCCCGCCCACGGCTTCGCCCGCTTAAAATACATGATTATTGATTTAAGCAGAATTGATTGACAACTATAATAAAATAAAATAAATAAATAAATCAGCTTCACGCTGTATCCCGCACACAGCAGGGTAGGCAGAGGGAACCTAGTGTTAAGACACTCCGTTCCCCACTTTCTGCCGAATTCTGGAGGCATTGCGTGTTGAGTGGCAGAACTCAACGCCGCGCTTAACCTCGACATCAGAGCGAAGAAATGGAAATATAAATTTAAGTAAATATTTCATCTCCTCGAGTGGGGATCGAACCCACAACCAGTCGGTTTTGCAGTCACACCTCGTGCCGCTGCGCCACGACTGGCCTTGTTTACTTTATTGTATAAAATATTGTATAATAGTGCTTCAAAAATATATATTTTTATCAACAGTCATATAATCAAGACGTTTCGAATGTCATTCTTTAGCCAGGGTCATACCAGCGCGATTTCTATATAACATTCGCTGGCAAGCTAATGCCTTGAGTTCATTCAAATGACGATAACTTTTTTTTTAATGAACCGATTTTGATGAACCAAACTTTAGAACCTAAATTGAGTTAAAACAAAGCAATTGGTGAAATTTTCAAGTAAATCGGTTCAGTAGTTTCAGAGAAAAATGCGGACAACAATATGTCGACAGACAGACAGACAGACAGACAGACAGACAGACAGACAAGAAATTCAAAAAAAATCTTTTTGCTTTCTATTAGTCTTTTTAAGTGTCCCTCTATCCATTTCAGTCAAAATTACTAAATGTACAGACAAAATATTTTTACTGTCTTATTATATATAGAGATTAGGCACCTTGGATGTATGAAACGTGTTTGAGTTGTATTATTTTTTTTTAGTTTCACGCTGTATTCGTATCCCTTACTTAAGAGGCAGAGGGAACCTGTGAACCTAGTGTTAAGTTCACTCCGTTCAGATTAAGACACTTAAGTTCCCCATTCTCCATCGAATTCTGGAGGCATTGCAGTGCGAAAAAATTAACATATGAAATATTACATTTCTTAGAGTGGGAATCGAACCCAAAATCTGTCGTGTTTACAGTACAGGCCTCTAATTATATAAATAATGTTGACTATTGTTGAATTTAAGTTATATTTGACAATATATAAGTATATATAACCTCCGACCTACAATCTAGGTACCTTAGGTAACTTTATACCAAAGAGATTAACAAAGCTCTAAAGTTTCGTGATGAAATCGTTGGCCGCGTTAGTGGTGTCAAAGGCCATGAAGGAATGATGCCAAATAACATTCCATGTAATATATGGTTGATGTAGACCAAAGAACAATAAGCCTTATGTCGCATGAAATATGGACTAAATTCATATTATAAATTCGTGGCAGGGGCACAGGTGTGTGAACGCGACTGGTTGTAGGTTCGATCCTCATACGAGGAAATGAAATATTTATTTAAATTCAAGTTTTCATTTCTTGGCACTGCTGCCAAGGCAAAGTGCGGCGTTGAGTTACGCCATAATTCGGTTGATAATAGGGAATGGGGTGTCTTAACACTAGGTCCCTTCTGCCTACCCTGCTGTGTGGAGGATACTGAACTTAATACGGGTATCATGCTTCTTGTTAGAAAGCCCAAGGAGTTCCGCACCTTGTGCCTAGACTACGTGTAAGTATAATTTCTTAGAAACTTCACTTCAAGCCATTAATATATAATTTTAAAATTCAATGAAATTAGCTGTATATTTCAATTAATATATCCTGTTTTATTTCTTAAAATTACTTTTAATTAATCAATGTTTCTCAGAAAGCGCACGAACGATTTTCTTATTCGATAAAATGGCAAACCTATTAACTTGTTTAATTATACTTGTAGCTGTGTTAAACTGGTCTGTGGAAACAAATAACTATATTATAATATAAATAAATCAGCTTCACGCTGTATCCCGCACACAGCAGGGTTGGCAGAGGGAACCTAGTGTTGAAACACTCCGTTCCCCACTTTGTGCCAAATTCTGGAGGCATTCCGTGTTGAGTGGCAGAACTCAACGCCGCGCTTTGCCTCGACACCAAAGCGAAGAAATGAAAATATAAATGTAAATAAATATTTTATTTCCTCGAGTGGGGAGCGAACCCACAACCAGTCGATTTACAGGCATACTTTGTTTCCTTGCGCCACGACTGGCCATAAATTATTATTTTTCAATATTATCATTTCTTCGCCCTAGAAAGTGGCAAGTGGTAAACGGAGTGTCCTAACACTAGGTTCCCTTTTCCTACCCTTCTATATTCGTGACACAGCGTGAAGCTAAAAATAAGTCGCGAGTAACCACTGGCCAATGTCACTCTGACGTTAGCCACCCACCCACTAAACACGGTGTTTCTAAAATTAGATACTATTATTGTTGCTTTCCATTAACGTTATTTAATTAATTAGTCATCTCTATCAAATGGTGCGTCATTTAGCGTGGTTTACACACAGAAGGACAAATGTTTAAGGATCTGTGATATAAATTTTGACGCCAAATTCTAAAGTATTAGGTTTGCGAAACTTTTTACTATATTTTTGTGTTTTGACAGTCTAGTGTAGTGTAGTGTAGTGTAGTGTGTACTATGAACGATTTGATCTCGAGTTCGCTACTAGTGATCTTAGTTATTATCAGTTATTCCACAAGCGTCTATCAAAGCTAGTATTTTTTCTTCAGAGGACTCTCTCTCTCTCTATCGCTCCTCCCCACCTGATGACGCTGTCAAGACAAGTCCAAGTCAACAGCAATAAAGCCAATTCAAAGAAAGAAAAAACTAATTTAATATGTATGCGTATGGTTATTTATATTATAACAGAAAGGCGGCGTCTAGAATCAGTGAAAACTTTACTCTTTAGGAAGATTTTGTTGTTAGTTTCACACACATAGTTAGGTAGGTTGAGGGGCAACCTTTTGGGAACCCAGTGTCTTAACCTAGTGTTAAGACACTGGGTTCCCAATGTAACATTTCAGTTCCCCACCGAATTTTGGTAGCATTGCGGGTTGAGTAGCGGTACTCAACACCTTGCTTTGTTCGTGGGAATCGAACCCACTACATCTCGCGTTTCGGGTGACCCTGCACCACGACTGGCCTCAATTATCTAGGAAGCAATTTACAACGATGTATTATAATAATTTTTCTCTATATTATATGTATATTCAGCGACATAATTCTACAATCTATATATACGTCCATCTTGTCATTTAAGATTATAAACATTAAAATGAAAGCTGTTATTTAGAAAACATAACTTTCAACATATTACATACATATAACTTTCTACGAGAAGCAATCAAACTTTAAATATTACTGTATCTGAGTTCTTATTCGTTTTAGAGCTGTGGATGTATGTATGTATGTATGTATGTATGTATGTATGTATGTATGTATGTATGTATGTATGTATGTATGTATGTATGTGATGGTAGCAGCAATTACGTCGTTTCTTGGAAACTCCTGCCTGCTGTTAATGTATAGTGTTTTCAATGAATGTATTTCATTATACTGTTTATATATAAAATATTATTTATATACTTATTTATTTGACAGTTTATGGTTGATATTGTGATAGTTAAAATTATCTGTAATTATTGGTATAATCATAAATTCTTTAGTAAAAATCTATAAATATTAAAAAAAATATATAATAATAACTTTATCAACAATCCAGGCTTTTAGGCTAACGGATGTAACAAAAAAAGGCAGAGAGAGTATGATGTAAAGACACTCCGCTTCTCACATTACGCCAAAATCTGGTTATCTAATCATTTCGTGTTAAGTGGCGAAGCTCAACCTCGTGCTTTGCTTCAAAACCAGAGCGAAGAAATGTAAATATTAAATATTTCAATTCCTCGACTGGGAATTGAACCCACAACTTGTCGCGTTCCACACTAATATTATTTTATATTGTCTTTATTCTAACATTTAAACACAAAGAGGTTATCGCGTAGAGATATTAATAAAATTGTAATACATTGACGAAACGGACGAAAATAATTCCTGCATGAAAATTCAATTTATCTGTTCCAAGAAAATTAAACGTTCAAACAATATACGAATTAAAAATAAAATAAATAAATCAGCTTCACGCTGTATCCCGCACACTGCAGGGTAGGCAGAGGGAACCTAGTGTTAAGACACTCCGTTCCCCACTTTCTGTCGAATTCTGGAGGCATTGCGTGTTGAGTGGCAGAACTCAACGCCGCGCTTAGCCTCGACACCAGAGCGAAGAAATGGAAATATAAATTTAAGTAAATATTTCATCTCCTCGAGTGGGGATCGAACCCACAACCAGTCAGTTTTACAGTCACACTTTGTGCCTCGACTGGTCTCAAACTAGCCTGGCCTATGTTATTTCATATAGTAAAGAATACAAATCAATTTGAAATTGTTAACCCATACTTAACCATAATTTTTAAAGAAACTATTTTCCCATCTTGATATCATGCTTAATATCCTGTTAATATATTTAGACACTAACTAAGCCAAAATATTAGTAAAATGCAGAACGCATTTAACTAAAATAATATAAAATATTTTTTGTATTTATTCCAAAGCTTAAATCGATAATCGTTGAATCACATATCGATTCTCTAAATAAATCGAGTTTTTAGGAATATTTATGGTTTGTTAACGATAAAATATATACTATATTTAAGCTATTATACACTATGATTTTCATATAAAAGCAACATTCAACCTCGCGATGTCTTAAGGTCAGCTAGTATTATTTTGTCAGAATGTTGACATTTATTGAAATAACTGGTAGGGATATTTTTATCGATGATTAAACAAGAACTCGAAATTATAAAAGTGCCTGGTTGAACGCCATAATCACAACTTCAAATCCAGAATATTATAGATTTTTATACTATAGGCGATTCATCTGGTTTTGTATGGTCAAAATGCAGCTTTGGGTATAGTAATCAAAAATAATCAGCGTCACGCTGTATCACCTATACTGCGGGGTAGGCAGAGGGAACCTAGTGTTAAGACACTCCGTTCCCCACGTTCCGGCGAATTTTTGGAGTAGCGGATTTCAACGTCGCGTTTTGTTTCCACTCCGAAGCGAATAAATTAAAATTTAAATTTAAATAAATATTTCATTTCCTCGAGTTGGAATCGAACCCACAACCAATCGCATCGCGAAGAATAGCTATAGTTTTTAGTTTACTACTTTCAATGAAATATATAATATGTTTTATAACACTACCATTCTATTTTTATTGTCTGTGGTGAAACGGCATCCATTTCTCATATTACTTCCGGCAAGAGTATTTTTGTCGCTTTGTCATGTTTATCTGTGAAAATGTTTTGCTGTACACTATACGAGTGAATAAAATGGTATTAAATGTTATTTTTATTCTCTATCAGATTATAAATTGTGAAACCACAGTATCTTTCGTCTTAAATTAATATCAAATACACAATTATTAGCTTGTAACTGTAAAACATGGCTGTGGCTTCGATCCTTACTTAAGAGAATGAATTATCGTCATTTCTTCATTCTTGCATATTAATATTAAGCAACGAAGTGTCTTGATACTAGGTTCCCTGTCTACCCTGCTATACGTGGGTTAAGGTGAATAGTAAATCTAAAAAAATATAGATACCTTCATTGATTTGATGCGGCATTAGAAACTGAGAATGAGAACAGAGTAACATTACGCAAAGAATCTGTCATACGTAATTATATCTTAAATGTATAAATGTGTTTTTTAATTTTAAATAAAATTTAATTATTCTTGAGAAGTATCAAAATCTATGAGTTTATAAAAAAAAACTACATTTTTACACTAAGCCGATGATGTAACTATTTTATTTTCCTAAACAAAATCATATAATTCTTTTGTTAAAACGCAAATAAATAATAAACCTAAATTTTTTAATTTGAAATATCTCCGTAATTGGCGTGAACACGACAGTTCCGCTTCCTTAGCTGGCGCAATTTGTCACAAAATCCAGCTCTTAATTACTTTTTGGTTAATAAATATAAACGAGTTTTAATATTAGGTATTTAAATTTTAGCTTTTATTAGCTTCACGCTGTTTTCCGGGTAGGCAAAGGGAACCTAGTGTAAGTAACTCCGTTCCCCATTTTCCTCCGAATTCTAGAGGCATTGCGTATAGAGTGGCAGAATTCAGCGGCGCTCTTGCCTTGTTAACAGAGCGAAGAAATCAAAATATTAATAAATTAATTCATTCCTTCGAGTGGGTATCGAATACACAACCGTCGCATTTACAGTCTCCCGCCTGTGCCACTGCGATACGACGGCCTCACTATATAAAGTAATCATTAATTAGTGTTGCCGAATTATCGATAGTTTCGCGATCGATAGTTTTAATCTAAAAAAGCCTATACGATCGATACAACAATCGATAGTATCGATCTTATCGATACTATCGATTCTATCGATAGTTTAGAAGAATACAATACAATCGGCTAAGTGCAATACTATCGATACTATCTGTAGTATCGTATCTCCTAATCGAAAATTAAGCAATACAATCGATAGTATCGATACTATTAAATGTCTAGAATACAATAGTATCGATAAAATCTATAGTATCGATACCATCGATTATTTTGCACTATCGATTATATGCTAATTTACGATAGTATTGAGTATGATTCTTAAGCTTAATTACAAGATGAAATGAAAAGAACAAAATACGTTTTTATTATATTTATAATTACGTATGAATAAGCAATTAGTTACGTACTTCAACTAAGATGTTTCTAATTACATAATGATTGGTTACTACACATGAAAATAATAAGCAATACTATCGCAAATTAGCAAGCAATCGATAGTTCACAATAATCGATATCAATATCGACAGTATCGATAGTTTCGATACTATCTCTTTAATCGATACTATCGATTTTAATATCGATAGTCCTTCTATCGGACTACTATCGATAGAATATCGAATTCCGATCGATAGTCCACTATCGATCGGCAACACTATCATTAATCAATTGAGGCCAGTCGTGGCGCAGGGGCTCACACTGACTGTTAAACCAACTGGTTGTGGGTTCGATTTCCACTCGAGGAGATGAAATATTTACTTAAATTTATATTTACATTTCTTCGCTTCCACTCAACACGCAATGCCCCCAGAATTCAGCAGAAAGTGGGGGAACGGAGTGTCTTAACACTAGGTTCCCTCTGTCTACCCTGCTGTGTGCGGGATACAGCGTAAAGCGTGAATTTATTTATTTGTTTTTTATTAATCAATCAAAATTATAAGTAAAATACACTAAAGCATATTCAGCTTCGTGATTGCAGGAATGGCTACTTGTAGTATCAAATTATATCGGTCACGGCCTTGCGAATGTGCAATATCGAAATAATCAGTTATTTTTGTATTCATTTTAGGTACAAAAAACAGTGAAAACGTATCTGGTATATAAATGACGCTGTATCCCGCACACAGCAGGGTAGGCAGAGGGAACCTGGTGTTAAAACACTCCGTTTCCCACTTTCCGCCGAATTCTGGAGGCATTGCGTGCTCAGTGGCGGAGCTCAACGCCGTGCTTTGCCTCGACTATCTGGTATATTTATATCATTAATTTTATTCTTAGTTTATTAATCTATTTTTTTATACGTTTTTGATGTTTAATGATGGAATAGAAAAATAATAAAACAGAAAATATTTTTTTTACATCAAAATTAAAATACAATTAATATGTTGTATTTCTTATGAAGGTTATTTATTACTTTATACACATTTTCTTGGTATTTGTTGAAGCGCAAAAACAATAGACAATTTTTTTTTTAGTTTCCAATATACAAAACTAATCTTTCTTCCAAGAATTTCGTTTGAGTAAATATAAAAATAAAAACTTGTTATAATACATAAATTATATATGTAGTAGGTACTAAAAGTCACTATGGATTAAAGAAGTGAAAAATTTTAAGAAACATGCAAATCTCGCGTGCACCTACTTTTAGAGTCAATCAACTTCGAAATTGCAATCCTAAGAACTTTAAAAATCAGCTTCACGCTGTATCCCGCACATAACAGGGTAGGCAGAGGGAACCTATTGTTAAAACACTCCTTTCTTCACTTTTCGCCGAATTTTGGAGGCATTGCCTGTTGAGTGACGGAATTCAACATTGCGCTTTGCCTCGCCACCAGAGCAAAGAAATGGAGACATAAATTTAAATAAATATTTTATTTCCTCGAGTGGGGATCGAATCCACCACCACCAGTCGTATTTACAGACACACTTTATGCTCCTGCGCCACGACTGGCTCCAAAATAATCTAAGAACTTTCAAAATAATGTATTTTAAAACAACAGTACAATAAAAAGGTATTTGTTATTATTATTATATATTTCTCGTTTTGTTGAAATTGGAAACATATAAAATTTTATTTTTATTAACAATTTAGTTTTTATATTAAAAATGTAAACTTTCTAATCAAATAAAATTTACATTAAAGTAGTGTTTCGACGCATTTTACAGTTGTACGAATAAATAAAAGTAAAATCCGAATTGATTTAAAAATATTTAAAATTTAAAATTTTGATATTATTCTCAAGAAACTAACAAATAACTGTAATTATTATAATATAGTCTAACAACAAAAATCGATATAATCACATCAAATATGTCGATGGTTTCCGATAACTAATTACAATTTTATTAAAAGATGATCAAAACTTTTATTAGGCGTCCTTCCACGAAATCCTTTCGCAGCGATCATAAAAACGTCGATTTTTTTATAGCACCAACGTGGCTTTAATATCGACGTGATTATTCGCGGAACATCTGAATTTGCTTCTACGAACGATCGATTGGCTTTATTTCGCAACTTTAGTTTCTCAAAAGAAACTTGTTTATAGTATATACTTTTAACATTTTTGTAATGTTATTCCACACTGAGGAAAGTTTAATATTTATTAAGAAAACGTATAAAAATTTGGATGTAGCGGGATTTGAACCCGCGCTTTCTTGGAAACCGTTTAAAAAAATTTATAAATATTATATAAATATTATTCAATGTGTGGCTGAGAGGTTGTGGTGGCGTGGGCACAAGTGTGGCGTGCGACTGGAACGCGATAGTTGTGAGTCCCATTTCTCCTCGGGGGGATGAATTATTATTATATTTATATTTTCATTTATTCGCTCTGGTTCCTAAACAAAATATTGAGTTCCACCACTTCTCTTCTCTTCTAATCTTGAAAATTCGGCCGTAATTTGGAAACGGAGTGTCTGTATACTAGGCTCCATTCAAAAATGTAGTTTGCTTTCAATTAGCTTTGTATTTACGTATGCCTTTCATTGTAGTTTAAACAAAAGAAATATAATATTATTCATTATTATACTTTAATGTGAATAATTTAAATTAACAAGCTATTCCACAACGTTAATTTACCTTAAAATTGTTATATATGATGGTAAAAAATTATCGTTTAATTTTTTTTATCTGCCTTAATTACTTGTAAACCAAAGTAATTTAAGAAATCAACTTTGGTTCAACTAGCGTTATTTAATTTCTTATTTAATTAATTTTTAATTTCGTTTTTTAATTTTATAATGAGATTTATTTTACCTGTTCTCTAGATTATATAAAGAATTTGAAACAGTGACTCGACGAAAAAATGTTTACGTTTGATTGTCAATTTCTCAATTTTATTTTTATTTTAATATCAATAAACGTATAGCAGTATTTTTTTATCATCACATACTTGTGTGTCAGTTGAAAAAAAAAATAGATTTTGTCTATGTGCGATTATTTGTCTATGAACGATTTGGAAACACATTAGGTTTATTCTTTTTTTAAATAAATAAAAGAGTACGGTTTTAGATATGGCAATTTTAATTAAAATGTATTGTGTGTGTCATAAGACTTTAAATGGCAAAAGCGTTTAAATTTTCTATCATAAAACAAATAGGTATGTCAAGTAAATTTTTTTTCACGCTCTGGTACTTTAATACTGGTATCGCAGGGTCGTCTTCTTAGAAATGTAAATGGAATACCGACTTTGTAACTTTTAAGTAACGAATTTTATATTTTAAATATAGAATGAAATTTTATATTCACTATCGAGATGTATACACATTTTTAAAATAAACCACAACTGGAACTTTAATTTTCTCTTAAAATTTTTCGTTTTCCCAATACAAGTAAAAAAAATATCTAACGGCATCTCAAGATCGATCTTAAAGCGGCAGAGAAAGTATAAACATTTCTATATCTATCATTTAATCACAAAAAAAATCTAATACTTATTTAGAAGACGTATAAAATTTTTTCCTCCTTCCTCTTTCGGTTTCCAGGAGGCAAGCGATCGAGTCCCGTTTACGTTCAAATTTTTAAACGTTTTCTAAATAAATATTTTTCTTTCCTAAGTGTGGATTAACATTTTAAAAATATTAAAAATTGTATTTAATTTATTTTCGAAATTACCTCAATTAAACACAAAATGTTCACACCTTCATTTTATATGTAGAAATATTGCCAACTGATTATCATATAAAACCACCATAAGCTGGCGCCGTCGACTGGCTATCAAAGTATCAAAAAAACGATAAAATAATTAATTAAGATCAAGCAGGATATAATCACGTCAACGATAAGCTTATCTGCGAATCGCCGGAATGATGTCATTGGTTTAAACTTTTTTTTGTGAATTACAGGGAAGTGTAAGTGTATAAGTTGGTAATATATGTAGATATGAGAGTTGCCATATTCTGTTTTGGGGAAAAACAGAATGCTAAAATGTTTTTAATAAAAAAACAGAATTCTTTCGTCAAAAGTAGGACATAGAAAAAAAATATTAACAGTAGTTTTTAACTTTAAATATTTAAAATATTTTTTAATAGAAAATGTTACTATATTTATAATAATAACTATTTGGTTTAATCTGTACCAAAGGCAGTAAAATGTTCAGTCTATATCTGTTGAAATTGTTAGTAACTTAATAATATATATAAATCTTTATAGTGTGTAAGATAACCTACGAAAAACGGGACCATGTCTGTCCCGCTCGGAACAGTCAATTTAAGGGTTAAAAAAGGGGACGCGTCCCGCAAAAACTGGGACGCACTCTAGCAACGCCGGTAAACTGATATTTTATTATACTATACTTACTATTACATACTAAATGATAGTTTTCATACAGTTTGTTTCGACTTATAGAGAGATACACATACGCACGCTAGTATTAAGTTTCAATATTATATGAGACCATTGCGGCGTAGTGGTTTTGATAATATTTCACCAGTCAAAATGTAATTCCTTGAATTCTTGTGGAAAGTGGACAACACGCCTCTGCCTACCCTGCTCTATGCGTAAAGCTAAATAAACATTGTAAAATACAAAATAATACTTATTTTTATTCAATTCACATCACTACTTTTTTTATCTTTAGAACATACAGTTCTAAATTTGAAATTCGCGATTACCGCACTAGTAGATAGACAGACCGCTTCACATAAATAATTTACATCGTAATTTTATTTTGAATGTGACTTTTAAGTATTTTTAAACGTAAATATTCGCTGTTATTAGAAATGCTAATAATAAATGGAACAAAGGCGACCTTAGCCCTACAATGTGAGTCAGATTTACACATATAGGCACTCTACAAGAGTCGTGGTCGTGCGGCATGACGCGAGCGTTCCTAGTACTGCGGCCCGTTTGTTGAATTTCTTTTCAATTCAACATACATCGCAGCTAGAATATATTTTAATATTGAATTTTTACTATGTTATTATTGCTGTTCCTTTAACACTTATTATTTTTTTTTTTTGTTGAAGTAAACCTTTCTAATGCTTTTATTTAAATGGCTGTTAAAACTAAAACTTTTTAGACAAAACTATCAAAAACTATTAGATATAATTATATACATACGTTAGTATTTATTTAACATATCAATTGCTAAAATTTGAATGATACCCGATACTTATTAAAGATACTGGAGGAAGCTCACATAAATCATCTCTTCCAGACTCTAACTCTTATAATATTATTAAAAGATCAAAGAACGTATGGATATTGGTTGGTGTGTAATTGCTACAAAATTCTATATAGTTAATACTCTACTACGTACAACTACTACATTAAAAAAATAACAACTTTTAAGTCCAAAGCTATTACAATTGTATCAGTTTCAATAATTAAAAAAAAAACTTTTTAATTGATTCCGCAACTCTTATTTTTAAGGTTGCGTTCGGCGAAATGAGCTGAAGGTCTTTTCCTGAATTGATATTTTTTACTTAATTTATTTATGTTGACATTTTCACTTGAGATTATTTTTTTAGCTACACACTATAAAAATTCTGAAGGCGTTTTGAGCTCGATTCCAGGGCGAAGAAATGAATATATTAAAAAATCAAATTCAAATGGAAATCGAACCCACAATCTATTAATGGAAATCGAACCCACACGCTTGTGCCCTGTCACCACGACTGGCTTCTTACTTAAGATATTTATTCTTATTACATACATATAATAATTCAATACATATGTATAAAAATAATGACAATATATTCTAGTTATAACATTATTATACGCCATTTGATGCATATAAATCACAATTAGGATATATGCATATTTATGTGATAGTGAAGTGATGAAATCACCTCGCCTCGTGGCCGTCCAGTTTTTTTATGATTCTTATTGGAATGCAAAACTTATTGTTGGTTATTCAATACAATTTTATGATTATTACACTACTTGTTACTAACATAACTTTAATAACTATTTTAGGTCACTGTTGTTTTTTTATAACTCTTTTTTCTTCTTTATTACTATTAATAATATTGATTTGACCTTTTAAATACCCATAGACAATTCAAAATTTATTTACTTTAATTGAGCTTCATTAATTTCTGCCGCTCTACACACACACACACAAGGTCTCGTATTTGGATCGAAAACGGAGTGCCTTAACACTAGGGCCCTACCTATCCCGCTATATGAAATACAGCGTCAAGCTGAAAAAAAAACTCATTCGCAATACGAACTCGCACCCTTTTTGTCCTATATAAGACAACTTAAAAGTCTACTATTCTGCAATAGCGATTAAATGTAAATTTAATTATAACTCCGTAACCGTGTTATCGCTTGAATCTAGAGAAATTAATCATAACTGAAACACAAACACTCGCTCGCCATCGTCATGAGATTAATCGAATTGACACTGTGGTCAGTGTAATGTGATGCGTGCATTGTTTACTTTACTTCCCTCTCAGTCTGACGTAAGGCCAGTAAATGACAAGAATACATAGAAGTATATAATTTTTTAGTATAAAATCACTTGCGTCGGTTTGGATTTTGTGCTTGGGTTTTTGAATAGCAATTTAAAGTTTAAACTGATCTGAAGATTTTACTAATTAATTTAATATAGTATTTCATGTTTTTTTTTTAATTAAATTCTGGCATAACTTGCAGTAGCTACGTCATTTTAATTTTATTTAAAAAAGAACAAACAGTGTTCAGTTGCTTTACACTCTACTTTTACATATTAAATTTAAATATTATTTAAACATTGAAATAAATTTTATATCTCATACTCAGGGATATTCCTGTCAGAATATTCAACAAATCTGTGGACGTCTATATATAAAAATAAATCGTAATTGCCAGTATTTCCCCCACATCAAATACAATTGATAAAAAATATTGTTTTATTAAACTTATAAATACCTACTGTCAACGTCATTTGGTGACTAATTAAAAGTCAGTTATAAAATTTCATAGAATTATTTTAATATATACCTATAAAGTATTCGCGACACTTAAGTCGTTCCTTATCGATTCCTGGTGCCATTTGTCATAGTCGAAGTTCATTATTAATCATTTTTCCGAGTACTAAAATTAACACCTTTATTTTGTCCATTTTTAAAACAGAAAATAGCAACAAAAGTTATTCTTAGAAAGATACCGTCATTCGAGAGAGAATTTCAAGAAAACGTCTTAGTAACAATACAAAGAGACTGACAGTGTGGGCGTATCCTTTTATATGCATGTAAAATGTGGCCTTTGTTGTGACGTTTTTTATTTTTTTTTCTTCTTATTGTACAGGTTACAATGATGTGTTAATTATAACGCGTGTAAGCAAAAAAATAATTTATTCAGCCTTTACAATGTTTTATAAGCTGTATCACAAAAAAAAAGTTATGCAAGAATCGATAGTGACGTAAAAAGCTACTCACTACGATTCTTTATCATGGTACAGATAATTAAGAGAGATTATTTTATATGTTGTCTACGTTGTAAGTAATCATTAAATATTTAAATATAGGCATATCAATTGCGCGAATTTTCATAATTGTGATATTTTTTATACATATTTGTAATATTTTATATTTTATGTTTAATTAGCTAATTTGAAGTAGGTACCTATAATACAGTAAAAATGTTAATATACACATATATTTATAAAATTTAATGAACGATCAACCTATCATTTCGGATCAAAATTTTAACACTAAGGGCTAGTGGATAATAAGTACTAAAATATAAAAATATGCCAATTGTTTTTAAATGACATAAACTATGTCTTCGTGTAGTATTTTAGGTTCAATTAACAAAAAATATATATTTAAATTTAGTTTTGGATTTATATTTAATCTGTAAAATAATACTTTGATACGCCATTCAATAGCTAATCTGAGAATAAGTATTACGTAGGTCAACATTTCAAGACGACGCGACGCCGAATACGAGCTTTTTATAGATCATAAATTCGTCACACAATAAGTATTTAGAAAAATATATACATATAATAAAATATTATATATTAAACATAAATATATCACGTTTATTTGTATTTTCCAACCGGTTCAACCACCTTGTCTTGTTTACGGCATGTACACAAAGTTCTTAGAAGCACTCATTATGCCATGAAACCATCATGACTATGGACACAGACGGGCATACTTAAATGCTTATTGAATCAACATCTATTGTGTAACGCTATGGCGTATAATAATTTTGTAACTTTAATTAAATTAGTCACCATTGTAAATGATTCCATTTGTATATTATAAATGCGTAGTCTCGGAGTTGGCGTATGATGCGAAATTTAGCGGTAAATCGTATATTGACGCGTTATTAATTATAAATTTAGTAATTATAGGGTTTTTTTTAATAATACCTTCGATATTATAAATCGATATTATTACCATAGAGTTCTAGACAATTCTAGAAATCCAGAAGCACCTTGCCCTATACGTTCAGTCAAAGCCACGAGGCTCTGTAAGGCAATGTCTTTGAAACAATACTCGGTACACCAGTTCCGTCTCAAAGCGGACTTAGAAACCATTATCGGAATGAGTTCTGACTTCTGAGAATGTATACTCATCGCCAGTCCTTCAGTTAAATAAAGGTACCGAGAACAACGGTATGCTCTGAGAAATCGGTGCGGAGTGCGGACTTCTGTGAACTGTACTGACCTCCTAAATTTCAAAACCTGTGTCTTGTACTGAGAAAATGGTGAAATTTTGTTAAATAAATAAAGCAATTTGTCGTGTTTGACAGCGCTAATTAGTCAAAGGTACACACTTAAGCCGTGTTAACATTGTAAAATATTCTCTATACGTGATTACTTTCACAGTAAAAAGCTTTTAGATTAGATAGTCATATTAAAGTAAACCTTTTAATTATTTCTACGTATACTGATTGTAACTATTTGAAATATAATAAAAATAATTTGTAGTTATATAATTTTTATACTTATTTAAATTGTTGTTTATAATATAAACCTATACATAAAATCAATCTTGTCGTTCAATAAAATAATTTAACACTTTCTTTTTAGTGATGTGACCAGATAAAGCCGATAATATAATCAAATTTCTAAGATCGACTTAATACGTGTTATTTAAAATTAATCCACGATTGTAAAATTATCTTAATTAACCAGATAGCATTAAAAACACGCATGACCTCATCGTGGCTACATGCGAAATTCTATACGTAGAAATAATAAAATCAGTGGGCGCAATTACAAATACCATCTGCTTTTCATATCTATTTTCGAGGGGAATTTTTCAATACAATACTTAAATAGACATTGTGATTGAGTTTTAGAATAAATCTATATAAAAGATTGGGCAGCTGAATCAAATGTGTGCAACTCTACAAACGGCAGATGGCTCATGCTTGTGAAAGCTCCGCAGGTAGGGGTTTCTGAGAACGCCAAATATAATCGCTACGGGGAACTCGCTCTCTATGGCATGTTCGAATGCGAATTGAACACCTGCGTATTTGTTCAATCTTTATAATAAATCAAAAGAATCGAATTGGTATAATTAAACACGTTGTTTACAAACACTTTATTGTTTGCAAGTCAAATCGATTTTATGAAGTCATAATTAATTCGTTTTATGTGTTGCAATTCTAAATAAACTATTTTGTTACATAAATAACATATTTAAGTATACTTAATATTCGGTATCAACACATGAACATGTGTACCTTATATTAGAAATCATAAAAGTCTTGGTTCAAGGAAATATTCGTGACTCTAGACGCTGCACGCACAGTTACTGTGGAGTGAATCTACTCTGGTAACCAGGTCACGCGTTACTTAACGTATTTCGGTCGAAGCCGCTCTTTTTTGTCGGCCTCCACTGTCACTTTTGGTAATTTTGTTTTTATATCCTTTTTTCCCATAGTATTCTGCGTACTTGTAGACGATATTGTCATAAGTATACATAGAACGACATTCTCTAATTGCAAAGTATTCCAAATTGCGTATAATAAAAAACTTTACTATTTAATTTTATGATAAACCTATAATCTCTAAGATTGCCTTTTTTCGTATAATTAATATTCATTATTAGCAAGAATGAAAACAGTAGAATAGACATGAATGTAAGATTACGCAGAATCGTGCGCTACGTACAAATAATACAATACAATGAAGATAGCAAGCAAACGACTAGATAACTGGATAATTGTTGTTGGTTGGTGAATGAGTTCTCGGAAGTAGTGAACGTTCGAGTTTCGTATCACTCGGGTGCCGCGCTCGACGGTCGCCACTCCGCCGCGCTCTCGTCAGATCCCCACTTTACATTCACGAGGCCGCTCGTATAATTTATCATACCGTTGCAGTGCGTTGTTGCGTTAACACTTCTACTTATTTTAGTGCAAAAAATATTTTAAAATAAAATAAATTAATATTCGGAATAAAATATTCGGTGCGACATTGTTGTCTATGGCAACGCGGACAACACTATTGTTGAAGAATTTTTGGCAGTTGCGAGCAGTGGAATGTTTGTGACGCTCTGTGAATTGTGAAGACTGATTTTAGTTTTTACTATTTTTGTATTTTCTATTAAATTAGAAATACAACAGTGATCTAATAGTGTTTTCAAGGACGAATAATTATATTATATTACTTAGTTATTAAAATAAAGTGAAAAAAAAAGATAAGAAATTTAGTGTTGTGTAGACTTTTAAGAAATTAACCAAATCGTGGCCTCTGGAGACGAGGCAGGTGGGACAGGTAACAGTCCACCGATAAGTGAACCCCAAATGTGCTTGGTTGAAAGACGAGAAACAAAACTGAGTCCTTTAAACATGACGATAGCAACGAGGTTACCGACGCAAAGTGAGTTGTGACTGAATTACGCCAAATGTTATAATTATATTCCACAAATAGTTTCTACGAATTATGCATATATATCTTCCTTAGCATATTATGGCAGAATTGTTATCACATTCAATATTGACTTAACTCTATTAATAACACGTTATCACGAGCTAAGGCTAAAAAAATATGTAACTTTAATATGATTATCATAAAACATTTTATCCCTATATTAAGCCTTAAATTGCTGTGCTGTAGTAGTATCTATATGTTAATTAACTAATAATCGTTAATATATTTTGCTATAAGTTGCAAGGTGTTTTTAATTTGAAATATATACAATTATATACTACTGGCCTTTTAATAAAGCCACAGTATGTTATGGTTTTATTAACTTTTTCTATTTTATTGGTTAACATACATTCTTTACACAACCTTTATTATGCATATTACCAATTTAATTTCTTATTTATTGTTATTATACAAGCTGCTTTGACTATTTTGCAGTTTAATAGATCTCTTTAACTGATGTGTATACATCTGTCAGTATATAAGGAATAAATAAATTCATGATGAAGCATTTTATTAGCATCTTTAGCATTTTTATAGCTTCACTCTGTATCTGTATATAGCAGGGTAAGCAAAAGGAACCTAATGTTAAGACACTCCTATCCCCATTTTCTGCCTAATTAAGGAGAGATTGAGCTGTGAAAATCAATACTAAGCTTTGTCTGCTTACAACAGTGAGAAAATGAAAATAATTTATTCAGATAATTTAACACAGTCAGATGCTGTATTGACATAATAATTACAACTAACAATTCTATTACAGATGCATGCCTTGAAGTGGGGGTTCCACTCAACAGTTGGTCAGCGGGAGTTGCTTGCTGTCCAAACTGCAGGCATGAGCTCCGGGTGTCCCTGGCATGCCCGAAGAACCACCATGTTCCCGTGACACCACTCACTCCTACTTTCACAGTCCAGCCAACATACTTGCCACAGATCCCTTTATATAATACACCTTCATCACAATTTATTACATCTCCTTTAAATGATGAGTTGAAACGGTTAGCCGAGACTCTTAGAGCATTAAGGTTATCAGGCTGGTACTATGGAAATTTAGATTGGCAGGTCAGTATTTTTGAATATAAACAATTGATAATGTTAGTTAGTATATTAGTCTAGTTAATTAGTACTTAATATTTTAAATTGCCAATAATTTAAAAAGGTTAGCAAAGTTTTATAGAATTTTTTAAAATGGCATAAATTCTAAATTTTAAAAAGAATTCAAATTTCATGTGAAATAAGGGCCATTGTGGTGCAGTGGGACTACGTCTTGTTGAAAATATAACATTTATGGGTTCGATTCTTACTCAGGGGTATGAATTTCCTAGCTCTGGTAAAAGGACAAAACGTAACATTAAGTCTCACCAAAACGCAATGTTTTAAAAAATTGAGCAAGACAGTGAGGATTGAAGTGTCTTAAAATGAGGTTTTCTATACCTTGCTACATAGCAAGCATACAGCTAACTACAGGATATGGTGTGAAGTTAAAAAATTAAAATATATTGTTAAAATTATGATTTATTATGTTTGTCTGGTACACTGACTTACCTTTATCTCTTTTTAGGGTGCTCGGAATCTATTGAAGGATGCAAGCGTTGGTGCATTTGTGATCAGAGATTCAGGAGATAGGAACTTTATATTTTCTCTGTCAGTACAAACGGAGAGGGGACCAACTTCTGTGAGATTGCATTATGAACAAGGCTGCTTTAGGTAAGCATCAATTGATTCTATTGTTATATGATAGATTCTTGTTTTTGAAACACATTTTTTTATTTACCAGTTTACTAGTACAACAAAGTGCGGTGTTTAGTTCTGTCACTCAACAGACACTGTCTCGAATTGTCTTGGAGTGTCATTGCTCTCTGCCACCCTGCTAATGAAGTGAAGCTTATCATTTTTTTTATTAAAAAGTGATTGTTTAATGCTTATGGCACATAACTATAACTATTAATATTATATTGTTAGTTAAGTTGCAAAGGCAGAAGCGTACGACCGGTTGTGAGTTCAATTTCCAATCAAGGAAATGACATATTTCATATTTTATTAAGTGAAGATGATAGCAGAATTTTAAAATTTTCAAAGTCACAATGACAAAAATACTTCCTGTTATCATATCTTTGCTTATGTTTTTTATGCTATGTATTGATAGTGCCCGTACTCATCACTACTTGGTAAAAATAAATTGCTATATATACCATAAAAATGTATATAATGTTTTGTGCCTTAAAATATGTTGAAAAAGAAAGTTTATTTTGAAATTTTATTATTTGATATAGATATGCAAGAAAACATATTTTAAGAAATCACTTAAAGAATATTTAAATTGTAATTTTACAATTAACAACTTAAAAATTTGCCATTTCTTATAATTTGCAACTTTTTGCCAATCACTTATTTAAGTCAATAAACATTGACCTTAATTAATAGCTTTAAACTTTCTCAACTTTTTAGTAGAAGATTTTAATATAAGGCATATTATAAACCGTCATTATATGGGTACAGTACGGTTGACGAGTCGTGGCCGTTCTCAAGTTAAGCGGCTTGAACTTTTGCTTATTGTTTGCTTACGAAAATAATCAAATGTAACAAAAATCCTAAAATCAAATCTGCGCAGCCATCTACAGTTAACTACAGAGCGGCCACGACTCGTCGGCCGTACTGTACAATATATTATAAAATATGCATGATGATTGATAACTTGAGTCCTATCTTATCGCATTTAATAATGTAACGCTATCTTAGCGCCCCGCTGTTATTATTGCTACTTACGCGAAATAATTATTATGGTATATGCGTGTCCATATTATATTATGAAATTGATGACTTTATAATAAAGGGAAATAAGACTGTAAAGGTTGTGGGTTCGATTCTAACTCCAGGAAATGGAACATTTAATATTTTTATTTCTTTTTTCTGGTGTTGAGCTAGTTGAGTTCCGCCATTCAGCATGTAATGCGTAAAGAATACGGCGGTATGTGAGGAACGGAAGTGTCTTAGCAGTAGTTACCCAGGTTCCCTCTGCCTACCCTCATATGTGCTGGATACAGTGTGTAGCTAAAACAATATTGTAGTTTTTTAAATTACTTTCATATATTCTCAAAAAAAAAGTCGCGACGATGAACATCGTTTATAATCCTATTCTCAGCCATTTTTATTTCCTCATATATTCTGTTTGTTAAAAGTTATTTTAGTTTTTTCTATACATATAAATTCTTTGAGCACAAAGTGTGGCTGCAAACGTGAATGGTTGTGGGTTCCATCCTCACTCGAGGAAATGATATATTTACTTAAATGTATATTTCTTCGCTCTGGTGTCAAGGTAAAGAGCGGCGTTGAGTTCCGTCACTTAACACGCAATGCCTCCAGAACTTGGCGAAAAGTGGGGAACGGACTGTCTTAACACTAGATTTCCTGTGCCTACCGCGTGCGGGATACAGCGTGAAGCTGATTTCATTTAGTTCTATATAAATGATGTTCTAACCGCTGTAGGTATTCGCTGTATGTATTTTAGTAGGAAACCAATAAATCGGTTTCCGCTAAATGCTTACACAATAAATGAATCACTGTATAACGAAATTGGAGGTAAATACATGTTGGTTCCCATTCACTATAACTGTTTACGAAATTACTTATTTGGAAAACGTATAAAAATTTTAACGTAGCGGGACTCGAACCCGGGCCTCCTGGATACCGACCAGACCTATTCGAATTCCGGGAGGCGTGGGTTCGAGTCCCGCTACGTTAAAATTTTTATACGTTTTGTTAATAAGTACTTTTTTTTCCTAAGTGTGGAATAGCACTTTAAAAATGTTTATAAAATTATTAACAAAATAATAATAATTTGTATTGATTCATACATTTTCTTCTAATCAATGATAAACGAAAACATGACATTATACAGGGTGGAAGTGTCAGCACCACATTAAATGAAACCACAGTTTTAACAACTCTATAAAAGCCTAATATAATTCAGAAAAAAATAAATTCCCAAAAATGAAAAAGTTTTTTTTTTCAAACAAAATAAATAATAAAATTGTCATTTTAAAACAAAACGCCATTTGTAAGGATGACGCACGCACACATAAACCTATCAAAGGAACACCGCCGCACACGCCTCATTTCGAAATCGAGTCGTATGTAAATGGCGATAAAGTTCAAAGTTGTTTAACCCTTAGTAGTATTTTTGTAGTAGTAGGTGTTTATGTTATTGGGATCTATACGTAATCGCGTCACACGAAATACAGGTATGGATAAAAATCGTGAAATGAAAAAAAAATCCTACGTCCAAACTGTTGAGGCATCTTGATTAATTTCTTTAGGTATAGGTTTGAAATATTTTACCCTATATGCTGTTTCCGTAAATGGAGCGCTGCCTCTTCCACCCTGTATATGTATTTATACTTTCTGGGTTATATTAGTTGACCTCACGGACCGCGTCATCTTGTTCTGTACTGACGTAACTGACTAAATGTGTACGTTGTAAATTTCATTGCGATTTCACCGGATTCTACCTGGCTTTTGAATATTTAAATTTGAAATATAGAAGAGGATAGGGCTTATTTACAGCTTCACGCTGTATCCCGCACACAGCAGGGTAATAGAAGGGAACCTAGAGTTAAGACACTCCGTTCCCCACTTTTCGCCGAATTTTGGAGGCATTGCGTGTTGAGTGGCGAAACTCAACGTCGCTGTTTGCCTCGACACCAGAGCGAAGAAATGGAAATAAAAATTTTAATAAATATTTCATTTCCTCGAGTGGGGATCGAACCCACAACCCGGCGCGTTACAGTCGGCGTTTATTTCTTATCGCTAAAGATAACCAGTAGTTATTTTAAATTTTGTTAAATACATATAGCAGGGGAAGTATGGGGAAATATCGTGATAAGGATACTCCCACTCCAATTTCTGAGGGATTTCCGAAGCATTCCGTGTTCAGTTTGAGGAGCTCAATGCTACGCGTTGCTTGTTACCAGAGAAAGGAGAAAGAAATATTATTTTATTTAATTCATCCCCCGAGTAGGAATTGAACTTATAGCTATCGCACTTACAGTCACTGCCACTTCGCCACAATGGTCTCTTTTTCTTAAAAATACAATAAGTTTATTTCTAATATAACATTTTTTTAATTACCATAAAAAAAATTGTGTGATTTATTCTAACCAAACATTTTCTTCTTTCCAGGTTAGACTGTGATAGGCCACTAGCAAGGTACATGCCTCGGTTCCGCTGCGTTGTGGAGTTAGTACAACACTACACACGAGTGGGGCAAAGGGGGCCCGCCGGGACAGTCTGGGTGGACCGAGAGGGATGCCCTCATTCCCCCGTCCTCCTCAAATCACCACTCAGGAAATCACCCCCAACGCTCTTACACTCCGCACGTCTCGCCATCCACAAGTCCATAGATTCGAACCCGCTCACCCCGAAACTCTGGACTGCCCCTAAACACAGGCTCCTGCCCCTACCGTCAACTTTAATAGACTATCTCGGGGAATACCCTTATTCGATCTAATATTACGGAATCTGTACATTAGTAAATAGTCAAATTGCGTCTAACGATGCCTAGTGAAGATATTAGGTTACTAGAAAAATATATAAAAATATTAAAAATAATATAAATTATGGCTATAATATAATTATATTATAGTCCTTGTGTATAAATAAATGTGTGTGCATATTATTATAGCACAGGATGCTAGAAAAAGGGGCTGGCTCCTTTTATACTAATAATTATTTAAATTTTATTAATAAATAAATTGTAACATCTGTATTATTTTTTAAGTATTTAATATTATGGGACTCAACTATTTGTATTTAGTGGATTCTTACTGTCTGTATATAAAGTTTTGAATTTTGATGCAAGACTGAATTTCTTAATCTTTAACGAATCGTCATCGAAACATTACAAAAGCTTAGACGTGGCTAGTTTTTTTTATTTGTATTTTTTTATTGGATTTTGATTTTTTCTTTTCAAATTTATAATACTTATATCACTTTGTTAAAATAACGAAAAAAAAGATTTTCAATTAACTAAAACTGACAGATATCTTAATGCCCATCTTGTCCATTATATTATTAAGAAATCATCACACTGTATAATGTAGATATATATATGTTTTATTTATTTATTTCTCAACTAATAAAATAGGTTAATCGCTGTTACTTACACAATTTTTGTTTTGTTCCTATCTTATGTAAACTTAAATGTTAAAATAATAAAAATAAGGAATATCTTGAATATAGAAGCTTCAGTTTCGAAAAAGTAATTTATTTTAAAAACACGTATATCTAATTAGTTATTAGAAATGTATAATGAAAAAATGCTATGTAATTATTTATTTGCTGATATAAACATTTTTTGTTTGTATGATTCATCACTGTTTGAAAAATAAGATGTGCCATTGGACTGTAATTAAATATGGATACCCGCAATTACATTGGAAGACATGCATGTCGTGGGTTCGATCCCCACTCGGTGGAGTAAATTGTTTTCATTTCGTCGCTCTGGCAACTAGGCAAAGCCCGGCGTTAAGCTCCGCCTCTCGACACGGATAGTATAGAAACTAAAATTGCATGTCATTTAAATATACACAAAATGTTTTGAGGCTGAGTATGTAAATAGTTATTGTTTTGTTTTCTTATTTATTATTAATTATAATTAAACATATGGAAAATCTTAATATTTCAAGTTCTATACCATGTAATGGTAGTTTAGTATAGTATAGTGCATCTAGGGATTTGGCTAGTGATGTTCACTAATTTAGAATAAAATATGTACCTAAATAATCTCGATTACATTTATTGTAGGCTTCACAAATATTAGAGAAATTACAAGAAAAAAAAATTGGTGTCTATGAATAGGTATTTCTTTATCTTTACTTAACAAGTATAATTATAAAACAAAAATTTATTTTTATATGAAATCTGTAAGAAAAGACACCAATTAAGTAAGTGACATAATATAGATATGTGTTTCTAGTTTAATGTATGAAAAGAACTGCAAATAATTTATATACAAAAAATATACATTCAGCCTATAATCTGTTGTTTTATTGCTATTATCTTTTTAGTTCGCTACTTAAAAGGGGGTGACCCCACTCGAGCAGTGAAATGTTTAATATTTTCATTTCCTAGCCCTGATAAGGAAACAAAGCGCGGTGTTAAATTCCGCTGCTCATTCTCGCTATGCCTGCTGAATTCGGCGGAAAGCAGTGAACCAAGTGTCATAATACTAAGTTCCCAGGTTCCTTCTGCTTCCCCTGCTGCGGGATACAGCGTGAAACTAAAAAAAATTAATAAAAACCTATATTATTTATCGGTTTAAAATGTTAGAAGTATGGATTTTAAACTTAATTTACTAAAATTCTAATTGCGATTGTATTTGCAATACAAAGAACACGTCAGTGGTTCGTTCTTTTTCTATGGAGAAATTAAGGTTGCTCTGAAATGAAAGTCTACATTAAAACTAACATGGCGTATACGCCAGTATCCTCGACTTCATTGGGCGAACTAGGGCAGCTTTGAGAGAGTGTCCTTAGTCTCTTCCAAGATGCTTATATAAGAACAGTTGAATATCGGGGAAATATATTCACTCTCTACTGAATATGGAAGATACAAAGTGGATGTGAAAAGGTATATTGATGAGATGGTGAAACGTCAGCATAATTTTGTTCCAACGCTTTTATGTGGCAGCGAAACGTGGGTAATTATTACAGAAGAAGACTGAAAGAAATATGAATGCTGTGGATATACGATCTCTTCGTAGGATATGCGGAGTCAGCTTAGTTGATTTAATTCGCAATGAAGAGATACACAGAATGGTAGGTACTAGCGAGGATGTCACGGTGAGAATGAAGAAGAAAGTTCTCAACTCAAACGAAACGAATGATTTATGAAAGAATATTAAAAAAAGATTTATGAAGGTAAAAGATATAAAAGTAAAGAGTATGGGTCCTCCGGCATGGCCTCGGGGCGAAAATAAGTTGATAACTGTGGAGTTGTGGACGCGATGAAAGAAGTCTAGAGACCGTAACGCTTCGTTACCGCTATAGCATATTCGCCGGCGTAGGCATAGAGAAATAACTGAAAATTGTTTCACTGAAATTTGTTCAAGGTAACTCGGACCGTTGATACAGTGGGTTACATCGAAACGATTAATGTGATGTAATATAGCCTATCTAAAGCCTTTCTCAATAAATTAACTATGTTGAACACATACTTATTTAGAGAACGTATAAAAATTTGAACGAAGCGGGACTCGAACCGTCGAATAAACTTAACACATTTTTTCTTCAATCCGATCGAATATTTTCGGAGATATTCTTCAAATTTATAATACAAGTACATATATTAAATAATGATCAGCAAAACAAGATCACATCAATTGCAATTTTCAAGGATAATTTTAGAATGTAATGAAAATATAGCTTTTTAATAATGAACACAACAATATTTTATCTGTCTATGATAGTATGATTTAATATTATTTTTAATCTACATTTTAAACGTCAACCGGCGTAACTTGTTATTGATTTTATTTATATCTCGGTGTATTTTTGAATTATTTTCTTTAAACCAAGAAATGTAAGGCGCACATTTAAATAAACTAGTAACTAAACTAAGCCATGTCATCTAATGGTAACGGCGGCAACTATGCACCCCTGAAGCAAGCACTGACCGACTCCGAGTCCGAGGACGATCAGAAGCTAGAAAATGCTGTGCACATCAAGGCTTCCGATAGCTGCAACAATTTGGACTATAACAGTGGACTACAATCTTCAAAGAATTACAGCATGAGTGACATGGACGACTATAATACAAATGAAAAAACTGTAGAAAGCACAATGGATAACGTAAGCTTTTTGCAGTCGGATATTTCCAATAAAATGTCGTTTCCACGTCGGTGTGCGCTAATCGCGTCGATTTTTGTTTGTATTTTTACTGTAAGTATATTTCTATGGGGCATACCTTGTTCAGATGTTGGCAGCTGCGCCAACAACGAGTGGCAAGATAAAACAACCAGTTGGGAGATCCCATATGATGAAATTGAACTGTCTGGTGCGGTTCAAGTGGTTGATGGTGCTATACCCAATACGAAGAATCTTATATTTATATATCGCGGCAATCATATGAAAGAGGAAAAAAATAATAATGATAATGTGAATGGAGTTTTGTTAATTGTTGGTAACACAGGAAAAGTTGGTTGGTATACGAGGGAAGCCAGAATACCCACAGAGATTAACTGCCATCTCATTGATGTGAATAGAGATAGGCAAAAAGATTGTATAGTGTCTGGTTCTGAAGGTTTACTCGCAGCTCTGAACCCCTTATCAGGGACTTACTATTGGTATATTCTCAAACAAGGAAAAATCTTTAGTGACATTGCAGCAATTGATTTCCCGATAGTGATAAGAGATGTGGACAAGGATAATGTGAATGACCTTATGACCGTGGCAACAATGTATCATAATTCCAATCACAATTCATTACTAATAATATCTGGAGCTACTGGAAATATTATTGGTGATCCAATGACTATAGAAGACTGTCCGATAGTCAAATTGTTGACCGAATCTGATCCTATTACTTACATCTGCAAAAATGATACCTATGAAGCTTTTAGAGAGATCAAATATAATGTATTATATAGAAAATTACTTAAACTAGATCAATCAGTAAATCACTCAGTATCCATATCATCTGTTTCCAAAAGAGTTAACCTAAGCTTGAAGAAGACAACAACCAGCACTAATAACTGGGAGATATATACAAATGGTCCGGGAAAACTTATCGTTGAGAACTCTGGTGAATGCCCGAATTCATGTAGAGTGAATTTAAAATTATTGCTCGCAAAAAATGGCACTACCAACGTCAGCTGGGAATATTCTGCTAATCACGTATACGCAATGAAGCCTAGTAAATTTGCTTTTGCAAACTCTATCAGAGGGTTCGTATTAAAATTATGACAGTGGAACAGTGCACACCTGGCCAAGGGTGCACTTAAAATTGACGAAGTACGATATAATGTACAGAATCAGAGTCCCAAGAACACAAACGACATCTTCTATTATCGACCAACTATAAATGTCGCATCTATATCGTCATTCATTAAGTACGCAAATTTCACAGCGCATGATATTTCAGAGAGAATCGTTTTGGTGTCGTTTGATAATTTACAAACATATGTGCATGTTAATGTGAGTCAAACGGATATCGTTCAAATTTGTGTTAGAGGATCTATAGATGCCGGTGTCCCAGTACCGACTTGTCAACCAGATCTTGAATATCAAGAGAACTCTTTGGTCATTGCCGATTTGGACGGTGATCAATCTCATGAATTAATCTCTTACTATAGTACATTCTTGCCGCCCGAATCATATTCACCAAAGAAGACAAATCCCTACGACAACTGGAGGCTGACATCAATTGTGAGAGTTATTAGACTGGAATCTGAATTACCAAAGTTATTTGTATCAGATAATTAATAAAATATGTTAAATGATAATGCTTTAAATGATAATTTTGCAAGTGTTGCCATGCTTGTTGTGATTTGGCTTAAATTTTTATTATCTAGTCATCCGAATCAAATTAAAAAAAAAATAATCACAATATATGTAAATAGAATTTTATAAATTCACTTATCTCATATTAACAAAATATGTACCGTTGTAATAATAGTATTGTTAACTTAAAAAAAAAAATCATATCTTTGTATCGTAATCGTTTCTATCTTTCATAAAAATAATATTTAGCACATTAATAAACTTTTGATGAACTTTATAAATTATATTGGATATTTTATAAGAAAAAAATATAACTAAATCAATAATAATAATAATCACTATTTATTATAAAAAAATGTTTTAATTCTAGTTCTGCTGTTTTATCATAAACTTGGTAGTTTTTGCGATCTGTCATTCTAAAATATGTGTTCAATGTTGATATCATGAGAAATTAAATCATATTATTGTTATAATTGAATTTGAATCTTATATTAAGTGTTAGAACATTTGTATTTCCGCTATATAAATTGTGGTTTTCATAATTTGTTATTTCCAATACAGATAATATTTATGGAGTAATAAATAGTCGAAATTTTGATGATATTTTTATTTGAAAATAATTTATAACCCCTTCCTAGAACCTACTACCGTCGTATCATCGTACTATGTGGTAGAGCCAGATGCTGTCACCCTTTGTCAAAATGACCTTAAGTTATGAAATAAATAATAATAAATAAATCAGCTTCACGCTATATTCCGCACACAGCAGGGTAGGCAGAGGGAACCTAGTGTTAAGACTTACCACCCACACCACCACTTTGAACCCACAACCAATTTTAATCAATTATTTAACAAATATAAGTTGATCATCATTGGCACAAAGTGTGACTGAAAACACGGCTGGTTCGATCCTCACTCGAGGAATTAAAATATTTATTTAAATTTATGTTTTAATTTCTTAGCTCCGGTGTCGAGGCAAAGCGCGGCGTGGAGTTTCGCCACTCAGCATGCAATGCCTCCAGTATTCGGCGGAAAGTGGGGAATGGACTGTCTTAACACTAAATTCCCTCTACCCTGCAGTGTGCAGGATACAGGCAGAAGCTGATTAGATTTTTTAAAATTGATTTTTTAATGTTTGAGTAAATAAAACAAAAGATTATAAAACATAGCATTTTTTTATTGTTTGCTGGCAACGCTAAAATAAATTTAAAATTAATTGAGTAAAATATTTTAAATTTCAGAATTGCTTACTATTTAACAAAAACCCAGCTTTAGATACTAAAAACCAAGTACTGGTTCATATTTTTATTTACTGGTTATAACAAGAAAAGAAAAACAATATTTTAAACCTTTTTAGTGTTATTCCACACTAAGTAAAGAAAAATACCTATTTAGAAAACGTTTTCTAAATAAGTAAAAACAACGTTCTTATATCTACTCTATGCATAGCTTAACAAATTATATCACCATAAAAAAAAAGGAAAAAATATATATATTTATAGGATTAAAGAAAGAGCAACTGAAACTTAAATGAAATAAATTTACAACATACAACTTTATGGATAAGAGTTAACTTTTAAATTAAATAATATAAAACAATAGTTTAATTTATAAACAAATAAAAGTAGCACTTTTTCTTCATTATAAAACATAAAATAATAATAATAATAAAATTAAAAAAAGATGTGGAAGATAAGTTTTTTTTTTGTTTATAACAATTAATTTTATCACAATAATAAAAATACTTAAAAGGAACATAAAAGATATGTTTTTTAAATTATTCTATACTAAAGTCGATCTATTCTGTAATTATTGAAAATTACCAAATGTTAGCTTTTTTTAAATGAAATGAATCCATTTAAAGAAATCATAGTGAAAAAAAGGTATAATTTTACATGTAGGGACGGAAACATTTGTTTTTTTTTTTAATCTTTACGCTTATAGGCAGGAAAGGCAGAGACAACCCAGTGGTAAGAAACTCCGTTTCCTATATACCACCCAATTTTTGTAAGATTATGTGTTGAGCGACGTAACCCAACACTCCACTATTTCGTTTTACCAAAGAATAAAATCCTTCGGGTAGCTATCGTTGCTTGTAAACCGTCTCGTTCAATTCCACAACGACTATTTCTAAAAAAGAAACACCTTACTTTCAAAGCGTGGATTAATATTTTAAAAAATATTAACAATCAGTCTTAAAGAACCATTTAAACTTTTTTAATAAAATAAAGCTAAAAAAGCTTTGCACTTTGCGATGGTTATGGATGGATGGTCCCATTCAGAGGATTGAAATAATAAATATTAAACCATCACTTATTATTTGCAAACTAAATAAATCAAAATAGGAAGGTGATTACCATATATTACCATAGTAATATTTTAAGGTACACCCATTTTTCAATTATCATCGCATAAATCATATGTATGTATACAGTACGGTCGACGAATCGTGGCCTTCCTGAAATTAGCTCTAGACGACTGTAACGATTTCAAATGAGAATTTTTTCTCACTCTTGATTATTTTATTTATAGGTGAACTGAACAAAAAATTACGGCGACCACGACTCGTCGACCGTACTGTATACATACATCATATATTTAATAAGCGTTTAGGGTACTACAATCTTTGTATTGCCGCCTTTCTCTTGTACAGAGGAATATGGCACGAGTGTAATATATTCACCGGCTGCCAACTGTTCGGATATGCTGTATTCACTGTCGTCGAACAGTTCCACAACAACTTCGTCGTACTCCTGGTATCTGTAATAATAATGATAAAGTATTTTTTAGCTAATTTTCGAGATATTGACAGAATTTGGCGGAACGTGGAAAGCGAAGTGTCTGAACACTAGGCTTCCTCTGCTACATGCATGGATACAGTATGAAGCTGAAAAAGAAACCTACTATTACAACCTTAAACAAAATACGCCTGTTACCAACTAATATTACAGCGTGCAGCCGTGTTTTCTTTACATTTACCATATCAATATCTGAAAACCGTTTTTGATATCGATATAACTTCGTATCGGATAAAAATAAAATTAACATTTCTATTAGATCTCTTTAATGTGTCTATTTTTTTACTTTGAAAGCCCGGTTGAGTTACGCCACTCAACGTGCAATGCTTCCAGAACTCGAAGAAAAACGGAGAACGGAGTGTCTTAACACTAGGTTCCCCCAACACGTACACCCTACTATAAAAAAAGACAAATCTCTACTTCACTTACATAACATGCATATTCAAGGTCTGCTCTTGTATGAGCCGTGTGAGGGCCAGCTTAGCTTCGGCCCACTGTTTCATGTCCTGGGTCCTGGGTTCGACTCCGGCGAGGACACACCTTATGGCTTGGACTTCGAGCACACAGAAGCGAGGCTCTAGTTCGGCTATAGCGTCCTCTTTCACCCAAAATACTTGGCCGTAGTCTATGTACATGACCTGTATGGATTATAATAAATTTCACTTTCAGTTTAAACCCAAAAATATAAGAAAAATGGCAATTTTTTTGTATCTTAGACAAAACAATTTTATTAAGGTTTTTTTACCATGTTTCAATTTCGATGTTTATTAAAATTCTACTACTATTTCTATTAAAAAATGTTATACTTCAATTTATGTACTATTTACTGACTTTCCTGTTCCCTCATAGAAGAGAGACACAACAGAGACTAACAGAGAGAACTTATAAACAAGACATTCCCCACTTTCCGCTACATTTTCGAAACATTGCGTGACGAGAGGCGGGAATCAACGCCGTGCTTCTTATCCATTATTAATATATCACGATCAAATGAGTAAATGAAAACAATTTAAATATAATCACTACTCTAGAGGTAGGAATCTAATCCAAATCTATCGGTGATGACAATCAGACACCATCCTACTTTTACTATTTATTGTTAAAATAATACCTCAACGTTCTGGTCAGCGCGTGTAGACGTTAAGACCCTGGCGCGGTACCACTTCTCGTCGGAGTACAACGCCGCCACCAGTTCACCTGGGGCCGGGACCAGCTGGAGAAAATACAAAAACAATTTAGTATTTGTTTTATATTGTTATTTCTAGAATATGGTTTTTGATTACGGTGAAAATGATAGTTATCGTGCCGCAGCGGCTGTAGGTTCGATATCCAAACGAGGGATTTGAATATTTTTACTTCCCTATTCTTTAAGCAAAAGGGCGACGTTGAGTTCTTCTACTCATCATGCAAAGTCTCGAATTCGTGCGGAAAGAAGATAACGGAGTTTCTTGATATTAGAGGCTAGCATCCTGCAGTAGTACTGCTCTATGCGGGACAGAAACAGCTAAAGATTTTATTTAGTTTCACGCTGTATCCCGCAAATAGCAGCATAGGCAAAGGCAAGTTACTCCTTTGGCATTAATATACTTCCGTTCCCCGAAATTCCGTCGAATTCTGGAGTGACGGAATTCACGGTCACGCCTCGACACCAGAGCGAGAAAAATATCAAATATTTCATTTCCTCGAGTGAGAACCAAACCCACAACCTGTCGCAATTGCAATCGTACGTTTGTGCGCCTTCGCCACGACTGGCGTCATTAGTACTGAAATGTTATGCAAAAAAGTATATATGCAAAATTATAAATAAAGAATTGTGTGTGTGTGTGCCTCCGTATTATTTTTATTTTTTTCTTTTTTGTGTTCACTTGGAAAGTTCTAGTATTGTACAGTATAGTAGGAAAGAAAAGAGAAATTGAAAAAGCGGGTTTTACAATATATCTGTGTCTATAATATAAAAATCCAGGCCAGTCGTAGCGCAGGGGTACAAAGTGTGATTTTAAAATCGACTGGTTGTGGGTTCGATCATACAGCTACAGAAATATCTACATAAATTTATATTTCTTCGCTCTGGTGTCGAGTCAAAGCGCTGCGTTGAGTTCTGCCACTCAACACGCAATGCCTTCAGATTTCGGCAGAAAGTGGGGAACGGAATATTTTAACACAAAATTTTCTCTGTTTACACTGCTCTGTGCGGGATACAGCGCGAAGTTGATTTATTTGATTTGATTTTATAATATAAAAATATTACTTGGAGACGTTTGTAAGCCGCCCGCGTCGCCTCAGAGTTCATATCTAGTATAAGGGCGTCGAGCGTCGTGGGGGGAAGTACCACACCAAATCTTGGTATTGCTTCTTCTACTGTAGATCGATATATTATATTAATTACAAATATTGAATTTAGAAAAAAAAAAGTTGAATATAGAAAAAAAAAGGAATATATATATTTTTTACTTGATTGCGCGACGCAAAAGAGGGTGGTGTGTTTGTTAATTTATGTATGATGTTTGTTTCTATATGCCAAAAGGGTTGACTGATTTTGACGGCTTTGAAGTCAATCATTTCTTTAATACATTTAGAATTTTGTTTAAAATAATGAATAACTACACTATTGCAATTGTTCTATTGTTAGAAATCGGAATTGGTTAACGTTATTAAAAAAAACTATACAAACACACATCGTCTATATGTTTCTAAAATATTTTGAAAGTGACACTATGTAATTGCAATAAGTGATATGTATCACTTACTAACAATACTTCACACTAGTTTCCTTCCAATAGGGGCCGTTGTCTACAAGCAACTACCCCTGATTGACACAATTCCACTGCTTTTATCATCTTTTTCACCAACATTTACCCTTCTTTTACACGAGTTCGCTAACACTATATTAATTAATAGACACATTCTAAAATAAAACACATATTTTTTTTCCAAATAGAATTATAAAAATCGGGTTTTCCATTTAAATTTTATATAATAATATATAATAAAGTAATATGTCTAATATTGCAATCATTGTGATAAAATATATGTATACGTAGGGATTTTGTTTGATGCAAGAGTCGATGGCATGTTTTAATTATCAGAAATTCTAATCAGAGAGGCGTGGGCTAGCTCACCTGGCGCGTCGTCCACGAGGTGCACGTAGAAGCGGTCGAAGTGCGCCACGCAGGTGACAGTGACGCGGCGCCACGCGCCCGGCGCCGGCAGCGCGCGCGCGCCGCACCGCGCCGCCACACACACGCGGTCCAGCGTCCAGCCGTCTGCGCCACAGAGCAACACGCTATTATACATTCATTACTTTCACTTTGAGGCCAATCGTGGCGCAGCGGCACGAGGTATGACTGTAAAACCGACCGGTTGTGGGTTCGATCCCCACTCCACTTCGCTCTGGTGTCGAAGTTAAGCGCGGCGTTGAGTTCTGCCACTCAACACGCAATGCCTCCAGAATTCGGCAGAAAGTGGGAAACGGAGTGACTTAACACTACGTTCCCTCTGCCTACCCTGCTGCGTGCGGAATACAACATGAAGCTGATTTATATAACTTTAAACTTGATTTAATATACGATCACTTTTATCTCCACCTGCTTGTCTGTCAAGACCATCTGAAGACCTCTTAGAGATATCAAGCTAAACTTATGAAATTTGACAAAAAATGAGAAATTACAATACAAGCATATCATACAAAAAAATAATTACAAACTTATATTTGTAGTTCATTTCATGCTGGCTACTGGTAAACGCGACAAGTGTGGATTCATTTCGCAATCGAAAATATTAGTTGAAATATTTAATATTTTCATTTCTTTGCTCTGGTGTTGAGACAAAACACACACACACAAAGTGGAAAGCAATATGTTTTATACTTAACATTAAGCTCCCTCTACATACTTTGCTATGCAGAATACAGCGTAAAGATGAAAAACAAAGATAAAAATATTTTTTTTATCAGCTTCACGCTGTATCCCGCACACAGCAGGGTAGGCAGAGGGAACCTAGTGTTAAGACACTCCGTTCCCCACTTTCTTGACTCGACACCAGAGCGAAGAAATAGAAATATACATTTAAGTAAATATTTCATCTCCTCGAGTGGGGATCGAACCCACAACCAGTCGGTTTACAGTCACATTTTGTACCTCTGCGCCACGACTGACCTGATAAAAATAGTCCGAAAAGAAAATAAAATACATTACCTGGATGTTTTCTAACATGTCTCTTAGTACATCGGGAACCTTTGAAACATGTCTTATTTGGTCCACCTTTATAATGCTTGCATATGTCAATCTCGTCTCGGTAACGATAGCCCTGTAAAAAGAGAAATATATAATTGAATTCTCCACTTCACGCTGTATCCCGCATATAACAAGATAGACAGAGGGAACCTAGTGTTAATACATTCCGTTCCCCACGCACTGACCAATTTTCAAAGTATGGCGGAACTCAACGCTGCGTCTTATGTTGATACTAGAGAAAAGAAATAAAAATATTTTTTTTGGGAACTAAGTCCACAACTGTCGTTTCAGTTTGACGCTGTGCCGCTGCACCACTTACTGCAAATGAATTTATTACTTATCTTGATATGGCTTAAACAGATATATTTTGAAGGGGCTTCGTGGTAGTGGTGCACAAGCGTACGACTGTAAACGCGATGGTTGTGGGTTCGATTCCCACTGTGAGGAATTAAATACTTAAAACATTCATTTCTTCGCACTGAGCTCTAATAACAAGGCTAGCTAGGTTGAGCTTGCTTTTGACATTTTACTAAAAGATCATAATTAATTATATTTTAATATAAGGTAACCTTGGGTAATTAAGCCTAAGCAAGAAAAATATAATTTAAAATTCTTTAAAGAATTTAACATATACAAAGATATAACATCTACAGATAGCTCCCTCTACTGATAGCCTTATACTTCTTACAACAAAATAGTTTGTGAGCTATAATTCTAATTACATCACATTTGTACATAAATAAAAAAAGTCAATAATTAGAAAAGAGCAGATGATTATTAAATAGCTAATCATATTTTCTGTCTCATCATCATGTCTAAAAACAGTCTCGGTACAACTCTCTCTCTCTCTCTCTCTCTCTTTGATTCTCTATCCGTCTTAAGTAATATTCCAAACAAAAAATAGATCTATCTAGATAAAAAAATATTTTAAGGTTAAGGAAGAAAAGGAACCCTTATAAGATCACTTTGTTGTCCGTCTGTCTGTCTGTCTGGCTATCTATCAAGAGCCTCAAGAACGCTTGGAGATATAGAGTTGAAATTCAAACCGCATACTTAGATCTATGGTCTCATGATTTCCTGAAAAAATTGTATTTCTATATTTACTTAGAAAAAAAGATATAGCCGTTTATATCGCAAAAAACGCGTATATCGACACTGTGAAGGGAACCAAAATAAATAGGCACTTCCGGTTGACTTAGAATTTTTAAATTTACAATTAGCACCTACAGGTAGTTCTAGTTCAGAAAAAAAAACTTACATAAATTTGTAGTTAAATCCTAAAAAATTATAGCCTTAAAAGGGGGCAAAATTTGATATTAAAGCGGTTAGTTCAAATGAGTTTTAAGATGAAAGGGCTCTGGCTAAGCTAAGCTTGAATTTTAGAATAGGCTCAAGACCACCAATTTTTGTACGGAACCCTCGGTGGGCGAGCCAGAAACCCACTAGTCTTTTTATCTTCTATCGCTTTTTATCCATTTGGGAACTATGATGGCACAGACAGACATACAGACTTAAACATACACACATACACAAACACCTCAAACTTATAAAAGCCCTCTGTTTCGGTTGGGGATGAAAAAGAATAGTAATAAGTAAAAAAAAGTGTACCGTAACAGCTTCCACGGGATCGTCGTATTCCGGATTTTGTGTTATATTTAGATTTTCTTCATTTAACTCCGGTAGTCCTTTAGCTGTTTCCGATGATTCGGGAACTTGAATAAGAAAAAAAAAATTGATACATGCTTACATAAGAATTTAAAATATTCTTTTGCAATGGCTTTCAATTCAATTGAATTAATTTCGCTGTTGATTAGGGCCAGTCGTGGCGCAGCGGCACAAGCCTGTTACTGTAGCACGACGGGTTTTTTGAATTCCGTTCCCACTTCTTCTGCTTCCACTCAGTAATAAAAATAATCAGCTTCACGCTGTATCCCACACACAGCAGGGTAGGCAGAGGGAAGCTAGTGTTAAGACACTCCGTTCCCCACTTTCCGCTGAGTTCTGGACGCATTGCGTATTGAGTAGCGGAACTCAACGCCGCGCTTTACCTCGAAACCAGAGCGAAGAAATGAAAATATAAATGTAAATGAATATTTCATTTCCATGGCATCCATAATCTTAGTATGACTTATTATTAAGTATTTAAAACAATATTTACCTGGTAATATTTGGTCCTTTTGGACCAGCAAATCGTTGAGCACTTCTCCAGAGGAATATATCAAATACACGTCGAGGGATTCAGATGAGCTGAAATATTATTAAAATGTAATTAGAAAAATAATTAAATGACTAATAAATAGAATATTTAATACTCATGTCATATATTTATGGAAGTGAAAAACTATTTTAATTTGGTCTTGTGAGTTTGCGTCACCGACACACTTCACGTTGTATCCCGCATATAGCAGGTTAAGGGGAGGGAATCTAATGTTAAATCACTCCGTCCTCCACGCACGCTAGTGCGACTTCGCCACGACGGTCTCACCTAATTTAAGCTTATATATATAATATCAATAAGTGTAAGTTTATTGATGCTTGGAGATCATCTGTGGTGATACGGCCACCTTACTTCACATTTTTCTTTTATTTATTATAATATTAATATGGTATAATAAAGCACTAAATAAATAAATAATTTAAGACTCTACAAAATTATTTTTTTCTGTCACCAGTATAAAATAGCCATAGCAGATGTTAGAATGAAAAAGTTTATCTTAACCATATAAGTTAAACTAATTACAGTTAGAAGGCAGTAAGTTTAAAATCAAAAAATATGCCAACATTGAACATAAATCATTGAAAGAAGAATGCTCATCATCATCAGCTACTTACTTATCATCAATCTTGATGTGGCAAGGATCGCCCATTAAGTCTTTAAGGAGCGTCTCTTGCTTTTCAATTAAATCCTTGTTCAGGGGATCCAGAAGATCTATCTGTAATAAATGTTATAATAAGAAAACAAACCTACTTATTTAATTAGAAAATTTGATTTTTATTAAAAGAGTTCAAATATAAACATAAAATTAAAATACAATTTCTTTAATATTTATCTTTATTATTAGATTTAGTAGAAAAATTTTAAGAAATTATCAATTTTTTTTCAGCTTCACGCTGTATCCCGCACACAGCAGGGTAGACAGAAGGAACCTAGTGTTAAGACACTCCGTTCCCCACTTTCCGCCAATTTGCTGAAGGCATTTGCGTGTTGAGTGGCGGAACTCAACGCCGCGCTTTCCCATCGACACCAGAGCGAAGAAATGAAAACATAAATGTAAATAAATATTTCATCTCCTCGAGTGGGGATCGAACCCACAACAAGTCAATTTACAAGCACCCTTTGTTCCCCTGCGCCACGACTGGCCTCTCAACTTTACTAGATCATCAAAATTAAAAATACAAAATTATATTTTTTATTGGCATTTACCCCAGCAAGATGACAGCATCGCGCGTACGGCGGTTTCTTACAGAACCTAGGATATAATGGCTGCATATTCGACGGTGAGGTTTGTCTCGTTTCTCCTGTGTCCACTAGAAACACTTCAGCTTGGCCCATATCCTTGTAAACAATAAAAAAATAATTCTTGTTTATTAAAAAAGCTTAAAATGTTGTATACAAATTACTCTAAAGGACCTATCACTATTAAGCTGGATGAAAGTATACGCACCTATTTCGACATAGTTGAATAAGAACGTATGGCATAGTGGGTACAGCGCTTGGACGGTTTCCAAGAGACGAGGATTCGTGTCCCGCTATGTTAAAAGGTATATATCTTTTTTTTAATAAGATTAAGAAACGACAGTTAACGTTAATCTGACATTATTTAAAAAGAATGTATGTGTGATGTTAAATATAAATAAAATCCAAAAAATATTTTTTTCTTTTACTTTTATTACGAAAATAAAAATACCAAAATCATTAGTAATCGGCAGGAATTTTCCTTTCTTATTATCTATTTATTTTTAAATAATGATCTAAGAATTCGTTTGAGACGAGGAGAATAAAAATTGTTCTGAAAAACTAAGTGGATGTATGATTCAATATAAGATAGCGACAATCGTACAGTATATCTGATAAATTCATAGATACATCTGTATATAAGTAAATATAGTTCCCGAGATTATTTAGTTCAAGATTACTTTTTAAAGCAATACGTCCTAAAGGTGAGTTTTTGAGAAATGTAGTAACTTTTGTTCATTATAAATTGGATTTCGTCATTTGTATGTATATTAAATATTTTTTTTTTATAATTGAAATAATATAAGTGTATAAATATTTACTTAATTTTTTTATATTTCCATTTCTTCGCTCTGGTGTCGAAGGTTAAGCGAGGTGTTGAATTCTGCCACTCAACACGCAATGCCTCCAGAATTCGGCAGGAAGTGGGGAACGGAGTGTCTAGGTCCCCGCTGATTTTTTCTTTATTTTTTTTTATAAAGACTTTTTTATACTCCAGATGAAGTTGTTCATCTCTTTCCTAACGCTAGCTGTTTTGGCAACAGTATGTAATTCAGCTTCCCTGGAAAAGTCCAGCAGAGCTAACCTGAGTTTCGGTTGGATACGACCGGGAGACGTATTGTTACGCAGGTAAGAATATTTTTTGCTTGGGGCTTCGCCCGCTTGAACTACATAATTAGTTAACTAATCTGCTTTACTTTCGTTTTTTAATAATAATTTCATTTTACAAACAATATCTACTTAGCAAATATTATATATATTTGCTTATTAGGGTAGGCAATGGGAACCTAGTGTTAAAATACTCTGTTCCCTACTTTCCCTTGAATTTTTGGGGGCATTGCGTGTTGAGTGGCGGAACTCAACACCGCGCTTTGTCTTGGTATCATAACGAAGAAATATAAGTGTGGAAAAACACTTTATAACTAAAAAATTTGTGATAAATAGCATTAGCTTGTCAAATGATAACCCTAAAAAATGTTGTAGCGGAAATGATCTTTAACGTTTAGAAACAGAAATTTGTAAAAAAAATCTGTTAAGCTTGACTGTGAGATGAAATATGACATTGTACGGCTCAGTGGTAACACCGCTTCGGTTTCCGAGAGGACGGGTTCGACTTTCGCTACGTGCAAATTTCTGTACGCATTATAAAAAGGATGCCAGGGTAGGGGCACAAAGTGTGATTATGAACGTGACTGGTTGTAGGTTCGATCACACTCGAGGAAATAAAATATTTACGTAAATTTATATTTTCATTTCATCGCTCTGGTGTAGAGGCAAACTGCGGCGCTGAGCTCCACAACTCGACACGCAATGCCTCCAGAATTAGGCGGAAAACGGAGTATCTTTACACTAGGTTCCCTCTGCCTACCCTAATAAGCAAAGAAGTGTCTTAACACTAGATTCCCACTACACTGCCGTTTGCGGGACACAGCGGGAAGCTGATTTTTATTTTTTCATAAAAAAGTATCTATTATTTAATTTCAGGGCAAACGTTTCCCAACCTGCCATACCAAACAGCATACAGTACCAAGACTACGTGTACCGCGGCAACTACGGCACCTATATTTCAGCAGTTAGTGTATACGAAAATGGCTGGACTCAATACGCGATAGCCTACGTGATAAGCGGTGGTATCGGTCAAAACAACATTACTATAAGAATGCAGACCGCCAGAGGATTCGGATTTAACTATACTATCGATATTTATGGAAGATAATTATTATTATTTAGTTAAATAATATTTCGAAGTACTAATAAGTTTCCGAATAGTGTTTTTTGAAGTGTTGCCATTTTTTTATGTATAGTTATTTGACAATAATATATTTATTTTGTTGATAATATGACTATGTGTATATATATTAATAATCTGTTTGTTATATTAAAATTATTATAGCATAGATATCCATTATTTTTATTTTTAAAAGGTAATAACAACTAAATATATTATCATTACAGTCAATCTGGTGGATGTGGTTAATAGATAATACTCAAGTTCTTACATTTCTTTGTTAAATATGTAAATTTAAATCTGTTTAAATAAAAAAAGAAGTTTTGTCTAGTTTCTTATACTTTCTATCTTACATCAGACTTTATGAAACATATGTAAAATTATGCAATAAAATAATAAATAATTAACTTTTTTTAAATTTGTAATTTATAAATATCACAAATTTTAATATTAAGATTAAAAAAATATGAGTATAATATAAATCCAAAACTTTCACTTTCATCAGTAAGTAAAGTGAAAGTAATTTTGTCTTAGGCATTTAGAAACTTCAATAATAAATTAAACATAACCGAGTTTAATACCATAATTATTTACATAACACGCATATTTTATAAAAAATGCTAATATTATAAAGCTTAACAGTTTGTTTTTACATACATACATACTTCACGCTGTATCCCACATATACCAGGGACACAGGGAACCTAGTGTTAAAACACTCTGTTCTTCTTTTTTGTTAAATTTCCGAGGTATAGCGTTTTGATTGGCGATATTCAACGCCGCTAGTTGTGTGTTAGTATGAACGCAATAATCTCAGAAACTACTGGATGGAATTGCATTTTATTTTGCATATTCGTTTTAATATAACCTACAGTACCTCCGGTCAGTTACTTCAGGCCCTTAGAATGTATCACATGTCACAACTTTTAGTTAATTACCATTGGATCATGTTCAAAGCTGCTGAAAAAAAAAAAATAGTACTAGTAGTAAAGGTCTATTCATTTATATAAATCATACATACCTTAAGGTTTACTAGGAACACTCTGTAAAAGCAGTCAGTGCTTTTGTCATACACCGCACAATATGTGAGCATTTTCAATTGTTCTTCACTTATTTCTACTATATTCTCTTTGTAGTAGTTTGTCATAGATGTCATTAGGCTGAAATAAATGTTTATTTAAATAATATAATTTAAAAAAAAAAACAGCTTCACGCTGTGTCCCGCACACAGCAGGGTAGGCAGAGGGAACCTAGTGTTAAGACACTCCCGTTCCCCACTTTCTGCCGAATTCTGGAGGCATTGCGTGTTGAGTGGCAGAACTCAACGCCGCGCTTAACCTCGACACCAGAGCGAAGAAATGGAAATATAAATTTAAGTAAATATTTTATCTCCTCGAGTGGGGATCGAACCCACAACCAGTCAGTTTCACAGTCACACCTCGTACCGCTGCGCCACGACCGGCCTCTAATATAATTTAAATTTATCAAAAAATATATAATATATTATATGGTATATAATTTATAAACTAGTCTATTTTTATATCTATCATCACCTATTATTTTTACCCAACCTTCATATAATAAGACATGCATGGGTAACGTAGTCTGAAGTTAGAGACATTCTGTATAGACTGGCGGAACTCAACGCTGCGGTTTAGCAAAGAGGGGGATTGAAAATAATTCATTCTACTGTGTGCAAATTGAACCCATCACCGCCTTTACAATTTCCCTCTGCGATGACCATATGACGCGATCGCCATTTTTTAAATTTATTCCTTAGTTATGCGGTTGTGGCACAATGGCTGATTACGTACATACAATAATTTTGACGAAAACCACTAGGAGGAATGGTTTTAATAAATTTATACTAAAATTAAAGCTTAAATGTTTATTTGGATGACCGCGCTAAACTTAGGAATAGAACTACTGGTTTAAATTTAAAAAATCTTTCAGTGTCTTCCCTTTTGCGAGCGAGGTGTAACATTACATATTGTTACTATTTGACTTAGATATTAATAAGCTTATTTTTAAAAAAAATAGGAGAATGCGCTTCATTGAGTATCGCAATTCAAAAGAATTTGGCGGAGAAGAGAGAAACGTAATGTCTTAACACTTCCGTCGGCCCTACCCAGCTTAAAAAAAAAAGGACAAAATATGAAGCACTAAGCTAACTTACTCCAATACTTCATTCACTTCATCGGTAATAACCCAAAATGATATACCGTCTGTACTCATAACCGTTGCTGGGTAGACATGGTCGATTTGCAAAATTGTTTGTGCTGGCAATTTACATTCCTCCAGTATGTGGGAATCTATAAGAAATAATTATCATATTTTTATAGCAAATTTAATATAATCTGAATATAGCGGGATTCGAACCCGCGCCAGACAGTTTCAAATTGTTAACTGAAAATAAATTTCTATGAAAATATGGAAGAATACTTTAATAATGTTAAAAATCAAATCAAATCAGTTTCACGCTGTATCTCAGACACGCAGAAGGGTAGGCAGAAGGAACCTAGTGTTAAGAAACTCCGTTCCGAACTTTTCGCCGATATCTGAAGCTTTGCCTCGACACTAGAGCGATGAAATTATAATATAAATTTAAATAAATAGATAATTTCCTCAAGTGGGGGTTGAACCCACAACCAGTCGATTTTACAGTCACACTTTGTGCCTCTGCGCCACAACTGATCTTGAGCCTCGAGCCTGGTCTCTTAGCGGGTCCGCCCGTCCGTCCGAATTTTCGAGACTGCAAATGGGGGAACCTAATACCGCATTTTGTTTTGTTACCAAAACAAGCGACTGAAAATAATTCATTTGCCCCAGTAAGAATTGAATCTACAACTGTCGCTCACACAGGCTAGCGCGGCTACGCCACAAATGTCTTGGCCACAATGTTTATTATAGAGGATAAATTTTCCCTACATAAATAATGCATTGCCTGCACCTTCAGGCAATCAGAGGGAACCTAACGTTAGGACACTCTGCCCAATTTTTTGTGACATGACATGTAAAGTGGTGGAACTGAAGTTCTTTGTCTCTCAAAGGTAATTCAAAATAATTAGAAACATTCACTTGACTAAGGATCAAATTCCCAACTGTTATATTTACAGTGAGGTGCTACCCCAGCATGTAATAACAGCCTAGCAGAGAAGAGGCTAGCTTTTTATTTCTTAATTTTTTATATAAAAATTTCTATACAATTTCATTGACTTACTGTCTAAAGTCAGGTTTTTAAGTTCCTCCGTTATGTGACATTGTACTTCTTTTTCACTTCTAGCTGTAGGAACACTTTCAGAGGAACAGGAAGTACTAGAAAACTCTATTAATAATTGGTTGTTTTTAGGAATTTTTCGTTTTTTAGGTATAGATTTTTCTTGACATTTGGAATGTTCCTTAGAGGTGGACGGAATGGGTTCACTCAGTGTGTCTATCAAGTTATAAGCATCCAATTGAGATTGTACAGGAACACTTGATGTGTCTTGAACGGGAGTATAGTCAATACTGGTGGTTGAATCTAAAATAAAAGAATTCAATATTTTTTTTGCCTTAACAAACATAAAAAGTTCTCTTAAAAAAATGGTGAATTTTTGATACATCACTTGATTTATTACATAATTTATGATTGTATAATTTTAGAGATACAGACTAGGTAATTGTTCTTCACACTTTATTCCAAATGTACAGGGTAGGCAGCAAGGAGAAAGAGTTCAAACACTATGGGCTCTACTTTCTGCCCAAATTCTTAACAATTAATGTTGAATAGCAGAGCTCCACAAGGTATTCTTCTTATCAGAGTGGAGAAATTGAAATATTTAATTTTAATCAAAAATAATAAATTTAATCAACAACTGTGCCACAATGGCCATTAAGGTCATGGCTGGTGAGGCATTAGGTCACAGAAATCTACACTTTAGCTCTCCAGACCAGAGAAATGTAAATACCATAAATGTAAACATCCCACTAAATTATATTCACTTGATAATTTAATCATTAAAGAATAAATCACAATTTACTATAAGCACAAATACTTTTAATTGAGCTTACCAAACTTGCTCATAGCAAGGTTGAAATCTGTTATAAAATATGTAAATTCATCCAACTGTTTCAGACAGTTAAGAAACCTTTCTTTAAGATCAGATTCAGAAGCCACACCACAATTAAAATTTTCTACAAAGCCTTGTGCCTGAAATCATAAATGACATGTAATTTTCCTTGGTACTGAATTCAGAGTCCAAATCTTTTCAATTTATGAGAAAAACTTATATATTGAAATCATTTGTTTTTAAACTTCGTTTGCATATGCCGTAAAACATATTTTTTTTCTGTTATATATATTTTCTGGGTTGGCTGTTATATTTTAGGTAAAAAAAATAAAATAAGAAATTAACTTTTTAGGTACCTACCTGCATTTTTAATTTGTTTACATTTCGAATGGCATGGTCGCACTTTTCGACGAACACGCCAATCCTAGCAGCCATTTCATTGCGACGATAAAAGGCTAAACTAGCGAGGTCTACAAAACTCCTGAAATATAACACCGACATATTTATAAACTAAAAAATTGCAAGTAAATAATTTAGATATTTAGAAAGTTGCATTGTATACATTTTGTTTGATTCTGTTTGTTAAACAGTCTTCAAATTTTATTTAATTTTATTAAGTAAGAAATAAACAAAAGAAAGTCTATAATTTAGCACAGCTTAGTACTAAATACAAATAGTAAATGATTTTAATTCTAACTTCAATTTTAACGTTTACATCACAGAATGACAGATCACAGAACACATTGAAGGCACAGATAGTAAAATATAACACCAAACATCTCAAAAAAATAATTAAAATTTTCACTGTAAAAAATATTTGAATATTTTTAACATTTTTAAAGTGTTATCCCACACTTAGGAAGGAAAAATACTTAATTAGAAAACGTCTCTCGTCTTAATAAGTAATATTTGAATATTTCTTTTTTCTTCTTGGTGTGTCATGCTTTCGATTTTATTTGAATGCTTTAATTTTTTAAGGTATGCTTTTGTTTTTTTTTTTGGTGTCTTCATCGTTTATTTTTTTACAGCGTGCTTAGTTTGTGAAAAGAAGTACGTAAGTATATTTTTTATAATACTAAATAAATATCAAAAACTCCTTAACGGTATCTACCGGTAAGTAGCTGAAATGTGTATTAATACCACAATTCTGTAATATGAATTGGTTTTGCTTTTCAACAATAGATGGCAGTACATGGATTTATGTAGTTTGGAAAGCTTAAAGCTTAAAATATTTTATGTTACTAAAATGTAATTAAATTTGTAGACAGAGTTGTAGAGTGATATATTATATATAGTTAGATATTTAAATAGATTTAAGTAAACAAAACTAGTAGGTGATTTAATAAAATAAAAAAAAGACTTATAAAATAAAAATATCTTTACTTTTCACATTTTATTTTATATTAAATATATTATTTTATATAATAATAGATTTCTACGAATTTTATTATTTATTTTTTTAACATTAAACAATGTTTTAACAAATTGTAACTTAATAAAATAATTCTACATAAATTAATTTGAATATTTGTAATAAAAAATATAAAACTGAAATAATTAGAACTGTTTTTTTTTCAATTTCAATTATATAATAAAAAACAATAATAACTTCTAATAAAACAATAATAATTGCTAAATTAAACAAATAATTACAGTAACACGAAAACAGATAACACAGAAAATAGTTAAACCAACCAAAGCTTTTCATCCTAATAGAAGCTACCACAAAAATGTTAATTAAAACGAACTCATAAACACGATAGTAATATACGAAGGTGATCATTAGTTAGACAGCCAAGTTACGCACACGTTTCAATTAATGTGGCCAGCAAACTATACAAGAGCTGCATAATAAATTCAGGAAGGCCTGTTTTGCGCGATTCTAATTGGATTCAGGGGCCCGCGCAAGCAATTAGTGAGGGAGATGCGTGTATGTATGTATGTATGTATGTATGTATGTATGTATGTATGTATGTATGTATGTATGTATGTATGTATGTATGTATGTATGTATGTATGTATGTATGTATGTATGTATGTATGTATGTATGTATGGTGGCAACCGGTAACCAGTGAGCCTCCATTTTTACATCTTTTCGTTGTAATTATAAGTATTTTGATATGCATTTCCTGTTAATAAGTTTCCCGTGTAGTGTTTGAGGCCGTCGTGGCGCAGGGGCACAAGGGTGTGACTATAACGCGACGGTTGTTTGTTTGATCCCCACTGGAGGGAATTAATTATCTTCTATTAATATTTTTAGCTAATAACCGCTCATTTTTTCGCTCTAGCTGCAAGGCAAAAGCCTGACTTTGAGTTTCGCCATTCAACACGTAATGCCTCGAAAAATTTGGCGAAAAGTGGGGAATGAGTGTTTTAATATCATATTCCCTTTGCCTAACCTGCTGGTTGCGGGATACAGCGTGAAGCTGATTTTTTTAACATGTAGTGTAAAAATTATAGTGTGGTTAGCTTTATTATTATAAGTCAATAATTAGAAAATAATTGGATCGGTTCATAAATGAAGTAAATGTTAAATAGTTAATGCGTCGTTGCGTGTTAAGTGACGGAACTTAACGCCGTGCTTTGCCTCGACACCAGAGCGAAGAAGTGAAAATATAATTGTGAATAAATATATGAGGAGGAGATGAACTCCTCGAGTGGGGGTCGATCCCACAACTAGTCAATTTTACAGTCACACTTTGTGCCCCTGCGCCACGACTGACCTCATTATATGTATAACTTAAAATATTTAGAATGTTTTCTTAATTAAAAAATGAACGAAAGGCTATTTAGAATTCAGCAATAATCAGAATGTAGTATACTCAAGTTTGATGAACGGGTACTCATAAAATACACAAACTTAAATTTAACAAGACACTAATACTAGCTTGTTCTAAACACAGAGATTAAATATTGCAATTTTTAATTATTGAATTATCCATTACAAAATAATAAATAAACTAAAATAAAGGTATCTTTTTTATAAGAAAGTGAATATATGTTCACTTTTTTCACATGAATATGTTAACATTGGCCGTGTTTTACTTTACAAAAAAAAATCGAAGATATTATTAATATATTATATGGTATATAATTTATAAACTAGTCTATTTTTATATCTATCATCACCTATTATTTTTACCCAACCTTCATATAATAAGACATGCATGGGTAACGTAGTCTGAAGTTAGAGACATTCTGTATAGACTGGCGGAACTCAACGCTGCGGTTTAGCAAAGAGGGGGATTGAAAATAATTCATTCTACTGTGTGCAAATTGAACCCATCACCGCCTTTACAATTTCCCTCTGCGATGACCATATGACGCGATCGCCATTTTTTAAATTTATTCCTTAGTTATGCGGTTGTGGCACAATGGCTGATTACGTACATACAATAATTTTGACGAAAACCACTAGGAGGAATGGTTTTAATAAATTTATACTAAAATTAAAGCTTAAATGTTTATTTGGATGACCGCGCTAAACTTAGGAATAGAACTACTGGTTTAAATTTAAAAAATCTTTCAGTGTCTTCCCTTTTGCGAGCGAGGTGTAACATTACATATTGTTACTATTTGACTTAGATATTAATAAGCTTATTTTTAAAAAAAATAGGAGAATGCGCTTCATTGAGTATCGCAATTCAAAAGAATTTGGCGGAGAAGAGAGAAACGTAATGTCTTAACACTTCCGTCGGCCCTACCCAGCTTAAAAAAAAAAGGACAAAATATGAAGCACTAAGCTAACTTACTCCAATACTTCATTCACTTCATCGGTAATAACCCAAAATGATATACCGTCTGTACTCATAACCGTTGCTGGGTAGACATGGTCGATTTGCAAAATTGTTTGTGCTGGCAATTTACATTCCTCCAGTATGTGGGAATCTATAAGAAATAATTATCATATTTTTATAGCAAATTTAATATAATCTGAATATAGCGGGATTCGAACCCGCGCCAGACAGTTTCAAATTGTTAACTGAAAATAAATTTCTATGAAAATATGGAAGAATACTTTAACAATGTTAAAAATCAAATCAAATCAGTTTCACGCTGTATCTCAGACACGCAGAAGGGTAGGCAGAAGGAACCTAGTGTTAAGAAACTCCGTTCCGAACTTTTCGCCGATATCTGAAGCTTTGCCTCGACACTAGAGCGATGAAATTATAATATAAATTTAAATAAATAGATAATTTCCTCAAGTGGGGGTTGAACCCACAACCAGTCGATTTTACAGTCACACTTTGTGCCTCTGCGCCACAACTGATCTTGAGCCTCGAGCCTGGTCTCTTAGCGGGTCCGCCCGTCCGTCCGAATTTTCGAGACTGCAAATGGGGGAACCTAATACCGCATTTTGTTTTGTTACCAAAACAAGCGACTGAAAATAATTCATTTGCCCCAGTAAGAATTGAATCTACAACTGTCGCTTACACAGGCTAGCGCGGCTACGCCACAAATGTCTTGGCCACAATGTTTATTATAGAGGATAAATTTTCCCTACATAAATAATGCATTGCCTGCACCTTCAGGCAATCAGAGGGAACCTAACGTTAGGACACTCTGCCCAATTTTTTGTGACATGACATGTAAAGTGGTGGAACTGAAGTTCTTTGTCTCTCAAAGGTAATTCAAAATAATTAGAAACATTCACTTGACTAAGGATCAAATTCCCAACTGTTATATTTACAGTGAGGTGCTACCCCAGCATGTAATAACAGCCTAGCAGAGAAGAGGCTAGCTTTTTATTTCTTAATTTTTTATATAAAAATTTCTATACAATTTCATTGACTTACTGTCTAAAGTCAGGTTTTTAAGTTCCTCCGTTATGTGACATTGTACTTCTTTTTCACTTCTAGCTGTAGGAACACTTTCAGAGGAACAGGAAGTACTAGAAAACTCTATTAATAATTGGTTGTTTTTAGGAATTTTTCGTTTTTTAGGTATAGACTTTTCTTGACATTTGGAATGTTCCTTAGAGGTGGACGGAATGGGTTCACTCAGTGTGTCTATCAAGTTATAAGCATCCAATTGAGATTGTACAGGAACACTTGATGTGTCTTGAACGGGAGTATAGTCAATACTGGTGGTTGAATCTAAAATAAAAGAATTCAATATTTTTTTTGCCTTAACAAACATAAAAAGTTCTCTTAAAAAAATGGTGAATTTTTGATACATCACTTGATTTATTACATAATTTATGATTGTATAATTTTAGAGATACAGACTAGGTAATTGTTCTTCACACTTTATTCCAAATGTACAGGGTAGGCAGCAAGGAGAAAGAGTTCAAACACTATGGGCTCTACTTTCTGCCCAAATTCTTAACAATTAATGTTGAATAGCAGAGCTCCACAAGGTATTCTTCTTATCAGAGTGGAGAAATTGAAATATTTAATTTTAATCAAAAATAATAAATTTAATCAACAACTGTGCCACAATGGCCATTAAGGTCATGGCTGGTGAGGCATTAGGTCACAGAAATCTACACTTTAGCTCTCCAGACCAGAGAAATGTAAATACCATAAATGTAAACATCCCACTAAATTATATTCACTTGATAATTTAATCATTAAAGAATAAATCACAATTTACTATAAGCACAAATACTTTTAATTGAGCTTACCAAACTTGCTCATAGCAAGGTTGAAATCTGTTATAAAATATGTAAATTCATCCAACTGTTCCAGACAGTTAAGAAACCTTTCTTTAAGATCAGATTCAGAAGCCACACCACAATTAAAATTTTCTACAAAGCCTTGTGCCTGAAATCATAAATGACATGTAATTTTCCTTGGTACTGAATTCAGAGTCCAAATCTTTTCAATTTATGAGAAAAACTTATATATTGAAATCATTTGTTTTAAATCTTCGTTTGCATATGCAGTAAAACATAAAATCCTTTCTGTTATATATATTTTCTGTGTTGGCTGTTATATTTTAGGTAAAAAAAATAAAATAAGAAATGAACTTTTTTTAGGTACCTACCTGCATTTTCAATTTGTTGACATTCCGAATAGCATGGTCGCACTTTTCGACGAACACGCCAATGCTAGCAGCCATTTCATTGCGATCATAAAAGGCTAAACTAGCGAGGTCTACAAAACTCCTGAAATATAACACCGACATATTTATAAACTAAAAAATTGCAAGTAAATAATTTAGATATTTAGAAAGTTGCATTGTATACATTTTGTTTGATTCTGTTTGTTAAACAGTCTTCAAATTTTATTTAATTTTATTAAGTAAGAAATAAACAAAAGAAAGTCTATAATTTAGCACAGCTTAGTACTAAATACAAATAGTAAATGATTTTAATTCTAACTTCAATTTTAACGTTTACATCACAGAATGACAGATCACAGAACACATTGAAGGCACAGATAGTAAAATATAACACCAAATTCCTAAAAAAAAGAAAATTTTCACCGTAAAAGTAATATTTGAATATTTTTAACATTTTTAAAGTGTTATTCCACACTTAGGAAGGAAAAATATTTAATTAGAAAACGTCTCTCGTCTTAATAAGTAATATTTGAATATTTCTTTTTTTTTTCTTGGTGTGTCATGCTTTCGATTTTATTTGAATGCTTTAATTTTTTAAGGTTTTGTTTTTTTTTGGTGTCATCATCGTTTATTTTTTTTACAGCGTGCTTAGTTTATGAAAAGAAGTACATATATATTTTTTATAATACTAAATAAATATCAAAAACTCCTTAACAGTATCTACCGGTAAGTAGCTGAAATGTGTGTAAAGTAAATTATAATTTCCTTTAATTTTAATCTGTCAAAATGTTTATGATATAGTTGTATAATCTGTAATGACGCTACGAACTGTCAAAAGGCCTTTTAAATTTTATCCGTTTAATGAGAAACGTGTACATTGTAAAATTTTGTGATATAGAAGTTTTGTAACAGTAGTAATAAACATTTAATGTCGTTTCTTTTAACAGAAGAAACTAAAAGTGTTTTTATTGCTATAATCCTAAAATCAATAACATATTTATATTATAAAACGACATTATCGTTTAAAAAAAAATGGATAAGTTAAAATTTACATTCCAAAGTAAACCTACAATGGATGGAAAATCAAACTACATTGCCATAACGTCAATTACGACACAAGACTTGAAAATATTTGTTATACCCGAAGAATATCAAGCGGCGTCTTTCCACAAACATATACAAGACTCTAAAGCTTTTGTTACCATTAAAAATACACTAAAAAAAAGGCATCAATCTAGAAGCATATGGATTAAAGTGTCAGAGAATATATTAAAAACATATGTGGATGATGAAGGAAATATGATTTTTGAAGACCAATTTTTAGAAGAAATGACCGAGGAACAATGGAAAATGGTTAATAAAAAGGAGACAGAAGATCCCATAACCAAAATTTTAGAAAAGTTAGTTAATAAGCATCAAAAAACAGAAAATCATAGTATAAAAAATTTAGCAGATAGATTTGTAATTGATAAATTTGACGAAAAAAATATGAGTGCATATTATTGGTTAGAGGTATTTGAAAAAGAATGTTCTAGGTTTGAAGTGACGAAAAATGAAGAAAAAATTGAAATCCTTCGGTTATTTTTACAAAAATCAAGTATGGACTGGTATTCTTCTATGATGATAAGACTGAGCTTGCAATCAGAGTGGTCAGAATGGAAATCACATTTTTTACAAACCTATGGCAATAGGGGTTGGTCTGCTAGCAAATATGCCCTATCTTTCAAGTATCAAATTGGTTCTTTATTAGAGTATGCTATTAAAAAAGAAAAACTTATATTACAAGTAAGAAAAACAATTGACGAAGGGACTCTAATAGATATAATTGCTGCGGGCTTACCAGATTTTGTAACAGATAGAATCAATAAGGAAGAAATTGTATACACAAAGGATTTATTTAATGAACTGGGCAAATTAGAGCATTTACTTACTAAAAAAAAATATATTAAAAAAAAAGAATATTCTAATGACAGAAAAATGTTTAAAGAAAAATGTAGTATTTGTGAAAAGTTAAACAAGGGAGAACGTTACCATCCAGAAAGTTCATGTTGGTTCGCTTCAAAAATAAATAGTGAAAAAGAAAAAAAACAAATAAAGGTTATTAATAATTCAGAATTAGAATGTGAACTTAAATATGAAGACCAAAAAAACTAATATTGCCACCATTAATTAAAGTAAAATTATTATTGAATAAAAAAATTGAAATATTGGGAATCTATGATTCTGGATCTAATGTATCATTGATAAATTCAAAGTTACTAAAGATAAAAAATAAAGATTTGAATTATTCTAACAATACTAGTTTGAAAACAATTAATGGTGTTAAAAAGGCAAATGGTATAATAAAACTAAATATAACTATCTTTAATATTGAAAAAGAAATGGATGTTTTTGTAATAGACAGTGATAATTTTGATTACAATTTTTTAATTGGCCTGGATTGTATAAAAGAGTTTTCTTTAATTCAAAATGAAAACTTGGAAGTTTATCAGAAAGCCCCCTTACAAAGAAGAGAAGTAGATTCTAAGGAAACAAACAAATCATACACTACAATTCTAAAAGAAATTAAGTCTGATAATTCAATAAATTTCAATGAAAACTTCAGTGAAGAGAACTTCAAAATTTTTATTAACCATCTTGATTTCCAAAAACAGGCAATGATAAATGATTTAATATTGAACCATAAATCTGTATTTGCAAAGGATAAATATGACATTGGAAAGGTAACGGAGTATGAAGCACATATTGATCTATTAATAGACAAATATTGCAGTAGAAGGCCATATCGTTGTACAATTGAGGATAAAAAAGAGATAGAAAGTCAGATTACAAAGTTATTGGAAAAAAATATAATAGAAGAATCATATAGTCCATTTGCCGCTCCAGTTACACTGGCTTATAAGAAAGAGGAAAATAAAAAATCAAGGTTATGCATAGATTTTCGAGACTTAAACAAAATTGTAGTTCCACAATCACAACCATTCCCTCTTATTGAGGACCTATTAGTTAAAACAAGAGATTGTATATTTTTTTCTACACTGGATTTAAACTCTGCATTTTGGTCAATTCCTCTTCGTGTTTCAGATAGGCATAAAACAGCATTTGTCACACAAGAAGGCCATTTTCAATGGACTTGTTTGCCATTTGGTCTAAAAACATCCCCGGCAATATTCCAGAGAATAATGTGTAACATAATCCGGAAACATAAGCTTGGTGAGTTCACGGTATGCTATATTGATGATATTTTACTATTTTCAAAATCCTTCTCAGATCATATTAGACACTTAAAACAGTTGTTTGAAGCAATAGAAATTGAAGGCTTAAGATTAAAATTCTCCAAGTGTACATTTGCAGCTGATTCAGTTAAATATCTGGGCCACATTATACAGAACAATTCAGTAAGACCTTTGAAAGACAACTTAATATCAATAAAAAACTTCCCTACTCCAAAAACCCAAAAAAATGTTCGTCAATTTTTGGGAAAAATAAACTTTTATCATAAGTATGTCCCTAATATAGCGGTTAAACTGGAACCATTGCATAACTTATTGAGAAAAGGGCAATCCTTTAATTGGACAAAAAACTGTCAAGAAGCATTTAATGAAATGAAACAAATATTATGCTCTCAACCTGTATTAACTATTTTTAATCCAAACTTACCTATTTACATATACACAGATGCCAGTATACTAGGAGTGGGTGCAGTACTAAAACAGCCACAAGAAGACAATTATGAGAAACCAGTGGCATATTTCTCAAAAAAATTGAATGAAGTTCAAAAAAGAAAAAAAGCTATATATTTAGAATGTCTAGCAATTAAAGAATGTGTAAAATATTGGCAACATCTTTTGATAGGTAGAAAATTTATTGTATTCTCAGACCACAAACCATTAGAAAATATGAATATTAAGACGAGAACAGATGAAGAATTGGGGGATCTAACACTTTATCTATCGCAATATGATTTTCAGGTAAAATATGCTCCAGGAAAATACAACCTCGAAGCTGATTGCTTAAGCAGGAACCCAGTCCTGGAACCAAATGAAAATAAAGATGAACAATTAAAAATAGTCAACATTATAAAAATAGAAGATATCTTAAATGATCAGGTAAATAATAAAGAAATACAGTGTAGGAAAAATAAGTTAATAACTAAGAGCAATGTTTATTATAAAAGAGTAAAAAAAAAGGAAAAAATTATTATATCAGAGGAATTTAGTATAGAATTGATGAAAAATGTACATACAAACCTAGGTCATGTAGGAATCAATCAAATGCATAAAATGATCAGTTCACTGTATACAGCAAAAAACATGACAAAAAACATAAAAAGGATATGTGAAACTTGTATAACATGTATAAAGAACAAATCAAGAGGACTAGATAAATATGGTTTGATGTCTCATTTGGGTCCTGCCACAAAACCCTTTGAGATATGTTCCATTGATACTATTGGAGGCTTTGGGGGATCTAGGTCGACAAAGAAATACTTGCATCTACTATCAGATCATTTTACAAGATATGCATATATTTTAACATCAAGTACTCAAAATGCTAATGATTTCATTAGACTAGTAAAAAGTTGTGCAGAACCTGACCACATTGGTGTGATTCTTTCAGATCAATACCCAGGCATCAATTCAAAAGAGTTTAAAAAATTTTTAGATGATAAAAAAATCCCCATAATTTTTACAGCCGTGAACTCACCCTTCTCAAATGGCTTAAATGAAAGACTAAATCAAACGTTGGTTAATAGAATCAGATGCAAAATTAACGAAAATAATACAAAAGTAGCATGGACAACTATAGCACATCATTGTGTCAAGAATTATAATGAAACAATACACTCTGTCACAGGATTTCCTCCAAAATATTTATTAAACGGCACTGATGTCACTATTTTGCCAAATGAACTAAAGCTAAAAAAGACAGAATATGATCTTACTAAAGATAGGGAGAAAGCTCTGGAAAATACAATCAAGTCTCATAATTATAACAAAGCTATTTATGATAGAAAGCGAAAACATATAGACTTAAAAGTTGGTGACACTGTGTTTGTGGACAATGGAAATAAATTAAACAGAAGAAAGCTTGATGAATTAAGAAGCGGTCCGTACCAAATCATGGGAAAAATATCAAACTCAATTTTCAAGATAAATACTGGTCATAAAAAATCTGAATCAAATTTTTTTCACATTTCAAAACTAACTCCAGTTACTGTGCTTGAGGAACCTTAGTACCCTGTTTTATCTGCTTCGGGAGGGGAAATGTAAAGTAAATTATAATTTCCTTTAATTTTAATCTGTCAAAATGTTTATGATATAGTTGTATAATCTGTAATGACGCTACGAACTGTCAAAAGGCCTTTTAAATTTTATCCGTTTAATGAGAAACGTGTACATTGTAAAATTTTGTGATATAGAAGTTTTGTAACAGTAGTAATAAACATTTAATGTCGTTTCTTTTAACAGAAGAAACTAAAAGTGTTTTTATTGCTATAATCCTAAAATCAATAACATATTTATATTATATGTGTATTAATACCAGAATTCTGTAATATGAATTGGTTTTGCTTTTCAACAATAGATGGCAGTACATGGATTCATGTAGTTTGGAAAGCTTAAAGCTTAAAATATTTTATGTTACTTATAAACTACAATATAATTTAATTTGTAGACAGAATTGTAGAGTGATATATTATATATAATTAAATATTTAAGTTGAGTTGAGTAAACAAAACTAGTAGGTGGTTTATAAAATAAAAAAAAAAGGTTTATAAAACAAAAATATCTTTATTTTTCACATTTTATTAATATATTTTATATAATAATAGATTTCTACCTATTTATTATTATTTTTTTTAAACATTAAACAATGTTTTAACAAATTGTAACTTAATAAAATAATTCTACATAAATTAATTGGAATATTTATAATAAAAAATATAAAATTGAAATAATTAAAACTGTTTTCTTTTCAATTTCAATTATTTAATTAAAAACAATAATAACTTCTAATAAAACAATAATAATTCTACTATGATAACTTACTCCAATACTTCATTCACTTCATCGGTAATAACCCAAAATGATATGCCGTCTGTACTCATAACCGTTGCCGGGTAGACATGGTCCATTTGCAAAATTGTTTGTGCTGGCAATTTACAATCCTCCAGTGTGAGGGAATCTATAAGAAATAATTATCATATTTTTAAAGCAAATTTAATATAATCTGAATATAGCGGGATTCGAACCCGCGCCAGACAGTTTCAAATTGTTAACCGAAAATCATTTTCTATGAAAATATGGAAGAATACTTTAATAATGTTAAAAATCAAATCAAATCAGCTTCACGCTGTACGTCGGACACGCAGCAGGGTAGGCAGAAGGAACCTAGTGTTAAGAAACTCCGTTCCGAACTTTTCGCCGAATTCTGAAGCTTTGCCTGGACACCAGAGCGAAATGAAAATGAAATGATAATATAAATTTAAATAAATAGATAATTTCCTCAAGGGGGGGTTGAACCTACAACCAGTCGATTTTACAGTCACACTTTCAGTCCCTGCACCACAACTGGTCTCGAGCCTCGAGCCTGGTCTCTTAGCGGGTCCGCCCGTCCGTCCGAATTTTCGAGATTGCAAATGGGGGAACCTAATACCGTATTTTGTTTTGTTACCAAAAGAAGTGACTGAAAATAATTCATTTGCCCCAGTAATAATTGAATCTACAACTGTCGCTCACACATGATAGCGCGGGTGTGCCACAAATGTCTTGGCCTCAATGTTTTTTTGTTAATTATAGAGGATAAATTTTCCCTAGATAAATAATGCATTGCCTGCATCTTCAGGCAATCAGAGGGAACCTAACGTTAGGACACTGCCCAATTTTTTGTAACATGACATGTAAAGTGGTGGAACTGAAGCTCTTTGTCTCTCAAAGGTAATTCAAAATAATTAGAAACATTCACTTGAGTAAGGATCAAATTCCCAACTATTATATTTACAGTGAGATGCTACCCCAGCATGTAATAACAGCCTAGCAGAGAAGAGGCTAGCTTTTTATTTCTTAATTTTTTATATAAAAAATTCTATACAATTTCATTGACTTACTGTCTAAAGTTAGGTTTTTAAGTTCCTCTGTTATGTGACATTGTACTTCTTTTTCACTTCTAGCTGTAGGAACACTTTCAGAGGAACAAGAAGTACTAGAAAACTCTATTAGTCATTGGTTGTTTTTAGGAATTTTCCGTTTTTTAGGTTTAGATTTTTCTTGACATTTGGAATGTTCCTTAGAGGTTGACGGAATGGGTTCACTCAGTGCGTCTATCAAGTTATAAGCTTCCAATTGAGATTGTACAGGAACACTTGATGTGTCTTGAACAGGAGTATAGTCACTGGTGGTTGAATCTAAAATAAAAGAATTCAATATTTTTTTTGCCTTAACAAACATAAAAAAATCTCTTAAAAAAATGGTGAATTTTTGATACATCACTTGATTTATTACATAATTTATGATTGTATAATTTTAGAGATACAGACTAGGTAATTGTTCTTCACACTTTATTCCAAATGTACAGGGTAGGCAGCGAGGAGAAAGAGTTAAAACACTATGGGCTCTACTTTCTGCCCAAATTCTTAACAATTAATGTTGAATAGCAGAGCTCCACAAGGTATTCTTCTTATCAGAGTGGAGAAATTGAAATATTTAATTTTAATCAAAAATAATAAATTTAATCAACAACTGTGCCACAATGGCCATTAAGGTCATGGCTGGTGAGGCATTAGGTCACAGAAATCTACACTTTAGCTCTCCAGATCAGAGAAATGTAAATACCATAAATGTAAACATCCCACTAAATTATATTCACTTGATAATTTAATCATTAAAGAATAAATCACAATTTACTATAAGCACAAATACTTTTAATTGAGCTTACCAAACTTGCTCATAGCAAGGTTGAAATCTGTTATAAAATATGTAAATTCATCCAACTGTTCCAGACAGTTAAGAAATCTTTCTTTAAGATCAGATTCAGAAGCCACACCACAATTAAAATTTTCTACAAAGCCTTGTGCCTGAAATAATAAATGACATGTAATTTTTCTTGGTACTGAATTCAGAGTCCAAATCTTTTCAATTTATGAGAAAAACTTATATATTGAAATCATTTGTTTTAAATCTTCGTTTGCATATGCAGTAAAACATAAAATCCTTTCTGTTATATATATTTTCTGTGTTGGCTGTTATATTTTAGGTAAAAAAATTAAATTAAGAAATGAACTTTTTAGGTACCTACCTGCATTTTCAATTTGTTGACATTCCGAATAGCATGGTCGCACTTTTCGACGAACACGCCAATGCTAGCAGCCATTTCATTGCGATCATAAAAGGCTAAACTAGCGAGGTCTACAAAACTCCTGAAATATAACACCGACATATTTATAAACTAAAAAATTGCAAGTAAATAATTTAGATATTTAGAAAGTTGCATTGTATACATTTTGTTTGATTCTGTTTGTTAAACAGTCTTCAAATTTTATTTAATTTTATTAAGTAAGAAATAAACAAAAGAAAGTCTATAATTTAGCACAGCTTAGTACTAAATACAAATAGTAAATGATTTTAATTCTAACTTCAATTTTAACGTTTACATCACAGAATGACAGATCACAGAACACATTGAAGGCACAGATAGTAAAATATAACACCAAATTCCTAAAAAAAAGAAAATTTTCACCGTAAAAGTAATATTTGAATATTTTTAACATTTTTAAAGTGTTATTCCACACTTAGGAAGGAAAAATATTTAATTAGAAAACGTCTCTCGTCTTAATAAGTAATATTTGAATATTTCTTTTTTTTTTCTTGGTGTGTCATGCTTTCGATTTTATTTGAATGCTTTAATTTTTTAAGGTTTTGTTTTTTTTTGGTCATCATCACATTCATCGTTTATTTTTTTTACAGCGTGCTTAGTTTATGAAAAGAAGTACATATATATTTTTTATAATACTAAATAAATATCAAAAACTCCTTAACAGTATCTACCGGTAAGTAGCTGAAATGTGTGTAAAGTAAATTATAATTTCCTTTAATTTTAATCTGTCAAAATGTTTATGATATAGTTGTATAATCTGTAATGACGCTACGAACTGTCAAAAGGCCTTTTAAATTTTATCCGTTTAATGAGAAACGTGTACACTGTACATTGTAAAATTTTGTGATATAGAAGTTTTGTAACAGTAGTAATAAACATTTAATGTCGTTTCTTTTAACAGAAGAAACTAAAAGTGTTTTTATTGCTATAATCCTAAAATCAATAACATATTTATATTATAAAACGACATTATCGTTTAAAAAAAAATGGATAAGTTAAAATTTACATTCCAAAGTAAACCTACAATGGATGGAAAATCAAACTACATTGCCATAACGTCAATTACGACACAAGACTTGAAAATATTTGTTATACCCGAAGAATATCAAGCGGCGTCTTTCCACAAACATATACAAGACTCTAAAGCTTTTGTTACCATTAAAAATACACTAAAAAAAAGGCATCAATCTAGAAGCATATGGATTAAAGTGTCAGAGAATATATTAAAAACATATGTGGATGATGAAGGAAATATGATTTTTGAAGACCAATTTTTAGAAGAAATGACCGAGGAACAATGGAAAATGGTTAATAAAAAGGAGACAGAAGATCCCATAACCAAAATTTTAGAAAAGTTAGTTAATAAGCATCAAAAAACAGAAAATCATAGTATAAAAAATTTAGCAGATAGATTTGTAATTGATAAATTTGACGAAAAAAATATGAGTGCATATTATTGGTTAGAGGTATTTGAAAAAGAATGTTCTAGGTTTGAAGTGACGAAAAATGAAGAAAAAATTGAAATCCTTCGGTTATTTTTACAAAAATCAAGTATGGACTGGTATTCTTCTATGATGATAAGACTGAGCTTGCAATCAGAGTGGTCAGAATGGAAATCACATTTTTTACAAACCTATGGCAATAGGGGTTGGTCTGCTAGCAAATATGCCCTATCTTTCAAGTATCAAATTGGTTCTTTATTAGAGTATGCTATTAAAAAAGAAAAACTTATATTACAAGTAAGAAAAACAATTGACGAAGGGACTCTAATAGATATAATTGCTGCGGGCTTACCAGATTTTGTAACAGATAGAATCAATAAGGAAGAAATTGTATACACAAAGGATTTATTTAATGAACTGGGCAAATTAGAGCATTTACTTACTAAAAAAAAATATATTAAAAAAAAAGAATATTCTAATGACAGAAAAATGTTTAAAGAAAAATGTAGTATTTGTGAAAAGTTAAACAAGGGAGAACGTTACCATCCAGAAAGTTCATGTTGGTTCGCTTCAAAAATAAATAGTGAAAAAGAAAAAAAACAAATAAAGGTTATTAATAATTCAGAATTAGAATGTGAACTTAAATATGAAGACCAAAAAAACTAATATTGCCACCATTAATTAAAGTAAAATTATTATTGAATAAAAAAATTGAAATATTGGGAATCTATGATTCTGGATCTAATGTATCATTGATAAATTCAAAGTTACTAAAGATAAAAAATAAAGATTTGAATTATTCTAACAATACTAGTTTGAAAACAATTAATGGTGTTAAAAAGGCAAATGGTATAATAAAACTAAATATAACTATCTTTAATATTGAAAAAGAAATGGATGTTTTTGTAATAGACAGTGATAATTTTGATTACAATTTTTTAATTGGCCTGGATTGTATAAAAGAGTTTTCTTTAATTCAAAATGAAAACTTGGAAGTTTATCAGAAAGCCCCCTTACAAAGAAGAGAAGTAGATTCTAAGGAAACAAACAAATCATACACTACAATTCTAAAAGAAATTAAGTCTGATAATTCAATAAATTTCAATGAAAACTTCAGTGAAGAGAACTTCAAAATTTTTATTAACCATCTTGATTTCCAAAAACAGGCAATGATAAATGATTTAATATTGAACCATAAATCTGTATTTGCAAAGGATAAATATGACATTGGAAAGGTAACGGAGTATGAAGCACATATTGATCTATTAATAGACAAATATTGCAGTAGAAGGCCATATCGTTGTACAATTGAGGATAAAAAAGAGATAGAAAGTCAGATTACAAAGTTATTGGAAAAAAATATAATAGAAGAATCATATAGTCCATTTGCCGCTCCAGTTACACTGGCTTATAAGAAAGAGGAAAATAAAAAATCAAGGTTATGCATAGATTTTCGAGACTTAAACAAAATTGTAGTTCCACAATCACAACCATTCCCTCTTATTGAGGACCTATTAGTTAAAACAAGAGATTGTATATTTTTTTCTACACTGGATTTAAACTCTGCATTTTGGTCAATTCCTCTTCGTGTTTCAGATAGGCATAAAACAGCATTTGTCACACAAGAAGGGCATTTTCAATGGACTTGTTTGCCATTTGGTCTAAAAACATCCCCGGCAATATTCCAGAGAATAATGTGTAACATAATCCGGAAACATAAGCTTGGTGAGTTCACGGTATGCTATATTGATGATATTTTACTATTTTCAAAATCCTTCTCAGATCATATTAGACACTTAAAACAGTTGTTTGAAGCAATAGAAATTGAAGGCTTAAGATTAAAATTCTCCAAGTGTACATTTGCAGCTGATTCAGTTAAATATCTGGGCCACATTATACAGAACAATTCAGTAAGACCTTTGAAAGACAACTTAATATCAATAAAAAACTTCCCTACTCCAAAAACCCAAAAAAATGTTCGTCAATTTTTGGGAAAAATAAACTTTTATCATAAGTGTATCAGATGCCAACAATATGGACATACGAAAAACAATTGTATGCGTCCTTATCGATGTGTCAAATGTGCAGAAGGACATAAAACTACGGATTGTCCTAAGAAAGACAGAAATACACCTGCTACTTGTACACTTTGCTTTGGCGATCATCCAGCCAACTATAAGGGCTGCCAGGTCTATAAAGAAATCAGAGCGAGAAAAATTAACCGAACTATAAATAAAAAACAGTCAGTGACACAAAGATCTAACAAGTCACCCATTCCACCAGCTGTTGAAGAGTTCCCACCACTCCATACTCAGATGCATAACTATAACGAAGTTAAAGATTATGACAACATATCTAACTTTAAAAGGAAAATGACATATTCAACAGCTACGCAACGCCATGTAAAGAAAATAGAGGATGTACAGCCTCAGTCAACAAGTTCACTTGAACAAATTATTATAAAACAATCTGAAAAGATAGACATATTAATACAGCAAATGGGCACTCTATTAGGATTGCTCACTACACTAATAGCCCGGCAGCAGAAATGAAAACATTGAGGATTGCCACATGGAACATCAATGGCCTTGCTCCTAATAAGCTAGAAGTAGAATTATTCCTAACTCATAATAAAATTGACATCTTACTCATCTCGGAGACACATCTGACGGAGGAAAGAGTGATTAAGATTAATGGATTCAAAGTGTACTATTGTAACCATCCCGATGGAACGTCGCACGGTGGAGCTGCAGTAATTATCAAAGAATGTATTAAACAACACGCATTGCTCAATTTTCAGCACCCGCACCTCCAAGCTGTAGCAGTAGCAATAGATGACTGGCAGGGAGCGCTTACTGTTGCTGCGGTATATTGTCCACCTCGACATAGGATAGATGAATTAATGTTTACAGACTTCTTTTGCAAACTTGGAAAAAGGTTCATTACCGGAGGTGACTGGAACGCCAAAAACACTTATTGGGGCTCCAGACTTATTACAACTCGAGGCCGAGAGTTGAAAAAAGCGATAGACAAGTTTTCCCTCGTTGTCCATTCTACTGGAGAACCAACATACTGGCCGACTGATACCAATAAAACTCCCGATCTTATTGACTTCTTTATCTCTAAGGGAATGTCAGAGCTTTACACTAGAATGGAATCTTGTCTGGATGGAACTTCGGACCATACACCCATAATCTGCACTGTCAGTACTACCATTATCTGGAAGGAGGCGCCGAATACTCTGTACAACCGTAAAACTGATTGGGAAGCCTTCCGAGAGTATCTTGATGTAAATATTAGTCTATCCATTCGGCTTAAAACAGAGGAAGATATCGAAAGCGCCACGCTATATGCCACGAACTTAATACAGAAGGCGGCATGGCTATCCACTCCATTCCTTAGCAGCAAACGAACACCACAAGATATTTCTGTAAAGATCAAGGAAAAGATAGCAAAAAAAAGGAGGTTAAGACGGAAATGGCAAACAAGCAGAAATCAAAGGTATAAAAGAGAACTAAACAAAGAGCAAAAGGAATTAAAACAGATGCTGGGAGAAAATGAAAATCAAACTCTCCAAGATAAATTACAGACTTTATCTCCACACCAAGCTGATGATTACTCTCTCTGGAAGATAACAAAATCTTTGAAAAGACCTAAAGATCACGTTCCCCCACTAAGAAAACCAAACGGGGAATGGTCCAGACAGCCTTCCGAAAAGGCAGAGTTATTTGCTAACTTTCTAAAAAAGGTTTTCACACCTAATGACCCTGATCTCATAGATACAGAAAGAGAAATTGATCATATCTTGACGACTGATAAACAAGAGTCGCAACCCGTTAAGCGAATAACACCTGCGGAAGTTAAAAGATCTATACTTGAATTAAAAACTAAGAAGGCGCCAGGATTTGATCTGATTACGGCAGAAGTTCTGAAACAACTCCCCAAAAAAGGCATAGTCCTTCTTACAATCTTATTTAATTCAGTGCTAAGGTTACAATATTTTCCTTCATTGTGGAAAATATCTATTATAAACATGGTTGCGAAACCTGGGAAGCCTACAACAGAAGTGACTTCATACAGACCTATAAGTCTACTTCCTGTAATGTCAAAATTATTTGAAAAACTACTTCTGCTTCGACTACATCCAATACTAGAAGAGAAAAAAATAATACCAAATCACCAGTTTGGATTCCGAGCGTGCCATGGTACGGTAGAGCAGATTCATCGAGTTGCTCACACTATCCGTCAAGCCTTGGAGAAAAAGGAATACTGCTCTGCCGCATTCATAGATGTACAACAGGCTTTCGATCGTGTGTGGCATAAAGGACTATTATGCAAATTAAAAATATACCTGCCAAACAATATGTACATGATCCTAAAATCCTACCTTCAGGGCCGTATGTTCCAAGTCAGGGTCGAGGAAAGCTTATCA
>JAJHJA010001104.1:0-313523 GCA_021202915.1 Heliconius himera
AAACCCCAAACCTGGTATATGGTATGCAATGGCGTATATTAAATGGGAAGATCCAAGGACGCAAAAAGTTGAACAACAAGGTAAGTTCTTATATTGTTTATAATTGTGTATTAGAATTTATAAGACTAGTTTTTTTTTGTGTCACACACTTGTACCCCTGCGCTATGAATGGCCTCACTAAGCTAAAATTTAACTTTTTAAAAATCTATATATTTTTTTTATTATTTACAAGATTTATAGACCGATAGTTTTTAACTTTAATATGATATGAAACGCATTGAGCTATATTGAGGAAAAGATCACGAGCGCAGACCGTCGAGCTGTATTTGCCAATGTTGTTCAAGAATCCGGTTTTTTCCAAACAAATTCAATTTTCTTAATATATGCTCAACCACTGAAAATCACTGAACGTACATGGCTGTGAAATAGATTGGAACTGAGGGCCCCTACTTCTAGGCTACTCTTGATCCGTCGATCGAGTTACATCCTGTATATATATATATATAATGGACGAAGCGTTACCGTTTAGGATTTTTATAGAAATACAAACAACTAGCATGATACAGCGTGAAGCTGTACGATTATACCGTACATGGCAGTGTTGATAGAGGGAACCTGGGAACCTAGAGTTAAGACACTCCGATCCCATTAAGACACTTCCGTTCCCCACTGTTCGCCGAATTCTGGAGGCAGTGCCCGCTTCGCATCGGATGCTTGTGCCCTTGCGACACGACTGGCCTCACGTAAGAAATATAATCTATAATTTAAATAAAAGGCCCGTCGTGGCGCAGCGGCACGAGGTGTGACTGTAAAACCGACTGGTTGTGGGTTCGATCCCCACTCGAGGAGATGAAATATTTACTTAAATTTATATTTCCATTTCTTCGCTCTGGTGTCGAGGTTAAGCGCGGCGTTGAGTTCTGCCACTCAACACGCAATGCCTCCAGAATTCGGCAGAAAGTGGGGAACGGAGTGACATGACACTAAGTTCTCTCTGCCTACCCTGCTGTGTGCGGGATACAGCGTGAAGCTGATTTATTTATTTTAAATAAAAGAACAGCATCTTGATGCTTTTTCCACATAACAGGGTAGAAAGTGAGAATTTAGTGTCAAGACGATACGTTAATGACTTTTCCCTCAAATTCGAGACATTGAGTGGCGGTACTCGACGCCACCGCTTGTCTTATTACTTATTAGAAAGAATGTACAGTCAAGTTATCCCTTTGTAGGTTTTTGAATAAATGTTTTTTTACGGAGAACCTTCTCAATTTTACAAAAAAACCATTTGATAACGCATTTTCGGCTTAATCTTGATAACATTAATATTTATATCGTGGTTAAGCTTTTAGGCTTTTAACATATACTGATATAATACTATATTATCATATAAATTTTCTCACCCAAAGGTTGTCCGGTAGAAATCGCTGATTAAACATAATACCGCCTTTTGTGCGTCATTTGTATTTTTTTCTCTTTATTACTTTCCCAATTTTATTAGTAAATTGTGCACAATAGAGTCTTTCTCTTTTCCTCTATTTTCCTAATTTCATTATTAAGTTAAAAAATCATAATCAGCTTCTCGCTGTACCCCGCACACAGCAAGGTGGGCAGAGGCAACCTAGTGTAAGACGTCGTTCCCCACTTTCTGGCGAATTCTGGAGGCATTGCGTGTTAAGTGGCAGCACTCAACGCCGCGCTTTGCCTCGACACCAGAGCGAAGAAATGGAAATATACATTTAAGTAAATATTTCATCTCCTCGAGTGGGGATCGAACTCACAACCAGTCGGTTTTACAGTCACACTTGCTGCGCCACGACTGGTCTCTTTTGGAAATTTGTATCGGACGAACTATTAAGTTTTAAGACATAAAAATAAATATTTTTTTTTACATAGACTTTTTTATATATATATATATATATATATATATATATATATATATATATATATATATATATATATATATATATATATATATATATAAATTGTAAAATTTGAATCAGAATGCCATAATAAAGCAACAATGGTGCATACCCTACAGTGGCCTCGTCGAGATCGCAGTGATTGTGACAACATCCGACCCACTTGTAAGCGTGGCTTATTCTATTCAATTACTGTACTGTAGGTGTTCTAACTGACTGTTGCTGTCCGGTATAGTGCATTTGACACTGCTTTGTAAACTGTATGTACATATAATATATGTATAATATATTCTATGTATTTAATGTATATTATATATGTATATCAGCGGTTCATATTCGGTCTAGAACAAAACAAAAACAATTCAATATTTTTCGTTGTAATTTCATAAAAAAGTTTTTTTTGTTATATTTAACGGGATGGCATTCACTCGTCCTTTATAAATAATTGAAAAAAAAAGATAAATAAATATATATTAAAAAAACATAATTATACAAATAATTGTTCACATAGTACACAGAAATATAATTATACAAATAATTGTTCACATAGATACATGTAGAGGAGGTAAATATTTTCGATACCGTCTCTATCATTAAATATTATTACCTAATTGATATTACATTCGCTATATATATTACTTCACGCTGTATAGCTTCACGCTGTATCCCGCACACAGCAGGGTAGGCAGAGGGAACCTAGTGTTAAGACACTCCGTTCCCCACTTTCTGCCGAATTCTGGAGGCATTGCGTGTTGAGTGGCAGAACTCAACGCCGCGCTTGTCCTCGACACCAGAGCGAAGAAATGGAAATATAAATTTAAGTAAATATTTCATCTCCTCGAGTGGGGATCGAACCCACAACCAGTCGATTTTACAGTCACACCTCGTGCCGCTGCGCCACGACTGGCCTCATATATTACTGTAAAACAAAATCTGTCTGGTCAGTAATATTATTATAAAGCTAAATAATACGTGACGTCTACGCCACTCGTGGCGCAGAGGTACAAAACTGCGAGTGTAACCACGACAGGTTGTGGAATCGATTACCACTCGAGGAAATGAAATATTTAATATTTTCATTTCTTCGCTGTGGTGTCAAAGAAAAGTGCGGCGTTAAGTTCCAACATTCAACACGCAATGCCAGAATTCGGTGGAAATTGGCGAACGGCGTGTCTTAACTCTTTGTTTTCTCTGCTTACCCTACTGTGTGCGGGATACAGCGTGAACCTAAAATAAAAATATTGTAAGTAGTTTTAAGGAAACGGAACATTGGAAGACATTAGAGCAGTGTTTCCCAATCTTTTTTGTGCCATGCCCCACCTTAACCTTTCAAAATTTTTTAAGGCCCCCCTATTATAAAAATGAAATCAAATACTTATCAATTATATATATATGAATATTAAATCAACGAACTATTACAACAGTTTTGACTCACAATTATTTCAAATTTAAGATTTTTAAATAGCCCCCCTTAAATATCAAATTGCCCCCCTGTGGGGCGTGGGCCCCACGTTGGGAAACACTGCATTAGGGTAAATTAAATTCTTGAGTTCCGTCGCTTAAATGGACAGAAATTGAAGAACGGAGTGTGTATAATTTCGCAATTATCGAGTTGTTACTTTAGTTATTCTTAGTTAATTGTAATTGTTCTCTCAATTAATGAAAACGCTTGGGCTTAGTTCCACCGAGCACAAATTCTCAACGTCATACCTTTTTTTTAAAACGTGTTAAAGTATCATGCATCTAGCAGGGTACGCAGAGGGAACCTAGTATTAAGACACTCCGTTACCGATTTTCCGCCGAATTCTTGACAAGTTCCATGTTGACTGGCCGAACTCACCATCTTGGTATCAGACCGAAGAAATAGAAATATTAATAAATAACAATTTATTCCCCGTGTGGGAATCGAACACACAACGGTGACGTTTGCAGTCACATCCTTGTGCCCTTGCGCCACAACTGCCTCAATTTCAATGTTAATTTATTGTTAGAACATTTTAATAGAATTATTTAATAATTTAGGCCAGTAGTGGCGCAGCGGCACAAAGTGCGACTGTAAAACCGACTGGTTGTGGGTTCGATCCTCACTCGAGGAGATGAAATATTTACTTAAATTTATATTTCCATTTCTTTGCTCTGGTGTCGAGGCAAAGCGTGGCGTTGAGTTCTGCCACTCAACACGCAATGCCTCCAGAATTCGGTAGAAAGTGGGGAACAGAGTGTCTTAACACTAGGTTCCCTCTGACTACCTTGCTGTGTGCGGGATACAGCGTGAAGCTGATTTTTGATTTAATAATTTAAGAAAATGTATGAATCTTATCTCCCTCGTGTAAATACCGAATCATTTGTCTTACAGGTCTGGTAGCGGCCTGCAACACCATTTTGTATACAGATCTACAAACAAAAGTTGATGAGTCCTCTCGCTACACTAACTGCTACAAACGGTTAACAGTAGACTACGCATCTCTACCAGCACTCTACAAATGCCGTGCTGAAGACAGCTTGGACCCAATAAAATTAGATATAAACATCATCAATACAACAACGACAAACCATAAAGTGACAGTTCGTATAGAATCAGAATCTTTTCCCACAGATGACAATTATATATTATATTGTGTTTTCGATCCAAGATTAAATAATGAACAAATTATAAATTTCCACACACATCCAACTGCAGCACATTTCATCCTTATAGAATCTATAGAAGGCAACACGTCTCATATAGCTGATTGTGAATCGTACGCGAAAAATTTTGATGAAGCTGATAATGTAGTGCTGGTGGACCTCATGAGAGACGATAAAGACAGATTTTTCACTTTTGACTACGGCATAGCTACTACTGATCTAGGAGATGTTACCAGTTTGGTCAATATAACCTCAAATGAAGTTCGAACTTTGAGGTTTGAAATAAACCAGTTCATAGATATCGGTGGTAGCTTGGCAATAGAAGCAAGCATGGTAATGAGCTTGAAATACTACATGGGATATAGAAGGGAGTTACAAAAAGGATCTCTTCTAGAATTCACAGAAGAAAATCAATTTCTTAGAATAGTAATTTGCTTGAACATCGATCATGCTAGTATACCGTTAAAAAATGGTCAATGCCAATATAATGATCGCTTAACACCTGCTTTGTTCGTCCTAAATAGTACAGACTCAGAATCTATTTACGACAAACTAATAATACCATATCCAGAAGGCGGCTTATGGTATTTAACCCTTAGATTATTCTGCGACAGCGTTGTATGTCCTTGTCGTACATCTGACAACGGAACCAAGTATTACGTTGACACAAAAGCAACGGAGACGGAACGGAACGTAATTCCGAGTGATACGGAAATGAGGGAGGGTGAAACGGATTGTAATGCGACAGTGATTGTGTCCGTGTCGTCGACATCTTGTGTCAACGGGAGATGCAGTAACCATGGGAACTGTGGTTATAACACTTTCAACGGAATTGTGATATCGTATTGTTCCTGTTCTGCTGGATATGGTGGTAAGTATTTTTTTAAAATATTATTATTATATTAGCATGGATTAGAAATTCTTATTTATTTTTTTCTAGCTTACTAAATTACTTCAATGAGTATATACATATATACAGCTTCACGCTGTATCCCGCACAGCAGGGTAGGCAGAGGGAACCTAGTGCTAAATCTAGTGTTAAATCTCCGCCGAATTCTGGAGGCATTTCGTGCTGAGTGGCGGAACTCAACGCCGCGCTTGCCTCGATACCAGAGCGAAGAAATGAAAATATAAATGTAAATAAATATTTCACTTCCTCGAGTGAGGATCGAACCCACAACCAGTCAATTTTACAGTCACACTTTGAGCCGCTGCGCTACGACCGGCCTCTAAAATTTAATATACATGATGTATATACTCATTTCATTATAATCACGTTCAGTGAAACACATGCTGATTGAAGATAATAAATATGGTAAATGTACTTTATAAAAAATAGTGCTCACTTTCTACTTGTGGTATTATTGATGTGAATCTTCTAGATTTGTTTTGGAGATTACAATTACATATTAAATTTTTTGTAGTATCTTGATATTGATAAAAAAACAATAACAAATGTTTTCTTCAAATAAACAGATAATAAAAATTGCTCATAAAATATATATTTGTTTAAATTTTATATATTTAAAAAAACATCATTTCATTCCAGGTTGGGATTGCTCAGACGATTCAAGGATAGACAGTCACATGTACATGTTGGTCGCCATCCTCCTTCTAACGTTAAGTAATCTTCTCTTCTTTTTCTCCATTTACACAGCGACCATACGTTTATATTTCATAGAAGCAGTCATGTATGGATTTACCATGATATTTTCCACCTTCTACCACGCTTGCGACGCTCCAGCTCAAGTAGCATATTGTATTATACGTGGTAATATCCTTCAATTTGGTGACTTCTACTGCGGTCTCATGTCTTTTTGGGTGACTCTGTTAGCAATGAGCATCATAAGTATTAAACTTCGTTCCTTCTTACAAATTATAGGCGCCATCGTCATTGCTTTATTGACTACGTGGAACATGCATTCGTTCTTCGCTTTCGCGTTTCCTGTTGCTTTTGGAGCATTAACTATTTTCATAAGTTGGTATTTGGACTACGATAAGACTAAAATGATGAGATTTCCGCGGACTTATTATAAAATATACATGCCCTTAGGTCTCGCTTTAGTATCAGTAGGGTTGATTTGTTACGCGTTTCTGCAAACCGAGCAAAATTATAAGATAGTTCATTCGTTCTGGCATATGATTATTGCTGTGAGTGTGGTTTTCTTGCTGCCTGACAGTAAACGACGTGACGCCAACCCGTTTTTGCCGCGCCAGGACTTTTGTACCTCGTCTCTCTGCAATGCCTTTACCAGAACCCATAATACGTAAGTTATATAGATAAATGTATTGGTTATATTTGGAAAAACGGTTCGGTTTTTCTTGATCACATATTCGAACTATTTCGGTGTTAAATAGTTGTTGTACCAAAATTCTTTTTGGATGTCTAAATGTGCTGATGTTTTATATGAAAATGTGTTTGTTTAGTATTAAATAATAATTATCAATTATTATTAAGGCCATGTTTTAGGCCTGAAAAATAATGGTCGAGGTCGAGTGTCTATGGTAGCTTCTAAGAACAAAATGTTAATTTGACGTTAAAATAACTCTTCCTAGTCAAATGAATAAATTATACTAAATAATTCCCTGCATTTAGATAAATTCTAAGCTAAAATTTCATGACAATACAATGGGTATTTAAGAATTCCTAAAAAAATACTCTTTATTTTGAAAGAAAATATTTTATATAGGGCCATTTCTTGCCAAAATCTAAATACGTATCTGACATAATTATTCTACAACGTTATTAATTTTAACAGTCGAAACAATAATTTTATCTGTAATTAAAAACAATATTGAGCTTTTGTTGACATTTTTTTCCTTAGATTTACTTATACAAAGACATTTATTATGATTCTTTAATTTTACTAATGATTACTATTTTTAATTATATTTATATTTTTACTTATATTTAAGTTTGAAATTGTTAATTGAAAATCTATAAATCTCTTTCTAAACATCATGTTATATACATGATGTCTTGATCATGTCATATCATATCTTCATGATGATGTTATCTTTTATTTCAATTACTTATGTTATTTTTCTGAGTTTTGACAAATAACATCTTTTGAATGACTGATCTGAAAGATGAACAAAATCAATGCGTATAAGTAATATTATTAAAATGAACATGTCAAGGACTGGATTAAGAATGAGGGAAACCACATATAGTTGTAAGTGGATAATAAAAAAAATATATAAAACCATCTATGAAAATTAAAAGAGATTATAAAAATGTTTTGAAATGCTCTTACCACATTCCTTAGCATTTGTTAATTTTTATACAGCACGTTTATTTGACGATCATGTTAAATTGTGATAATTAAAGTTTTTTTACTGTAGAGTATGAAAAATTCATAGAACGTCAACGATTTCATTAAGTATACGAATTTGGCAGAAAAAAAACCCAAGATACATAAATTTAAGGCACTGAATGACCACTCATTTTATGTGCATTTTATATAACTAACCATTTTGTGTTGAAATAATAATCACATTCCCTCTAATGTCATTAGATAGAATATTTCTAATATAAGTAAGTTTAAATATTTAATAAATCCTCACAGAAGAAATGTAGCGATATTAATTAACATGAATAGAATATTCGTTTTTCAACCGCCTATCATAGAGACAATTCTAATACTGGAAAATTACCACGAAGTCGACCAAGTACAGTGCGATCAGTGAAGCCAGTCGTGGCGTAGGTGCACAGGCGTGTCTGTAAGCGCGACAGGTTGTTGGTTCGATTCCTGCTCGAGGAAATGCAGTATTTAATAAATTAAAGACGGAATTCGGCGGAAATTGGGCAACGGAAGTGTCTTAGTGAGAATAGTGTCTCAACACTAGGTTCTCAGGTTCCCTCTATCTACCCTGCTATGTGCTGGATATAGTGTGAAGCTATCCGTATATAATAATCAGTAACTATGTTTGAGAAAAATGTTGGTCCATAATATAATCTTCGTTCACATAGAACAGGAAATAATTGCATTTTATAACGCGTAACAGGAAAATATTTTAATTGTTAATATAAATAAAATAAATTTCCTCCGATTTAATTAATCTAAATTTTTTAACTCAATGGCAAAATAGGGTTAAAATTTATATCCTTGTTTAGTTCCTTTCATCTTTTACAGACTATACATTTTTTATATCACAATATATGTTATTTTGAATTTGTTATAATTAAAATGTTATTAGCTAATAAATAAATTAATTTATTAATTGATTTACAAATATTAATATGTTAATTTTATCATTATATTTTATATAATTGGTAACATAAAAAATATATACCTAGCTTTATCTTAAAATATATATAATAAAGTACCTAATAGTAATTGGAAGTGGATAACAGTCGTTTCTCGTCTAAGCCGCTGAAAAGTCCAACATTTATATTCTAAACATTCTTGGTGCCTTATTACGTCCACTTTCATAACTGTCGTTCTAACAATAGGTTTTTAAGTACTTTAGATTTTTAGAAAAAAATTTAATGTAGCTATTTGAATCAACGCTTCTCGGAAACTGACCAAACTCTGATCACTAAGGCATACTTTCAAAAAATTAATATAAGAAAGTATGTATGTGTACGTAAGTCGATTTCCAAGAGGTGCGAGGTTAAGTTACGCTACGTTAAAATTTTGATACGTTTCCTAAAAAAAATATTTTCTTTCCTAAGTGTGGGTTAACACTATAAAAATTATAAAAATAATCTAGCTTTGATTTTTTATTTTTAATGAATAGTATATTCATAAGTACTGGTGCATTTGCTTGGCAAATTTTCCAAATATTTACTTTTATTATTATATTTTACTATTAAATGTTAACGACGTTACCTGCAATGCAATCGCACAATAATAAATATTATAGCATTTATTTTTTAAATATTGTGCATTTTGTTACTTCTTACTAAATCACAGATGAAAATTTTATTTATTTGTAAGTGTATTAAATTATATTTCTGCTTTACCGACATACTCTTAAAATGTATAATAATATCATAGAAAAGACAAACTATTTGTAAAATTGTCTGGTAAGCGACTGTTAATTTATTTTTAACAAAGAATGTTGTAATAGGTAATAGATTATATTAACGTGACAGATAAAAAATCTTTCACAAGTACGCATTATATTTACTTTTTACATAAACAATGCAGGAAAATGAAAGTAATAATAATATAAAGAAATTCATTAAAAAATTATTATTATCAATTAAAGAAAAAGTTATTGTAATTATTTTTTCTTATTAAAAATATTGAAATGTTTGTTGTTTGATGTTTAAAAAAACGTAATATGAAACACTTAGTCATAAATAAATAAAAAAAATAGAATATAATATATAAATACTAGATTATTGTAAAGACTTGAAATAGGAAGTAAATATAATAACATAAATTAATTTACTTAAAAATATTTTTTCGATACTTCATTACAAAACATATCGTAAGGAATGTGAAAATTAATTATATTAGAAGTCAATTTAAATGGAAAATGGTTAAATATTTTATATGTTATTCTATGCTTAAATGAAACTAATTTATTTAATGTTAACATAATTTACCAAAGTTAATTTAATACATAAAATAATAGTTTACGGTTATTTATTTTGTTTTGAAATAAAATGTAGTGCCATACATAAAGTTTTTAATAATGCATTTTACATTTTTTATAAATATAATTGTTAGTTTTTTAAATTGTTTATTATTTGTTTTAGAATTATACTTCTAGTGTCTAGAACTTAAAGATTAATTATTGGGACCAGAAATTTGGTTTAATCTTTTTTCTTCTGTGTTATTTACGGCATTGTTTTTTTTCATTCAATGCTTAAAAAGTACATTTCCATAAATTAATTATAAATTCTTAAAAGAAATAATAAAAGCCTCATAATATTTTTATTTATAAATTATTTTCACATCTGTCAGGGTTTTTTTTATATTGTTGTTTAGAAATTATAATAATTTAAAATGTGTTGCTATATTTTGTTGCCATATGTTATAATAATAGTTGGATGTAATGTAAGGTTTAATTTTAAAGAGTTGTATGAAAAATAAATTATATACATGTCTGTTGTGTTTTTGATTTTACATTTAATAAGCCATTACTTCTTAACCAGATCTAGTAATATTCAAACTCTTCAATTTCTCAATAATACATACTAAGAATTGTTTTTACAATAAAATTGTGATTTAATTGAGAAATAACACTTTCAACATTTCAATTCAAGAAGTAGTAATTAAATTATAATAAAAAAAATTATAAGGTCATAACTTTATTAATAATTTAATTATTAGAACACAGCACATTTTTAATATAAATAAAATCACATAATAAGTTATCTAAATATTTGGAACTATTATATTAAAAAAATTAGGTAATGGAACTTGAGAGGTTCACTGTAACATATGTTTGTTGTTAGAACAGAAGGGCTTCACAAGTATCACATATGTAGCTGTAGGGTAGGCAGAGGGAGTGGTATAGGTAAGAATCTCCATCCCCCATTTTCAGCCGAATACTGGAGATGTTGCGTGTTGAGTGGCAGAATTTAACACTGCATTTTGCTACAACACCAGAGTAAATACTTAATTTCCTCAGGTGGAGATCAAACCCACATGCTCTTGCATGCAGATACATGATGCCTCCCTGCACCACAACCAGCCTCATTTTGTGGTTAGCTATTTCATTATAGAAAAAAAAAGAGAAAATTTTGCCAATTAAAATATATTCTTAACAAGCAATGTCTTTATTATATATTTTTAAGTAATATTCTATACTTAGTGTCTGACAGACACTAAAAATGTTAAATCTTAGTATAGTAATAACTTATTAAAATCTCGTTGTAAAATTATAATCTACTTAAATCAGTGGACATATTAAAATATTTCAAGATCTCGAAACAAAATCATGATGTAAAATTTTATATTTGGTTAGGAAATAAATAAACAGTTGTCTTAGTTGCTTTTTTATTGTTTCTTTTCATAATATTATTTATGTTTGAAGAAATTAATAATCTAAATATTGATTTTCAAAATCAATATTTAGACATTGACAATTGTAAGGCACTCAAGAATGTCTTGTATAAAAAGTAAATATAATTTAGAAAATGTATAAAACTTTAACATGAGGGACTCAAACCTGCCTTGGCAACTTACCTAGGATGGTTTCTAAGAGGTGAAGGTTTATCTGTCAACATTAATTTTTTATCTTTTTTTTTACATTCTCTAAAAGATTTTTCTCCCTTGATATTTCTACTGTTATTGAATAAATAACACTTAAAAACGATACAAATAGTATAAAATATCAAATTTAATGCTAAAATATCCTAGGAATTCCCATTCCATAAATCATTTGCCTTTGAAGTTCCTCTGCTTTCAAAGTTCCATCTATGCTGACACAGTTTTCATTAAAAACACTATAAGCTGAAACTTCTCCTCTCTTTTTCGGCCTAGTTCTCGTATTTAAACAAATTCCTACTAAAACTGTTGTTACAAAAAATACAGCTCCAAATTGTAAATATAAAAAGTATGCAAATAAAGTTACCCAGATAAAAGCATATATAGACCATTTTATTATACAGTATCTCCATGATTCTTGATTTTCAACTACAAAAGATTCAATTTCACTAGTTTCAGATACTGGATCAATAAATTCTTGATCATGCATAATTGGGTTCCTTTGAATAGGTTCTTGAATTTGGTCTTCTTCTTCATCTTCTTCCTCCAACTGTAATTAAAATAAAGATTAATTTAATATATTGATATCATATTATATACATTAGTATATTTTCCTGTTTATATTAAAACAAATTTATCAAAATTACCAATAAAACTTCCTCTTCATGTTTTTTGTTGTTCATATTTCTAAATATTTTTGGAATTAAAAAGTTTGTTAGTTTCTCCTTTGGCTTTTCAGTTTCCTTTTCTGTAGTATCTAATATATCTTTTCGTTGACGCAACGCGCGATATTCCTTTAGTTTCGCCTCCATGAGGTTGTCAGTTTCTTGTAGTCGATTAGATAATATACTTTTGATGTTAATCGGCAGAAGTTCTTATAACTTTACTTTATACAACTGAGTGTAATGTTTTTGTGAAGTTATTGTATACTGCATTCTACATAACATGTAAAGAATGAATTTTTCCTCTGTAGCTAACTTTTTCAGCATACACTAACATAATAGAACTATTTATAAGTCGATCGATAAATGTGTAAAAATCGTAAATATTTTTTGATTATTCGTTGATAACTAATTTTGCAGCAGTTGTCGAGTTGTGAAATTGAAGACGTTTGTTTGTAATCCTAACTGACAGATGTTAAATCTGTCAAAAGTTGTCAAATATACTTGCATTATTTATCTGTGTATGTGTACTATTAGAATTTTGTTTTATGTAAAATAATTAAACTAATTTAAATTTTAAATATCGATATTTAAAGTTACTACTTTAATAATTATTTTATTTTGACTGTAATAAATCAGAAACTCATTATGTTATGATATTAAGTTTGATTTCAGTAAATTTAACATAAAGTAAAAATATTTAGTTGACTATTAGTTAAATGTATTTCAATTTACGACATTCACGTTGTATGAAAAGCAAAATTGATCAATTACGTTGTATATATTTCTAATAAGCAGTTTTCGAAATATTGCCAAAAAAAGCAACGGTTGTTATTGTAAGTAAAAAAAATGTGTCACGCTCAAAAGCATTATGTTACAAAACAGACAAGTTTTGTGACATATTTTGAAGTACACATGATTTTGACACATTTCATACAATTGTAGAATGGTAGATACTAGCGAGGATGTCACGGTGAGAATGAAGAAGAACGTGCTCAGCTTGTTTGGGCACGTCGAACGAATGAGTGATGAAAGAATGGCAAAAAAGATTTATGATGGAAAAGTGAGCGGTAAAAAAAGTAGGGGGAGACCTCGGTTGACCTTCGAAAACACAGTATCAAAGATACTGGAGGAAGGTCACGTAAAAAGCATGAGGGCCCCCCGAAGGGCATGTATGAAGAGGTTGATGACAGTGGACGAGGCGAAAGAAAGGTAGCGAGATAGTCAGAGAGACCGTAGCGTTTGGCGCTCCGTTCTCTCTGACTATCCCGCTAGGGATAAAGCGTGAAGCTAGTATAGTATAGTCATACAATTGTTGATCTATATTGCTATACAATAAAACTGAGAAGTTTGTTTGGTTGAACGCGCTAATCTCAGGAACTACTGGTTCCGATTATAAGTTGGTTTTGAGTAGGTCCATTTATTGAGGAACGCCATAGGCTATATTACAATATATTATAAAGATAATTCGATTTTAGGTGCGTTAGTAAGATTTTTGGATAATAGCAACACATAAAACAGCGCGAACCCCGATCGATATTTGAGCACTCAGTAGAATAATTGACGACGGAACAGATTCGTCTCACATATTTCACAATTTCGATTAACTTGAACAAAAGTATTTTATTCAGTATTATATTCAGCATTATAAATATAACATTTCTCTACTAATTATCAAAAATTATAATCAGTTTTAAAATATAAAATTCACAATTGGTGACAATTGGCGAAAGAGCATCAAAAGTAAGGCAAATTTTCTTTATATTATAATTTATTCAAATAACACATAAATTAATGGATCATAAATCAGATATGGGTGCTTATGGAGAAAATTCGAACACTCAACACAACAGCGGGAATTATATTACAATTATTCCTGTGGATTATTCGAGGCGAGGATATCCTATACAAGCTGAATATCAATATAAGTAAGTTTTTTAGTAGTTTGTTAAATACAAATAATAATGAGTCCAGTTAAATATATAATATTTTCATTTCTTTGCTTTGGTAACGAGGCAAAAGCGCGGCGTTGAGTTTCGTCGCCTGAACACATAATGCATCCAGAATTCGGCAGAAAGTGGGGAACAGAAAGTCTTAACACTAGATTTCCTCTGCCTATGTTCGGGATACAAAGTGAAATTTAAAAAAAAGAAAAAAATGTAAAATCATTTTGAAATAAAGTGAATTATATTTATATTGAATATAATTTACTTAAGAGATTGTTAATATGCGTTAGAATATTTTTATAAGAAAAAAATAATGGTAGTTAATAAAACGTTTACTTTGAACTTGGAAAATGCTGAAGTAAATAACTTAGTTGTATTTCTAGTGAATTTCGCTCGCGTGAAGAATACTACAGTGTTCAAAGTCAAAAGCTACAAGCGGAAGTGAATGCGCACTTATATTCGGTATCCCAGCGTTTACCGCACTTATCCTATAGTCCTTTGGGTCGCCACAGTGAATGGGATAAACATGATCCGCACAAACCTTTACCGGATTCGAAGGAAAGTAATTCTTCGGATTCACTTGAAAAAAGTGTTATGGGTAAGTAAGTATAAATAGAATATCGAGGCCAATCGTGGCGCAGCGGCACGAAGTGTGTCTGTAAAACCGATTGGTTGTGGGTTCGATCCCCACTCGAGGAGATGAAATATTTACTTAAATTTATATTTCCATTTCTTCGCTCTGGTGTCGAGGCAAAGCGCGGCGTTAAGTTCTGCCACTCAAAACGCAATTCCTCCAGAATTCGGCAGTAAGTGGGGAACGGAATATCTTAACACTAGGTTCCCTCTGCCTACCCTGCTGTGTGCGGGATACAGCGTGAAGCTGATTTATTGATTTATTTTTGTAATAGAATATATTATTGACGTAATAATGTCTTATTAACTAATGAACGCCGGCTGCACGGAAGAAAAAGTATGACTCATCGTCACGTTCCGCCAGCGCTGAGCGTGCAAGCGAGAGTGCTGAACCAGCGATAGAGAGGCACGATCAGATTCTATATTTAAGAAAAAATATAAATTTTTATAAACATATGGTTTTAGAAAACGTACAAGAATTTGAACGCCGCATGACTCGAAAATGCACATAAGTTCATATGGCTTACTGGTCAGAACGTCTGGACGGTTTCCAAGAGGCGCGGGTTCGAATTCCGCTTCGTTCAAAATTTTTATACGTTTTCTAAATAAGTATAAGTGTATTGAATACTGACATGATTGCAGGTTCAAATCTAAGCAGCTGCTCAAATCAAACTGGTTCAAGTAGCATAGCAGCAGGATCTTTCAGCACGACTGAACCTATAACAAGCGGTGGAAGTTCTTCTAGCGCTATATCACCACCTTTGCCAGGTTCGAAAGGGCTCGTACAATTATTACGAAACGAGTTTATTTTTTATTTTTTTTGCCTTTAGTCTCATGTAACGTGCCGTAACGTTTTCCCAATATCCCTCTCTCTCTACGTTACGTAACAACTAAGTGATCATTTTCACCAAGTCGTAATTAAAATAATTTCGTTTCCATTTCAAAAAATATATATATATAATGCAGCTGATGGATGTTCTGTAAAACTATAAAAGAAATATTAGAAAGTTGGGAGAATTTAATTACATTTTTTTCCAACTTCACGCTGTATTTCATATTTAGGAGGGAAGGTAGAAGGAGCCTAGTGTTAAGACACTCCGCTCTCCATTTTATGTGGAATAATTACCTATTCTCATTAAAATAAAAAACAGTAAGATTTCGTAATGCGTTGCTCGGATCCTCTTACAAAACCATTGCGTTATGTAAAAATTGAACGCCCCCAAATTGGTTATTATTTACAAGATTCAGATTTATAATTCGAAATTTGCTATTCATTGAGCACTGTATGCATTATTAGATAAAATGATAGAAAATAAATTTGTATTACATATTTTCAAAAATTATAATTTATAAAACTGAAACCTACAGAAGATCCGGCTTAAACTAATGTAATATTAAAATTACAATATAATTCAGGTTCCTCAGGCAGTACAGCATCATCATCAAGCAGTTCATCTAACCCGGTAACATGTGTTTACCTTATGTCTCGTACTGCCATCATGGTGGAGATGAGCTCTGAAGAAGTGCCCTCATGCGTGACGGCATCCAGGTTCCTAAATGCTGTTCTCACTACCGAGGAGTTGGGACTCTCCACTCCGAGTTCCAGGGGTTTGGCTGCGAATGTATTCGCTTTGTGGATGTGCAGTCCTTTATTGGGTAAAGTGAAGGCTCTTAGTACTTCATATTCATGTTTTTTTTTTATATGAAAATTAATCAATAATAACATCAGCGGCGTACTGTCTGACTGTATACTGCAACGGTTGTAGGTTCGACTCCTATTAAGGAAAATTAATTACTTTTATTTTCTCGTTCTGGTAATAAACCAAATTGTGTTGTTAAATTCTGATCCATAACAAAATCTACATGCCGCAACCGAAGTCCTGAGTGCACTCTCAGGACTTCGTTTACCATTGATGAGGACTATTGTACTATAATATAAAAATAAATATATCTTTTTTTCATAGAAATTCAATTAAAACCCCACCACTGTCCATGGCGTATCTGGTCAAGTTGGCAGAAACTCTTACAAAGATACGGCCACGGGTCAGAATCCCGTCGTTCCAAAGACCAGCCGGTGTTGAGATTACAGAGGAATGTGTTCTTTCCTAAACATTTGGAAGAGAGTATTAAGTAAGTATACATATAAACTCCACTTTATTTTTGCTAATATTAATGTATACAGTCCAGCAGCAGTCAATTTTAGTTTTAAGTGATCACCAAAAACACAACCAGAAATAAATCTTTTAAAATATATAATATTGTGCCTATTATTATATATATTATATTAAAAATATAGTACTGTGTTATAGGTTCGATTCCCACTCGAAAATATGACGTGTTTTCATTTTCGTTGCTCTACTGATGAGGTAAAGCGCGGCGTTGAGTTCTGCCACTTAACACGCTATAGTGCCCACTGCATTCGTGAAGTTGACAGAGTTTGGGCTAAAAGAGTAGTGTGGGCACACACTGGTTCGTTTCGTGCAACCTCGGTGTTGGTTCAAAGGACTTCGTGACACATGACTGACTGACTTCTCCGCGAGGTTGCAAGAGTGTTTGGTTACAATCAACTTAGGCTAGTACTTTGCTAAGGATCTTCAGGAGTAATATAGTGGCCGCTTCAGTATAGTATATACATAAATATAATTAGACAAGTGTATATACATAAATATAATTTTAAATACAAGACTCCCAAGAAAAACGTATAAAAAAAACTTCTTCTTACACATCAGGATATATTTTTTTATCAATTAATACTCCATAAAAAACCTTTTTCTGAAGTCTCATTAAATTATACAGAATCAGAGATATTATCCTCCGATCCTGTCAAATTTATTTCATAAATAAAATTTATCAATATTTTATTTTTATTTTTAATAATATATATTTAAAAAAAATAATAATATTTAAAGTATGAGTAATAGTTTATTTTAAAAAGTATATTAATAATGTTTCCAGAGACTCCCGCATCCAAGAGCTGCTCTACGAAGAGGCGCGCCACAACGTGGTGACGGGGCGCTACCCGCTGGAGGGCGCGCAAGCGCTCATGCTGGGGGGCCTGCAGGCGCGCGTGCAGCTGGGGCCCTACGACCCACACCGACACACTGCTAAGTTCTTCAGGCGAGTTTAATGTTTCTTTTGTTTATTTATTATTATTTCTTAGCTTGATACGGTAATCTCCATATAGGCAGAGGGAACTTAGTGTTAAGACACTCCGTTACCTACTTTCCTAAGAATTTTCAAGACGTTGCGTGTTGAGTGGCGGAACTGAATATTTCACTTTGTTTTCTTACCAGAAAGATTAGAAAAATAAAAGATATTTAAGATTTCATAAGAACGAAAGTATGAAGTCAAGTGGCAAAATATCTCCAATTTCCACCTTAAATTTATTATTCATACAAAATTCCAGGGAACAACAAGATAAATATCTACCCCAACATGCAAGATCAGGACGCTGGACGAGGCTCCTCCCCGCCGGAAGGAAGGGGAGTCCCGAAGCCAAACTCCTGGAACAGGCGCAGCGTCCTCCCGCCGCACCACCTAGGAAACTACGACATAAATACTTGTCGCACACACGGACTTTACCTACTTATGGGTTGGTTTTTTTTATTTACAAAATTTTTTTTTGTCTTATGCGGGATACAGCGTGAAGACAAATAAAGTGCAAAACAACTGTTATGGTATACGTAGTATCATACTCAAAACATAATATCTCAAAAATTGAGCAGAAATTAGGGAATGGACTGTGTCAATACTAGGTTCTTTCCTACCTAGTGTACCTAGCTATATACAGGTTACAGCGTGAAGCTAAAAAAAATGGCACAGGCGCGTGACCGTAAAGGTGATATTGTGGGTTCCATTCTCATTCGGGGAAATGAAATATTTAATATTCTCTTTTGCACGCTCTGGTAACGCTGTTCAACACATGATGCTTCCAAAATTTAGCGGAAAGTAGATAACGAAAGTGTTTTAATAGGAACAGAATGTCTTGTTACTAAGTTTCCAAGTTCTCTCTGCTTATCCTGATATGCGGGATACAGCGTGAAGCGCGAAAAAAATAAAAAAAAAACAATAAGAAGACAATTTAAACATTATATATTTTTAATTCCAGGGCAGCATTCTTCCAAGGTCAGATAGAACAGCCAGTACGGAGTCTCACCAGTCTCCTCACCCACGAGGACATCCCCGTACTAGTTGCTGTTAACTCTAATGGAGTTTATGTCATTGATGACACTGAAAGTGTAAGTTTTATGCTAATATTAAAGCTAATTAACACAGGGTGGAAGTGATAACACCACTTTAAATGAAACTATAGTTTTAACTACTCTATAAAAGCCTAATACAATTATTTTTGACCCATAAATGAAAGTGTTTTTTTTTTCAAAAAAAATATATAATAAAATTATTTTTTAATATAAAAAGCCATTTGTCAAAAACGGCGCACGCACACATAAACCTATCAAAGGGAAACCGCCGCATACGCCTCATTGCGAAATCGAGTCCGTAGGTATTGGCGGCAAAGTTCAAAGTTGATTAACTTTTAGTAGTATTTTTGTGGTGTTTACGTTACTGGTATCTATGCGTAACTGCGTCACACGAAATGCAGGTATGGATTAACATCGTGAAATGAAAAAAAATCCTACGTCTAAGCTGTTAAGGTATCTTGATTAAACACTTTAGGTATGGGCTTAAAATAATTTACCCTATATGCTGTTTCCGTAAAAGGCGAGCTGACACTTCCACCTGTATATTAATATCATATTTTTTCCGACAGTTTTATGCTTGTAAGGTTACTTACCTTAAAAGATGAAAACAGAACCCTTACAAGATCGTTTGTTGTCTATCTGTCTGTCTGTGAAGATCATTTATATTGAGATCATATAAAAACGCAATCAAAAGATTCGCCGCGTTATCAAAATCGTTTATGAAATTTGTCAGGAATGGGAACTTATAATAAAAAAAATTGAAAAATGTAAATTTATAATTGTATTTTTTTGTAATGTTTGAGAGAGATAAGACGTAAGAAATTAGTATGGAAGCCTTAGTGGGTGAGTTTCACTCGCACTTCACCAGTTTTGCTGAGTAACTTAATGTTAAGACCGATAAATAATTGCACCCACTCAGCACGGTAGGCAGAGGGAACCTAGTGTTAAGACACTCCTTTTCCCACTTTCCACCGAATTCCGGAGACATTGCGTGTTGAGTGGCGGAAATCAACGCCGCGCTTTGCCTCGACACCAGAGCGAAGAAATGAAAATATAAATGTAAATAAATATTTCATTTCCTCGAGTGGGGCACTAGGTTCCAATGCCGCCCTATTTGCGGCATAAAGCGTGAAGTAAAAAAAAAACATTCTTTCTTATTTCCAGACTGTTCTACTAGGATTGCTATATGAAGAGCTCTCATGGGATATAGGACTGCCTTCGGATGATAATGAAGATTGTCTACCGTGCCTCTTCTTACAGTTTATGGTCGTTGAAAATGGTTTAAGAGTTTCTAAAATATTACAGGTATTAATGAATCCAATATTATTATATATATTTATTATGTGATGGTTGTGGGTTTCAATCATTATATGGGTATATATGGATCATTATTATCATTATTTTATTATATTGATCTGTTAATGCTTTAGTGGTATTAGATTTTTCATGGAGAATGTATCGATATTAGGTTTTTCATGGAGAATGGTTCATGGAGATGCTGATAGTAAAAATTCCAATTACAGGTGTTTTCAAAACAAGCAGTAATGATGGATACTCTAATAGAATATTTCGCTGGAGAATATAGAAAGAGACTCGGACAAGAGACGCCGAGCGATCACGCTAACTATGAATATCATTCTGGTAAGCTTTTTGAAATTTAAATTATACAGTGTGTAACGCGACCGATGAAGATGGTTTATGAGTAGGGGACCTCGGGGACCCTTTAAAGCAACTTCTGGAAAAATATCACCAGTTTTTTTTTGCGCTTCAGCCCCTGAAAGTTTTTGTTAAAATTTTGTTTTTCAAAAAACGATTTTTACTTTGATGCAATTTTCAAGATTTATAGAATGATAGTTATAAATCATTGTATGATACGAAAGACCTATTATTAAGCTTTATTAAGAAAAAAAAGCGCGAGCGAAGGCCCAACAGTCGGGCTGTAGTAGCCAGATTTCTTCATGAATCCGAATTTTCCCAAAATATCACAAATTCTTTAATATCTGCTGAGCTACTGAAAATTGCTGCACATACGTGGAGCTTAAATGGTTAGGCACTGAGGTCCCCTTCTGATAGACCACCATTGATCAGTAGACCACGTTAGACCTAAAGAATAAATTTTTTTTTTTAATTTATTTTTGTGGCGTATTATGGCATTTGATTATAAATATTACAATTGTGGATTCAAATTATTTTAATTTCTTTGTTTTGGCAAGGCAATGTTTAGTTTTTTAGGCATTCAATACGCAATGTTTAGAGTAAAGTCAGCAGAACTATGGAGAATAAGATATCTTGTCATTAGCGTCTTTCTGGCTACCCTGTTCTATGAACGACAAAGAATAAATATTTGAAAATAAAATAATAAAAAAAAAATCTTATGTGTAGATAAAGTTTTTTTTTTTTTTATTCACGTTGTATATCGTATACAGGATGGAAGTGTCAGCGCTCCTTTTACGGAAACAGCATATATATTAAAATATTTTAAATTATACCTTAAGAAATTAATCAAGATACCTCAACAGTTTAGACGTAGAATTTTTTTTTTCATTTCACGATGTTTATCCATACTTGTATTTCGTGTGACGCAGTTACGCATAGATATCAATAACGTAAACACATACTACTACAAAAATACTACTAAAGGTTAATCAACTTTGCCGCCAATATCTACGACTCGATTTCGGAATGAGGCGTATGCGGCGGTTTCCCTTTGATAGGTTTATGTGTGGGTGCGTCGTTCTTGACAAATGGCATTTTATATTACAACAATAATTTTATTATTTATTTTGTTTGAAAAAATAACTTTTTATTTTTGAAAAAAATTAACTTGTATTATGCTTTTATAGAGTAGTTAAACTGTGGTTTCATTTAAAGTGGTGCTGATACTTCCACCCTGTATTATAGAAGGAATCTAGGCCAAAGGAATCTTCTGATAGACACTATTCTCCATTCTCTATTGCGTTTCGAGTGGTTGAAATTTTTATTTATGGAATTGTTAGTAACTTATTATAAAAATAAAGTAATTAAAAAAAATCTAAAAGTGCATGGAATAATTTACAAAAAGCAGGACTATACTGTCCCGCTTGATACATTTAAAATTGGGGCTAAAAATTGGGACGTCCCGCCAAAATCGGAACGTCAGGCAATGTTAATTTAAACCCAGATGTGTAATTTTTAATCTATCTTCCACTCCTCACGAACAGACTCCGGCAGCATCTCTCTGCCGCCGCTGGCGCGGCCGGACTCCCCCGTGCCGGCGCCTCGCCAACAAGCTGTCGCGGCTGGCGCTGGCTACGCACGACGGCCGCGGGCACCTGCTGGGCGGCGCCGGCGACTGGCACGCGGGCCTGCGCCACACGCAGCCCGCCTGGGTGCTGCCCCGGCACTGAGGCACGTGGCACGCACGACGGCCGCGGGCACCTGCTGGGCGGCGCCGGCGACTGGCACGCGGGCTTGCGCCACACGCAGCCCGCCTGGGTGCTGCCCCGGCACTGAGGCACGTGGCACGCACGACGGCCGCGGGCACCTGCTGGGCGGCGCCGGCGACTGGCACGCGGGCCTGCGCCACACGCAGCCCGCCTGGGTGCTGCCCCGGCACTGAGGCACGTGGCACGCACGACGGCCGCGGGCACCTGCTGGGCGGTGCCGGCGACTGGCACGCGGGCTTGCGCCACACGCAGCCCGCCTGGGTGCTGCCCCGGCACTGAGGCACGTGGCACGCACGACGGCCGCGGGCACCTGCTGGGCGGCGCCGGCGACTGGCACGCGGGCTTGCGCCACACGCAGCCCGCCTGGGTGCTGCCCCGGCACTGAGGCACGTGGCACGCACGACGGCCGCGGGCACCTGCTGGGCGGCGCCGGCGACTGGCACGCGGGCTTGCGCCACACGCAGCCCGCCTGGGTGCTGCCCCGGCACTGAGGCACGTGGCACGCACGACGGCCGCGGGCACCTGCTGGGCGGCGCCGGCGACTGGCACGCGGGCCTGCGCCACACGCAGCCCGCCTGGGTGCTGCCCCGGCACTGAGCTCTGGCTCATAGTGGAAGGTCATCTACTTATGTATATAGATCACTTCTCTTTTCGCTTTCTAAGCCTGAATACCCCTTGCCGGTCTCTCAGATCAGCCGTAGTATAGATACAAATGGCATACCAAGGAAATGAAAAGGTAGTCGAGAGGGAGGAAGGAGAGAGGGAACAAAAGTACAGAGGCAGTAGAGAGGAAAAAGTGAGTGGAGAGGATGAATGTGGTAAGATGGGGGAGAGTGAAGAATTAAGTGCGAGGAAAGCAAAGAAAGTGAAGAAATCCTTTTCTTCAGGGGGTCCTCTCTGCCCCCCCCTTTCTTTGCCCTCGTCAAAACTTCCAATCAGCCCTCAATAAATATTGATTTCTGAAAAAGACATAAAAATTTTCCATCACCACTAAAGTGAAACAACACCCTACAAAGACAGCTATACACCAGTCTTCGACGCTAGTCAGACAATAATAGTGGGGCTTGAGGAACACCTCCATACCTTCGTTTCAATTATAGACTTCCCACAGATACAGATAGTATGCAGTAGGATCAACGAGTCGTGGCTACCCTGAACTTTGGCGCATTATACTTGTACACTCAGGGTTGTAGGTACTTCCGTGACAGAAGGGTGAAGGGTTTCGAGAAGAAGGGTGGTAACAAATGGAGAAAGTGGCGATGAAAGAGGAGGAGGTAGAGAAAGGCAGAAAAGCGTTAAGAAAGAAAGGGGAGGAGTTTACAAAGAATTGGAGAGGAGAAGTATCAAAACAATCCACGATAACACAATAATATCGAATCGTTTATTTGCTTGAAGACACCCTGTATATGTATATATTTTGTTTGATATTTTTTCTTTCTAAATATAGTATGTCTGTAAATAAATAAAAAAAGAACAAAAATATATCTACTATGTAATCAGGATTCTAATTACATACATATACTTTATCTTCTTCTTTGTTCTAACGAAGAAGACAGAGTATTCATTCTGGTTAAGAAAAAAAATATTTAGACTGACTTTGAGGTTTATATTGCACATAAATATTGTATTTTTTTTTAGAAATGTATTAATTTTCATTAAGTAATATTATTCAGCTCAGCTGATCGAATTCGCAATTAAGAGATACACCGAATGGTGAGAATGAAGAAGAAGGTGCTCAGCAGTGCAAAATTTAATTGTATTGAATTTAAAATAAGGCCATAATATATTGAATTTAATTATTTAATTTGAGGCCAGTCGTGGCGCAGGGGCACAAAGTGTTACTGTAAGCCGACTGGTTGTGGGTCCGATCCCCACTCGAGGAGATGAAATATTTACTTAAATTTATATTTCCATTTTTTCGCTCTGGTGTCGAGGACAAGCGCGGCTTTGAATTCCGCCACTCAACACACAATGCCTCCAGAATACGGCAGAGAGTGGGGAACGGAGTGTCTTAACACTAGGTTCCTTCTGATACAGCGTTAAGCTGATGAATTTAAAATATGAAATAAAACTAATTAAGCACCTAAAAAAAATGTACAATCATTTTTTGAGTATGTAACCTTTTTTTAAAATTTTTACATGATTTATTTAATTATATAAAAATAATTTGTAGATAAGAAATTTATGCCAGTGAATAAAATGTCAAGGTATGTCTAGTTACATTTACTTAACAAAATAAATAATAAATAATTTATTTTTGTTTAATATGATTTTTTTTATTCCTTCAAATATTGAAAATATTGATGAAATGGCTTCATAAACACAACAAAGCTTGTACTGTACTTTATAGTACTTTTTATTTTTTGTTTATGATACATGCTTTTTTGCTTAAAAACAGCAACGAAAAAATAATACTTTTATTACGTCAAAGTAAATTACAAAAATTTTGATACGCATATCTTATATTTACTATAAAAAAAAACTATTTTTAGAGTCGGTACCAATTTTGGTATTTATTTTTTTTTAGCTTTTATTCAATATATTTAGTTGTTGGCTTTTAATGTATTTTGTTTTGGCTAATCTGTAGTTATGCATCCTAATTAGAGATAGGATCTAGCCCGATAATCTGCTTCTAATTAATTATTTTTAATTTGTATTCCTAGTATATTATAGATATCTTTCTATATATAATATAATATAGATATAATATATAATATAGATTCAGGGTGGAAGTGTCAGCGCTCCTTTTACGGGAATAGCATATAAGGTGAAATATTTTAAACTCATTCCTAAAAAAATATCAAGATACCTCAAGTGGTTTCATTTAAAGTGGTGCTAACACTTCCACCCAGTATAATAGATACCGAGAAAATAAATTTTAACGTTAAGGGTTGTTACCCTCATAACTCCCTCACTGTAAGGGTTACAGACAAAAAAATGTTGTGTTGCTATTTCAAATAAAAAGTAATACTCTGGCAATAGAAACGTTGAGTTTCACTAATCAAGTGGTATATTTCTGTTTAAAGATCTTTATTCTCATTTCGACAATGTCATTTACATGAGAAATTAAATAATAAGAAACATTATATAATACTAACAGGCTTTTGTGACAAAGAGTTAACATAAGGTAAACTTAAAATGTAAACATGCAGTAAATATAAAATGTAAATAGGCAGTAAATATAAAATTTAAATATAAAGTAAATATAAAATGTTAATATAAAGTTAACATATAAAATGTAAATAAGTAAAAATTGAATGAGAAATATAAACATACAAAACAAGACAAAACAAAATCATCACTCAATGAATTCAAATCCAAGCCCCATCCATGCCCATTGCCGAGCCATAATTCACCTCTTAAGAAGAGAATGATCGCTAAGCACGAACGTGCGAAGCCTGAACTTAAATTCATTAAATGACTTACTGTTCCTAATCGATTGCGGTAAATCATTGTATAGCATCACTCCCTGAAAAGTTATAAGTTTGCTTCCATATTTTGTTCGTGTCTTCTGTAAAATCAAATTGTGCGCTCGTCTGTGATATTGGTGCTGCTTGCCTTTGGTCTTAAACGAAATCTCCGTGTGAACATTTCCATCTAGGATCTTTCGAATGAGTATGCATGTAGTGTAATTGTATAACTGTCTAATATTCATTAATTTAGTGTTTTGATATATTTTTTCTGTAGGTGTTAGATGTGGATAGTTAAAAAGTGATTTAATAATTTTATTTTGTGATGTTTGTATACGTTGTATGTGACATTTAGAAGCTGTGCCCCATATTTCGATTAGATATAAAAGATGAGATTTAACTAGTGAGTTATATATCATAACGCGGACTCGATGTGGAAGACATCTAAAGACATATAAAATCAATTTGTGCATTCCAACTGAGGTGAGAGTCAAGCCATATCCCAAGATATTTTTCTTTATTTTTTTCTATCAATGGAATATTATTAATAGTTAGGGGCGCATGATTTGGAATCTTTTTATTTTTTGATTTAAAAAATATATAACAGGTTTTTTCAGTGTTGATGGTTAATAGGTTGCTTTGAAACCATTTATGTAAAATGTCTAGATCTTGTTGTGCCCGAGCTACGATATCGTGTATTGAATGTCCGTGATAAATTAAGCAAGTGTCATCGGCGTAAAGGGTAAGTTCACCGTGTAAGTTTAGTTCACAAATATTATTAATATAAATTAAGAAAAGTAAAGGTCCTAAAATGGACCCCTAAGGAACGCCATAACTTAACGTGGCTGGCTCACTCTTGTATATTCCTATTTTGACAATTTGAAACCGATTTTCAAGATAAGATTTATAAATATTAAAGGCGGTGTCAGAAACACATATACATGCAAGTTTTTGTAGAAGTATAGGATGGCTAACTGTGTCAAAAGCCTTTTTTAAATCAATAAAGACCCCTAATACATGTTTCTTATTGTCAATGTTTGTTCTAATTTTTGATGTGAGATCTAGCGCAGCAGAAAGTGTATTTGATTTTTGTCTGAAACCATATTATGAAAAAAGAAGTTTATTTTATTAAGATAATCTAACAATCTAGTGTACAAAATTTTCTCAAGAATTTTTGACATTACTGGTAAAACAGAAATTGGTCTATAGTTGCTAGGATCTGTTTTCTTACCGGATTTGTAAATAGGACATACTTTAGCTACTTTTAAGACATCAGGAAAGCTACCGTCTATGAGTACTTTGTTAAAACTAGAACTTAATTGTACAGAAATGCAATTTTTGATTGTTTTTATTATTTTGGTACTGATATCATCTATGCCAGTACTAGAATTTGTATCAAGATCATTTATTATTTTCGAAATTTCAATTTCAGTGCAAGGATTTAAGTGTGTTAATTTTAAGGTATTATTTGTACGAGGTTGAGTAAATATTGTGTTGTTGTGGAAATTATGAGGAATATCGTTTGCAAGTCTATAGCCTATGGTAGAAAAATACTTATTAAAAGCGTTACAGATTTTAGTTGGTTCAGTAATTTGTAGATCATTAACAATTATTGTCGGAGGTTTGTCGTTAACTTCTTTAGGCTTGTTATTAATGAAATCACTAAGTAAATTCCACATTTTCTTTGGTTTTCTTGAGCATTTTTCAAATTCATTATCGTAATAAGTTTCTTTAGTGTTTTTAATTTTCTGCATAGTTTTACTTCTCATAAGTTCAAATTCAGCTTTTAGTTCCTCATCATTAGGGCTATTTTTAAATTTTATCCATAATTCATTGCGCCTCTGTATGTCTTGAATAATGTCCTTATTTATCCAATCATCTCTCGGTGTGTTTAAAATTTTAGTTTTTTTAATTTTACTATGTTTAACACGTGTAGCTACGAAGTTGAATAAGGAAATAAAGTCGTGGGCCATTAAACTTTGTATATTTTCAAACATTAGTTTTAGCTTAGTGTAATCTATAGATTCATATTTGATTCGTTTTTTAGGTGGACGTTTGTATTTCTTGATTTCCAGAAAAATTTGTTTATGATCTGATATAATGGAGTCTATTATTGCCATGTGAAAGCTATTCAATTTAAGATTAGTAGATACATGATCTATAATAGACTTTTTTAGTGATGTCTCTCTAGTACAGTAGTGTTCATCTATATTGTTTAATATCAAATATCCCGCTTCGGTTAATGTTCTTTGGTACAGTTTTGTCTTATTATTTGGTTTAAGCAAGTCAATGTTGAAATCTCCAAAGATTAGAGCTCGTTTCTTTTGTTGAAGTTGAAGATTGTAATCTTCTAAAAATGTATTAAAATTAGTATCACCAGGGTTATAAACAACCCCCAATTCGACAGAGTACTTTTCCAGTAGTATCCATAAATAGTTACTACCATTAAGATATGTAGATTCAGTGAGCTTGTGATCATTATGAATATAAGCCGAAACGCCACCTCCAATTTTATTAGACCGGTAGTTATAATAGTGGGTATAGTTTGGAAGTTTTAAGAATAAGGCTTGCTCCTCAGATTTAATCCAAGTTTCACTGAGTAATATAATTTGTATTTTGAATGGTGTAGCTGACAGTATACATTTTAATTCGTCTAACTTCCCTTTCTTACAAAGGCTTCTTATATTAAAATAAAGTATATTTATTTTGGATCTACTGATGTTTATACAATTATAATTAGATGTAGTTTGATATGTAGTACAAATATCATGTAAATTTGAACTATCAGCTATGGGTTTTAGTTTTTTGCTTCCGAAGAAATTATTTTAGGTATTCCCTTATGATATTTAATAGTGATATTACTTTCACCTTCTTGATTACGACGTTTTAGTTCTTCTCGAAGTTCATTAAAGTATTTTTGTTGAGACGGTGTTTGATCTGCGAATATTTTAATTTTTTCATTCTTCAACTTATTTTTATTCCGCAATATAGAAAAAGCAGTATCTTGACTATTAAAGCATACTTTAAGTTTGCGATTACTGTCAGATGTGTATTTTCCAAGACGAAATATTTTAGGTTGTGGGTATTTATCTATTATTTCTGATATGATCTTATTGACCTCTGTCTCATCCATTTGTCTACGCTGTGGTGCGCTTGCCGCGGTCGGTTCCGGAATTCCCATAATAACAATATTTTTCGCTCTTATATTACGTTCTTGAATTTCGCGTATAACCTGCTCATTTGCACAAATATAGTTCGATGAAGGTACAATATTGTTTAAGGGAATATTTTTTAAATTAGAAAGGTCATACTCCAAATTCTTTATTTTCTTTTCATTGTCAGTGACTGTACAGGCAAGTTCAGTAAGATTTTTTTGAATGCGGATTTGTTCTAAGGATATAGTAGTAGTTGTTGATTTAATTTCATCAATATGAATTTTAATATCCGACATGTTTTGCTCGTTATTTTCTAAGAGCTTTTCTAAAAGAGAAGTAATACCAGATAGTTCTTTGCGTAATTCCTGAATCTCATATTTGCATTCATATTCTGGTTGTTTCCGTTTGCGTTTCGTTATATTGTGAATATTCAAAGTATCGACATTTAGATTCGCAAGGTCCGGCTGCGAGCCGCCTCCCGTAGCTGTTAAAGGCGGTGAACGTAAAACGCTCATTCTCAAAGTTGATATTTGCACAAACTTAGAAAAGAAATAATCGTGTATGCATCTAATTGAGACGAAAAATGCAACTATCTTGTTTACCCGAGGTGAAGCGGGGCGCCGCACGCACTAGTAGATTTTGCTGCGTCACTAGTCACAGGAACAAAAAGTCACAAACACGAGGCACTTACTCACTGCAAAATAAGCTTTAAGTCCTTTCAACAGTAGTCACTTTTTATTCTAAGTATATTAATTAAATTTTATTAATTTTAAGTACACGTCTGCTCTGTTCACAAGCTTGGCGAGAATTAATATTTTATTTAATTAAGAGAATATTTTAATAAGAAAAAGGAATAAAAAAATATTATCGCAGGATTTGAACCCGAATCTCTTGGAGAGCGAAATGTTAAAACTGTGTCTCGAATTCGGGTAGGAATCGGAGATCGTAGCGTCTTGAAACTAGGGTCCCTTGGCTACCCAGTTAAATTTGAAAGATGCTTATTAAAAAAACGTATAAAAATTTGAACGTAGCGGGATTTAAACCCGCGCATCTTTGGAAACAACCGTCAAAATTCTTCTACTTTTGTTACTTATTTATTTTGTTAAAATCTCTGCAGGGGAGATTTTAACAAACGAAAATGTGAAAAAAATATTACCAATAAATAAAAACAGCAATGTTTTATAAAACTTCTTTATTTATTATCAATAATAATAAACAGCTAAAACCTTTTAAAAACGTCATAGGATAATAACAAAGTAACATCAAGTAATTTTTTATTTCTATACAATAATAATAAAATACAATATTTCAACAAAGTTATAATTAATAAAAAAAAATAACAATTTATTTTCTATAGTTATGTAAACGTATACGGTTATATTCTTTTAATAGGGGATGTTTATTTAAGTAGTCGTCTAACGCCTTGAACCTTGGCACCGTGAGGTCCTTGTGTCTGGTCAAACGTACTTCCAGAGTGTGTACCTTGAATGCTAGTTCCGCACTGAAAATATATACATTTTTATATACATCTAACCTAGTGTTAAGACACTCCGTTCCCCACTTTCTGCCCATTTCTGCAGGTATTGCGAGTTGTGGAAAAACGTGTGTGGCGGAACTCAACGCCGCGTTTTCCCTTCGACACCAGAGCGCGGAAATGAAAATATAAATGTAAATAAATATTTCATATCCTCGAGTGGGGATCGAACCCACAACCAGTCGATATACAGGCACACTTTGTGCCCCTGCGCCAGTACAAGCTTCAATATGTATAATATAATATTACATAAACTTCAAACATTTTTAATATTTAGGTCGAAGTATTTTTATTTATTTGGAGGCCGTCGTGGCGCAGTAGCACCAACGTAATGCCGCAACCGCGACGTTTGTGGGTTTAGTGCTCACTCGGGGGTATGAATTGCCATTTATAAAAATGTCATATCTGCCACCTCCGCTTTCCGTCCAAATTTAAAGACATTTATAACTTTACAGCATTCTGTTGAGTTTTTATTGAAGACATGCTTCCAATTTAGTTATTTTTGTTATTCAGTTATTTTTTTCGCTACTTTTATTTAAAAAAAAACTAAAATATAATTATTAAAAAAAAAATAAGTAAAAATAACTTAAAATGTAATCATTACTCGGAGTGGGTATCAAACTCACTTGACTTCTCAAATACTAAACTATCCCACTTCAACCAAAGTTTGACTTAACACAATATGCAATTAATTTTGCAAAAAAAAAAAACATTATCACCAAATCCAAAACTTTAGTGATATTTATTGTACTTTGAAAGGCTGAAAGATAAAGAATATAACAATAAGGTACCTTGTAGCGAAATAAGCGCTTTCCTTTTCAGGTGTAAGTATAAACTGATTGGCCAAGTACCACAGCCTTTTGTTCTTATATTCGGTGTTGAGCTGTAACAGAATTAATTTTATTATTAAGAACGATTTATACGAGCCCAGTTGTGGCGCAGCGGCACGAGGTGTGATTGTAAAACCGACTAGTTGTGGATTCTATTCCCACTCGATGAGATGAAATATTTATTTAAATTTATATTTCCATTTCTTCGCGGGTGTGGTGTCGAGGTTAAGCGCGGCGTTGAGTTCTGCCACTCAACACGCAATGCCTCCAGAATTCGGCAGAAAGTGGGGTACGGAGTGTCTTAACACTTACCCTGCTTATCCTGCTGTGTGCGGGATACAGCGTGAAGCTGATTTTAACGATTTATATTTTTTTCGTTGCTTCCTATAAATCTGGTGTGAAGACACTCCGTTCCTATTAAACCACTTCTGTCCCTCACTTCCCGCTTAATTCTGGAGGCAGTGGTGGAACTCAACGACGCGCTTTGATTCGTTACGAGAGCGAGGATATATAAAATATTTCATTTCCTCGAGTGGGAATCGAAACCACAACCTGTCACGTTTACAGTCTCACACATGTGCCACTGCGCCACAACTGGCCTCAATTTATATTGTATAACATTATTAATAGAGCACAGATTATTTTTATCAATATTTAAAACGTAGTATGTTAACCGCATAGAAATAGTTGTTAAATACGATAAATGTGGCGGTTTCGACGAATAATAATAAAAAAATATACCAAATTTCAAATGTAAACGCAATTTGGAGACGTTTTAGGTACTACCTATATTTTCATATATTTTTTGCTGTTTTAATATAAAAAGATAGAATCAATGATTAAAATAAATTTAAGCCGTGTGGCAGTGACGAAACACCTAATTTATACCTATTAAAATATTATAAAAAATATATTCTGGTGCAGGGGCACAAAGTTTGACTTTAAGTGCGACTGGTTGTGGGTTCGATCCCCACTCGAGGAAATGAAATATTTGTTTAAATTTATATTTACATTTCTTCGCTCTGGTGTCGAGAAAGTTCTGCCACTCAGCACGCAATGCCTCCAGAATGCGGCGTAAAATGGAGAACGAAGTGTCTTAACACTAGGTTCCCTCTGCCTACCCTACTGTGTGCGGGATACAGCGTGAAAAATATATTCTTAAAATAAAAAAAATACCTACCTTATCAAATCTCTCTTGCACCAGCATTTGCCTGGCAAGTTGTTTCGCTTTGAAATCATTGATACACTGTTCTCTAACTAAGGACGCCTCCTTAAGAGACAGCGGCCCGGCGCCGTGCCCGCACCCGAACATCCTGGCTAGGTAGGGCGCTAGGGGATCGATCTCGGCTTCCTTCTCTCGCTCTGTTATTTCAGCTTTTTGGGCTTCCTGAAAATTGAAAACAATTATCCTTAAACATGAGCTAGTGCTTATCTCATATATGAGATTTTTTGATGTCCTAAAGTAAATAAAATATGTAAATAAAAATATTATAAATTAAAGTAAATATTTTTATTTTACAGAAACTAAGAAAAAATATTAATGAATCTATGATCGTTATGAACGGATACTTTTTTTAAGCTTCACACTGTAATCCACATATAGCTGGGTAGCAAAAAGGAATATCCAAGCACTTCGTTCTCTATTTCCTAGTCAATATTCGAGATTGTGTTCCGCCCGTACACAGCAGGGTAGGCAGAGGGAACCTAGTGTTAAGACACTCCGTTCCCCACTTTCTGCCGAATTCTGGAGGTATTGCGTGTTGAGTGGCAAAACTCAACGCCGCGTATTTCCTCGAGACCAGAGCGAAGAAATGGAAATATAAATTTAAGTAAATATTTCATTTCTTCGAGTGGGGATCGAACCCACAACCAATCGGTTTTACAGTCACATTTTGTGCTGCTGCGCCACGACTGGCCTCAAATCTCTTTCTTCTAAAAGAAAATAATACATTCCCGCGAAAATTAATCGAATAAAGACATAAATAAATACATTAGGTGAGCCATAAAGGCTTATAACAAAAAAAAATCTGGTACCTGCTCCTTCCACCCTCTCTTCGCAGCATCATTCCTCTCGGTGTCGAACAACGCCACGAACAGCATTGGCTCGGTGAGTTCCCTCAGTCTCTGCTTCAGATACACAGTCACATCTGATTCTCTATCTCGTATGTGTTTCCGCGTGTAGTACTCGCTGTCCATGTTGTCGCAAAGCGTGTAGTATATGTCCAGAGGACGTGGTGGTTTGGCGCAGGGGTCGGCCTGGAAAATGATTTGGTAAGGTTTTTTTTTATATTTGCATATTTTTTTAATGGAAAAGGACAAGGCAAACGAGCGTTTGGGTCACCTGAAGGTAAGTGATTACCGCCGCCCCGTGCAACACAAGAGGAGCTACAGGTGCGTTTCCAACCTTTAAGGTAGAGATAGATGCGCTTTTTTAAGATACCCATGTCATATCGACCTGGAAACACTGCCGCGGGTAGGCCCCGCGGGAAGTTCCTACGAAACCGCACAGTAGAAGATTGCCACGTATCCAGGTGGTGTGGATGATATTTCAACTTATGGCGTACTGCGTACTTGCGTATTTTATTGGGTGTTTAGGTGGTGAATATTTATGTTGAATGTTTTATTTTTCTTTAATAAGAATACAAAAAAAAATAGTGAAAATAATAAGTAGTATCTTTTTCATTTATACAACTAAATAAGAAAATGTAAAAGACTGGAGTATTAGTATAATTTAATATGTTTATTTATTTTAAATTTGAAAAACATACAGCATTAATAATACATTGGATCGCAAACTTGTGAACTAATTAGCAACAAAGTCAAGAAAAAAAACTAGTAAGTGTGACACAGTATGAAACCAAAGAAAATGCAAAATAAAATAATATAATAAGTTCAGATAATCATAAATATACGCGATTAAACCGGTTAAAAGAGTTTCATTTAAAATAATATAATACAATTTTTACTTTATTCTACTTAGATTTTTACAAAAAATGCTAAAAAAACTTACAATATATCCAGTAGTTTTATCCGGATAAAACAAGATTTTTCCACCGGTTTCAGCTAAATTGGGCTTGATGAAGCTCCTAGTATTATTTGTGACGAAGTTATAATCATAATGGTAATGCAGTTCTATGGTATTGTCCTGGGTGTGGTAGATCTTCTTCCACACGTCAAATTTCGAGGGTACGTCAGGGTTGCGGCTGTAGGTCTCGGTGATATCTTTGACTTGTCTATTGGGATTTGTTTTAGTGCCTTCCGTGTATGTAATGAAACGGTTTTCAAGCCTATAAATATTATTTAATTATATAATTTTTGATTTTTCAATAGAATTGATGCTGGCCTGTCTAGTGCAGTTAGAATGTTTATATTACAGTTTCATACAAAAAGTAAGTTTCGCTTAGTTTGATTTGGGTGAAAAAACTAAAAAACAAAAATAAAAGACAAATATATATATAAATAGCGAGAGAGAGAGATTGTATCTGCATTGCACAGTATGAACACAATAGGTGAAAGTTTGATTTGGCTTACGGCTTATTCATATTTCCACATATTCTTGACCATGAAAGACAAAGTGCAGAAAAATAAATCAAAATAATTAAAAGACACTATAGGAAGCCATTGAGTCCAGGAGTGGCGCAGAGGCAAAAAGTGTGACGCGACACACGTAAACGCGACACGTTGAGTGGGTTCGATTTCCACTCGAAGAATTCGGCAGAAAGTGGGGAACGGAGTGTGTTAACACTAGGTTCCCTCTGCCTGCCCTGCATTGTGCGGGATACAGCGTGAAGAAATTAAATGAAAATGAAAATATAGTGTTGAGGCAAAGCGCGGCTTTAAAATCCGCCACTCAAAGCCTCCAGAATCTGGCGTGTGGAAAACGGAGTGTCTTAACACTTCTCTCTGTCCAACCTGCTGTGTGCGGGATACAGCGTGACAGCGCTAAAACAAAAAAAAAGCAATATAGGAAGTAGTAGTAGAAAACTAACCTGTCCCCCCTATCAGTATATAGCTCGTGGAATGTAAGCGGAGTGCACTCGAGCCTGGTGAGGTGGTCGATGCGCGCGTAATAGTTGAAGTCGACGGTGCGCTCGCCCTCCACCGACGTGGGGTTCGCTTCCATTGAATACGTGTGCTCTGGAAGGAATTGAGGTCATCGACGTGAAATTGACTGGAAGGAGATGAGCGTTACGTGTGTCGGTTCGATTCCTAGCTAGCGGAATGAAAATCAAGTAAAGTCCTACTAATTTTATAAATAAAAAAAAACTACTATAATAAAAAAAACTACTAAAATAAATAAAAAAGAACTTAACGAGCTTTTGAACTATTGACTAAAAAAATATATAAATATTTCATTACTTTTCTGTAGTTATTTAATTATTACTATTAGGCATTGGCTTTCATTATTCAATTATATTATATTTATAAAATACCTATACCATATAACGCTTAATTATATAAAAAAATAGCAATAGAAAAAAATTGAAATTAGTTTGATAGTAAGTTCGAATACAGGATCATTTTTTAAATTAAAAACACAACACCGTCGAGTTACTCTATAAAAAAGACAATTAAAACTATTGATATCAGTTTTACATTCTACTTATAATGTTAGAAAAGCATAGATTATAAGTGACGCGATTCAATTGTTAGAATTCGAGGTAAGTAAGTACTTACAAAGGATATACGGGTGGTGGAACAGTGTGTGGTGCGATATGTGTGTGTTTAATTATTTAGAAGAAATAATATAAAGCCGCTTCACGCTTTGCCCGCAGGATAGGCTGAGAAGACCTCAGTGTTCTTTCTCTTAGTAATTTTAAGTCACTAAATTCTCAGCTCTCCGCCCGGATTTGAGGCATTGCGTGTTGAATGGTAAAACTCAACAAGCAGAGCGGAAGAATCAGTTAAGAAGCTTGCGACTGTGAACGCGACGGTCGTGGGTTAGATTACCTTTCGGCGTAGATTAAATATAAAATATTTTCATTTCCTCGCTCTGGTAATGTGGAAAGCGCGACGTTAAACTCTGCGATTTAACACGCTATATCTCAAGAATTCAGCGGAAAGTGCGGGTGCGGGTTACAGAAGTATCTTAAAGGTCTCTTTAGGTTATTTCATATCAGTGGATTGCCAGGTTCCCTCTGCCTATCCTATAGTTACCGTAGGCGGAACACAACGTGAAGTTAACAAAAGAAAATATTAAAAGTAAAACAAAAATATATCATTAAATAAACATAAATAAATAAAAGTAAAAACGAAAATATGTATTTATACTAACTCAAAATATGATCACGTCGGCCGATCCCAAAAAGCTCTCGGATTTCCCTTTTTTGATGATCAATTTTGACTGTTTCCATTTTATCTACACGATTTTTGTACCATTCGTAACTAAAACATAGAAGACGTAGATGTCCCAAGATCATGAAAGTGTCAAACAAACATACAGATTCCTAATTTGTCAGTAAAATGTCTAAATCTAAATAATCTGTTTTGGCATTTGGCTAGTCGATTCAAAAAGCGACTGATAGAGTCAGTCAAATATCGTTTTTATAAACACTTTTATAAATTCTATAGAATCAACTAATTTCGACAGCTGTCGTAGCGAAGGGTTGTGGCACAAGTTGTGGGTTCGACTCCCACTTGGGAGAATGATTTTTTTTTATTTTTTTACTCTGGAACTTTACACACCCACGTAAAGCCTCGAGAATTCGGCGAAAAATGGACGAAAGTGTTCCCAGGTTCCCTCTGCCCAATCTGCTATATTCGGGATATAGTGTGAAACTAAAAGAAAAACAAATTTCGAATTATCTTTAAAATGATGAAGTTATTACAACGTGAAAAGTTATTGTGAACAATAGTAACTAAATAATTGTGTATTATGGAGAAGCGGTTCGCTATTACAATAATACATTTTAATTTATTTTTCTTTACGCTATATCTCGCAAGGGTAGGCTGTGGGAGGCTAGTGTAAAAACACTCCGCTCTCCACTTTCCGATGAATTCTGGAGACATTGCGTATTAAGTGGCGGAAAGAAATATTTAATAATTTGATCAATGCAACGCTTTGCCTCGCACCAGGGCGAAAGAAAACATTAAATATTTTCGTTTCCTCGAATGGGAATTGAACTCACAACTTGTCGAGTTTAAAGTCACACACTTGTGCTCCTGCACCATGTCTTATATATCCTGATTTTATAATTTTAAATATTATCTATTAAAATCAATAAATCATACGTCAGAAGTGGCACTGTCAAAGCATAATCATCAAATATTTTAAGTCTCTTGACCACTCCATCCCTTTCGGAGTACGGCGCGAATTTTTCCAGCAAAACTTTTTTGTAATGTATCACTCTGTGGCTGCCGGGATAGCGTTGTTCATATTCTGAAAAAATGTATGAAATCAAATCAGCTTCACGCTGTATCCCGCACACAGAGACAAGACACTCCGTTCCCCACTTTCTGCCGAATTCTGGAGGCACTGCGTGTTGAGGGGCAGAACTCAACGCAGCGCTTAGCCTCGACACCAGAGCGAAGAAATATACATTTAAGTAAATATTTCATCTCCTCGAGTGGGGATCGAATCCGCAACCAGTCGGTTTTACAGTCACACTTTGTGCCGCTGCGCCACGACTGGCCTTAATATTGTATGAAATTGAACAATAATAGTAAAACAATATAAAAATATCATACTAACATTAAAAAAATATATGACGTACGTATAAATATTTCGGAGTCCATTGAATATTTATTTAAATAATTGGAAAATTGAGGCTAGTCGTGGCGCAGGGGCACAAGTGTATGACTGTAAACGAGACTGACTGTGGGTTCGATCCCCACTTGAGGAAACTAAAATATTTATTTTAATATTTAAATTTTTAGCTCTGACATTGAGTTTCGCACGCAATGCCTCTAGAATTCAGAAAATGGGGAACGTAGTGTCTTAACACTAGGTTTCCTCTGTCTTCCCTGCTGTGTGCAAGGTACAGCGTGAAGCGGATTTTACAAAAAATTAAAACCCCTTTTCCGTCGTTTTCCTTTACGTCTATGTCTTAATCCATTTTGTATATAGTTTCGAAATATTTATAGGTTTGGCGTTTTTTATTCACGCTATATTCCATACATAACGCCAGGGTAGGCAGAGAGAACCTGCTTTTACTACTCTATGTTATCCATTTTTCGCCTCTACATTTGAGAAATTGCGCGTTGAGTAGCGGAACTCAACGCCGCGCTTTGTATTGTTATCGGAGCTAGAAAATAATTAATTTCCCCAGAGAAAGAGACAAATCCACATTATGTAGCTTATAGTCAGACGGCGCAACTGCGACAATCGTCTTACTAATCAAAAGAATTAAGAAAACACCAAGAAAAAAAAAAGAAACTCCATAGAACAATATTTTTAAAATAGAAAATATCTTCAATACCATCTGCCGTTATGTCCAATTTCTCCACCCAACTGGGCGGTACATCGAGATGCTTCTCAGTATCGAGAGCGCTCTTCTTGTCGGAGGTGTCTACTCCCGTCAGCTGCCTCCTGTAGTACGGTTCACCAGCCAACAGGTGTTCCCAGCATGATAAATCACTTAAATCGTAGTTTATGTCGGCTAGATCATCGACTTTTTGTATGTTCACCTAAATAATGTTAATAAGAAGATGAAAAAAGAACGAAATGTGTTAGTTTAGTTGTTGATCTTTACTTTTATTCTAGTATTTACAGATAAAAATTTGTTTGTTTGATAGCGCTAATCTAAGGAACAAGGTACTAGCTTAAGTTGAAAAAATCTGTTTGTTTGGTGCGGTTATAAAATAACCAAAAAAAAAAACAACAAGTTTCTAAAATAAAATTCTATGTTAATTGCCATTTCCTCACTCTGATAAGCACGGCGTTGAGTTCCGTCACTCAACACGCACTATCTCTAGAAAACGGTGGAAAGTGGGGAACAGACATGTCTTAGCACTAGGTTCCCAGGTTCCCTTTGAACCTGCTATGTGCAGGATACAGCATTAAGCTACAAAACAACTTCTCAAACTTTTCACTCACATAGTAATTATCATTATTATAAACGGATTCCACCGCTTGATATTGGGTAGCGTCTGTTGGATAGGCGTTTCCTTCACTCGGCTCGATGAAGAACTGTTCCTCTACACCTTTGAAACCTGGCAGCACGAGGACCCAGGCGTGGGTGCGCCATCCGTCGATGTCATCTGGTGGCGGCTTTTCTAAATCCTGGATGAAATTATATATTTTCTAAAGTTTCATACGGCTTCGCCCGCATAAACTTATTTTCATATTATAGCCAAAGGATAATATTTAAATATAAATATATATATTTTTAATAAGAAGTATCCTATCCTTTCTAATACCTCTAAGAATATATGTATAAATTTTAATGATAATATTCAGTTGAGTAGTTATAGCTTAAAAGTGCAGCGTAACAAACATTCTTACATTCACATTAATAATATTTTTCGTTTATATCAATTAATAAATTGTCAAAATTATTCAAAACAGGCAATTTTCAGGTTTTTAACTAATAACAGTGGGAAAAATTCTTACAGCGATCTTCCTTAACCTCTCATTTTCTATCTTGTTTAGCTCCGCCTGTTTTTTCTCAGCATCCTTCCGGTCCATCTCTTTACAGTACTTGGACGTCAAGTCCGGTAGCGGCACGAGGCGGTATCGTGGCTCCTCCTCTGGAGGTGGTGGTTCTTCAACAACCTAATATTTTTTTGGCTTAACACTGCATCCCAAATATAGCGGAGTAAGCAGAGGGAACCTAGATCTAAGACAATAGGTTTCTCACTTTCCGTCCAATTAAATATATAATTCATTATTATCCACGAGTATCGAACGAACAGCCTTTGACTACGGAGAGACACTGTGCCTTTCGTGTTGTTTGCATTATATTTTATTTATCCTTATATAATTCGTTTAGCATCTTGCATGGAAGTTAAATTTTGTGCGACATCACTCTACTCTTTCAGCTGGCTATTTAAAAAAACAATAATTTATAATATTGGGTATTGGACGAGTATAAGTATTATAAATACGAATTTGTATAGAAAAAAATTACCAGCAATTCCTTGCCCTCTAAATAAATGTCTTTAGATCTGTTGAATATTGTTATAAGAAACATATCAATTAGAAGATATCACCAAAAAATTACATAAGCTTTCGAATCAAACCCTTAACCTTTGTACACTTTACCAGAAATGGAAATTTATTTATATAAATTCATATTCATATATAACTTCACCTCAGCCTCGTCAGGTATTTCGGGACACTCAGTCCTGTACCGGATGGCCATGCAGATGTCCCTTTTAGCGCACCCAACCACGACGTATGCATCGTAGCCTGCACCAATTAGCCAAGAGACCAGCACGTGGGCCAACTCAAATGGATTACCGCTGCGCCTTATGAGCGCCGTGTACGGAGATATTATGCGTTCTGGCTGTAAAAAACAGAATAATCAAATAATATTATGAAATAATTATTTTATCACCTTCAAGCTGTATCTCGCACACAGCAGGGTAGGCAAAGGGAACCTAATTGCGTGTTGAGTGGCGGAACTTAATGCCGCCGTCGTTTGCCTAGACACCAGAGCGAAAAAACGGAAATGAAGCCAGTCGTGGCGCAGAGACACAAAGTGTGACTGTAAAAGCGGCTGGTTGTGGGTTCGATCACCACTCGAGGAAATGAAATATTCATTTCATTATTTTTTGTAAAAATGATTCTCATATTTTTATAAAATAATTATTAATTATATAATGATGATGAAATAATTAATAAATGTAATATTTTTATGAAATAATTATTTTATTTTACATAAAATAATTATTTCATAAAAATATGGGAGTTGAAGAAATATTTATCACTCTGTTTTCGATTTTCAACCTAATGAAAATTTAGTTCAGTAGCGGAATTCTATGTTGCTCTTTTCAGCTTCTTCCACCGCTGGATAGGCAGAGAGATCCTGGAAACCTAGTGTAAGCATTCCCATTAAAACATATCCATTACCCACTTTCTGTCGAATTCTCAAGGCATTTGTGTGTTGAGTGGTGGATTTCGACGCAACGCCATTGCTCTTTCTGATAGAGATTTTTATTGAGATTTGAATCCATAGTCAGTGTAGGTAGAGTTCTCTAATGTTCGTCCAAATTCTAGACAATTTGTGTTCAGTTTATCGTTTGTCAGGTGGAAGATGAATAAAATTTTTACCCACGAATAGTAATCAAACGGACAACCACTCAATCAACAACAATCAACAACAATCAACACACACAAGTTTATAGTAGCAGCATTAATGATTTTACATCATACATCGTGGTAGTGACAATACAAATATAATAATACATAACTCAAAATTTATCCGCGAACGCCTTTGCGCAGAAATTCAAAGACATCTAAACAATTATTATGCATGAGAAATAATTTTGAAACGTTTGAATTCTAAAACGAGGAGAACAAACAACAAGGATTGTTTTCCGAACGGAACGGAACGAAACGTAGGGCGGGCGGGGGCGGTGGGCGGCACCCTTACCCTACAAATTGAGTAAAATCTAAAGTTGTGAAAACAAAGTCGTCGACAACTTTCCAACTTACCGCTCTCACTTTTCGCTGAAAACTTTTCAACACTTTCACTGTCCGTTTTTCCTTTTTTTTTCGCATCGCATCCCCCCCCACCCCCTTGGAATCTGACTTTTTGTTGTTTGCCAAGTACGATTTGCTGACTATTGAAAGTTAAAGTGGTGTTCGGTGTTTTAGTTTATCGACTGTCCCCCGGTGTGATATAAATGTGAGAGTGAGGTAAAAAGTTGGTAGTTTAATAATTTAAGGGTAGGTACTCCGCTAAAGTACGTGTGACAGGTTTGTAATGACATTTTTACGTCGATGGCCCTCAAGGCCATTGTGGCTTGTATGTAAATGGCGGCGGCCATGGTTGCGGGTTTTGGTTCCCATTCAAAGGAACCTATATTTAAATTTCTTCGCTCTAGTAACAAAGCAAAGCGCGGCCTTGAGTTCCGTCACTCAACACAGTGTCGCGGAAAGTGAGAGACGAAGTGTTTTAAAACTTGCCAGGTTGCAAGGATGCCAAGTTCCCTCTGCTTACCCTGCTGTGTATTGAATACAGCGTGAAGGAAAAATATCTAATGACACCAAATGAGATTAGTAATTTTAATATTATTTTACGAAAATTTGGCTCTTTTATAATCCGAACAGCGAGAATGTATAAGGTGCTAAAATTTTTATATATAAAATAATAAGAAAAAATAAGTATTATCTAAGTTATTCTTGGTAATAAATACCATTAATTAATGAATTTCAGGTTTATGTTTTTCGGTAATATGTCTAGCTCATGCAATCGACACATATACATATATGTATAGAAAATATGCTATTTAAGAACTCATAATTGTATTAAAATGCAAACTTTTATATATATATATATTCTACATTTCTTTTTGAATTTCTCAAAAACTATGAAATATTTTGATATGAAGAAAAATATTAGTGAAGTAAGGCTGTGCGAAAGATTACAAACAAAAAAGATTATATATTTTAAGGTTTTCTTCACTTTCCGACGATAGCTATATTATTAAATGTTAGAAAATGGGTAAACGCTTTAAACGAAAAACTACTTAATACATCGCACAAGAACTAAAAATTTTAAATTTTTGATTAAACTTAAATACTATAAGTTTAACATACGGATTTGCATGTAATATTGCAATCTTAAATTAACGAGTTGAGTTTCACAAATAGATAGATTTATTAAGAATTCCCAAAGTAGAATACATTATGGTGTTTATTTCACTAGCAGTTTAGTACTATTAGATTTTGTATCGGCAGATTTTTTATATTTTTCATACCTATATGTTATAAAACTTTTCAATGTAAAACTACAAAAATAAGCTATAAAATATATATCATATTATGTCCAAGTTTCACTGGTCATTTCCAGCGGTACTACCTCCGCCATCGGTCTCTCCTGAAACTGGTACTAGGTGCATATATATGTAAATTAATTTTACACGTACAATGTAGACGCTTCTGGCTAAGATCTAGTTTTATATGCAACGAGCTTTTGAGCTATAAATGTTGCGATGCCCTTAAGGGTGGAGAATTTAGACAACTAGGTCTAAATTTACCAACAAACGTGAAATTTGATTTTAGATTTTTTTTTTGTTTAGATGCTTCGTTAATTGTTTCTATTATATGAATTAAAAATCGAAATCAGGTTCACGCTGTATCCCGCACACAGCAGGGTAGGCAGAGGGAACCTAGTGTTAAGACACTCCGTTCCCCACTTTCTGCCGAATTCTGGAGGCATTGCATGTTGAGTGGCAGAACTCAACGCAGCGCTTAACCTCGACACCAGAGCGAAGAAATGGAAATATAAATTTAAGTAAATATTTTATCTCTTCGAGTGGGGATCGAACCCACAAGCAGTCGGTTGTACAGTCACACCTCGTGCCGCTGCGCCACGATTGGCATACGACTATTATATGGTTTTAAACATTTCTTGGCGCGTTTTGTCTCGTTTCCAGAGCAAGAAAAAGAAAATACTAAATGTTTCATTTCCTCGAGTGGGACTCGACTCCACATTCCGCCGCTTTTATAGTTACACGCCTGTGCCATTGCGCCACGACTAGCCTCAAATTTGTATTTTTATTATTATTAATAATTAAAAAAAAACATTTTTATTCACCAAATTATATGTTAGAAATTTCCTCTAAAATCATAAGATGAGGGTTTGTAACCGAACATCAGCAGTGTCATAGCCACAATGGATATTATTATATTATGGTGTTGGGTTCGAATCTTACCGTGTTTATGTCTTTTTTATTTCCACGGTCGGTTCATAGACAAAGCGGGCTTCGACATCTAACGTGCAATGTTTCTAAAAAGAGGGTATGTGAAAACGTTAGTAGTTTCTTTGCGACTTTGAGAAGTTAATAGTTTCTTTGTGACCATAATGTGAGAGGTGCATAAAGATAAAAGTTATAATACATTAACGCCCAGTATTAATAACCTATCTCCAACGTCAATCTTAGATTGTTTCATACATGTATCCAATCTCTAGATTGGATAGATATATGAAATAATCTAAGATTGACGTTGGAGATAGGTTATTAATATTGGGCGTAAGTTCATTACATATTTATTAAGAGAATCGAGAATCGAACCCACAACCGTTACGCTTACAGTCAGACGCTGAATCCCCTGCGCACTGACGTAATTATCTAGTCAAATGTTAAACAATTAGGTAGTTGTATACATATATGATGAATAGCCGTCTATCAGTATGTATACATAAGACTTTCTCAAAATACGAACATGGCAAGGAATAGAGAGAAAAAACAATAAGAAATAGAGACTTGCAATATACAATTAAAAAATAAGAAAAATAAGAAAAAAAAACCTATACGAAATTATTGTTTTAATATCTTCTACACAAACACTGTAGACTAAATATAAACTTGTGTACACTACATATCTACCTATATAAGCAGTATAGAATACCTATCTATATAGCTATACCTCGGTTATATAGATATACCTCCGTTATATAGGTATAACTTCTATATATATATATATAGGTAGTATACACCATAGCAAAGACCCAGAATACGGGCACGGCATTGCAAGCACAAATTAGACCTTCCACGTTCCGCTTTGAGTTGCGCTTGACCAAGCGTTATTCGAATTTCCAACAAGACGCTCGCTCTAGTGATGTGCAGCTTTCAGCATGTCGTTATCGATACTATTCGTATTGAGTCGAATGCCACTCATACGAAACTGTGAACCATTGCTAATTGAAAGCGCTAGAGCATGATTTCAATCGATCGTTTTTTTTGAGAATTCTTGTGTTATTTTTTTTTTGTTTTAAAATATATTATGTTATTATGTTAACAACTCAATGCCTTACTTCGTCAACCAGACAATTACATCAGCGTAATTCTGACAAGAGAAGCCAAAAATGTTACATTATTTTGTGTGTGTATATTATCACTTATAAAAAAATATGATTATTAATATACTATATACTAACTGGAGGACAGTCGTGGCGCAGCGGCACGAGGTGTGATTGTAAAACCGACTGGTTGTGGGTTCGATCCCCACTCGAGGAGATGAAATATTTACCTAAATTTATATTTCCATTCTTTCGCTCTGGTGTCGAGGTTAAGCGCGGCGTTGAGTCCTGCCACTCAACTCGCATTGCCTCCAGAATTTGGCAGAAAGTGGGGAACGAAGTGTCTTAACACTAGGTTCCCTCTGCCTACGCTGCTGAGTGCGGGATACAGCGTGAAGCTGATATATACTAACGTATTTTTTTTATTAAGTAGTCTGCAAAATTAATGTTATATTTTCGGTACCTCTTGTTAAGTTTACCCAGATAGAGTTAACTGGATTGTGAATTAAGTTACCGATATATCGTGTTGATTGGAGTCGTGTTTAGTTAGTATTTTGTATAAATTTTTTAGCTTTACATTGTATTTCGTATTAACACACTGTTCCCATTAGAACTACTACTTTCCTGCCGAATTCTGGAGGAATTGCATGATGAGTAACGGAACTCAATGCCGCGTTTGGCGTCGACAAAAACATTTAATTTGATCGAGTGGGAATCGAACCCACAACCGTTTTGACGTTTACAGTCGCTCGCTAGTGCTCCACAACTCGCCTAAAATATCTGAATAAAAGTTAGCTACAATGAAAAGCTCTATAGAAAATCATCATTAATAATATATTTGAAATATGTATTATTGTAACGATAAATACGCATATACTCGTACAGTATAAGTATAAGTTTTAACACAAGTTCAAATTATATAATATTACCATTAATTTACGTTCCTATCATGGTGCAGATGTGTTTTCAAAACGAGTGGGAAGTACTGAATAGAGAGCCTATAAGTTCTCTTTATCCACCCTGTTCAAAGTGGGAGATGCGTAAAAATAAAAAAAGAAAGGGCATATCGACAAAAACGATGGAAAAGACAAAAAAATTGCAGCACACAGCCAAGAGGGAGTCCTCTTGAAGAGCGGCAGTACGCGAGAATGACTCGCGCTCCCCGCCGCGTCGCGCCCTCCGCCGCCGCCGCGTGGTCGCGACGCGTGTCAGTGATGGAGATTTATACAGTTTATTTTTTTTGTCGACATCGATAATTATTCATTTTTAATTACTTACCATACAAGAACATAATACTATTATCTTTTATAATGTACTAATTACTTTACGTTTAAAATATTGATACGTACTCCTACTATTGTTTCTATTATGTATACAAACGGAACTTGAAACATAAATATAGCTTGCAGGTGGTCGTATCCACTTTTTATTACGTCTCCATTCCTCGAGCGACCGATGGAGTTGGGTTCACGTCGTCGCGTCGTCAAACAAAGGAGTGTTTTTGTCACGCGGCGCCACCCTCCCGCCGCGAGTCGTGTCCGTGGCGACGAACGGCCGCGGGCGTCGGGCCGGCCGCGGATCGATATCGCTCGAGATCTCGGCCTACGCGCCCGCTTCGCCGGCCATTTGCCTACCTCGACGCCTCGGGCTCGTGTGTACATAACCCGCCACCCACCACCCAGGACCGATACACCCCCGCAGATTACCGCCTACAAAGCAAACTTCATTGGTACGTGCATGCAATATGCGCAAGGAGCGAGCCGAATTGCGCCTCAGACTCTCCGTCCGGCAGATTGCTTTGATATCCGACCCGGCTCCGTATTTAGCACGGCCTATTTGAGTCCATCGCACATCGAATCTTAGCCGAGGGCCTAGAACACAGTTCTAGTACATATGAGACAGCTGCAATCACGTTAATTACTCAAGCGTAGGATCTCTCTTGCAAGTAGAAACCAAATAGCTGAAATAAACTAAGATGTCTCACAAGGTGTATCTTGTCTTATATAGCATTAATATATAGAGGTATTGAATTTGTATGTACAGCTATTCTATTTATTAGAAAATTTGAATGTTAATTTATTTATACTTATGCATATGCAAATATATTGTACAACATAAAATATATATTCTGTCATAATAATTAGAAATTACATAATTATTTAAAGTAAAAAAGATGTTTACAACAAAAAATATTCATAAAAATTAGCTCAAATTTCTATATGTTGAGCCAAAACTGAAAATGGCTTGAAAACTGCAGTAGTATGCATTAGGAGACGCAAACTAATCTGACGTTGCACAACGTATAGAAATGCTCGTGAATTCCAATTGAAAAGCTTGGGAGGGTCGTAAATCGGCCAAGTGCAGTCCTCTGTCCTCCGCCTCGACGAAAGAGGGAAAGTTCACATTTGCATATTGGCCTCCGTCGCCGTCCAACTCAAACAAACTTCGCGCAGTCGTTGAGTCAACTACGGGCAACTTTTAATTTACTTCGCAATTTTCATTTTGTGTATTACTTTGTAGTGTAAGTTGCCAAAAATGTGTTTAACATTAGGTTTAGGTAATTCATATATATATAACTGACGAGAATGCTTATCAGTATAGATTCTGACGATTTTTTAATGAAAAAATAGACACAAAATATCTAAAAAGAACGTCAAATCAGAGTAGCCGTAACAGTAGGCACGGATTTTTATAGCTTGTAGACTCTAGGCGGAAAATATCATTTACGACAAACCGCGAGCACTATTTCATAATAAACTGATGCGAAAAACAAACAATAAAGATCTGAATGAAATGAGTACGAGAGTTGAATGTGAATGGACGCCGAGGCGCCGGCAGTCGGTCGGTCGGAGCGCCTTCGGGAATATTTTAGCGTATTTCAATAAAGGCGCGACATCTTTAATCTAGGCGGGATCGGGTAGGGGCATAAATCTTGCAGGTCCGGGCGAGTTTTGAATCATTTAGCGCGGTGCGGCTTGAGCCCCGCGCGACTTCCGTCCGGCACGTGGCCCCCGCCGCCCCCCGCGCGCCCCCGCACCGCACCCCCGCGCGGCCTCGCCACCCGCTACCAGCGCGTCTGTCTTACTGAGACAAAGGGGCGATAGGGATGTGCATGTTACGCTATCGATGAAATATATTTTGTTATTTTTTGATTGTTATTTTATTATTTCAAATATATTTTTTTGTGTGTAAAAATTGAACAAAATAAGAATAGCTTTGAAGAGTCGATATACTATTCGTAATGTGTATAAAATATTATATAAAAATGATTTTATAAAACAAATGTATAATATAATTACTTATATTAATAATTTATATTACATGCATTTTTCTCTATTTGATTACTTTAATTGAGTAAACGACTATTCAAAAATATATTAGTAATCAATCCAAGTGATAATAACTATTGTACTTATAGGTCCAGAAATACCATATGAGAATTAATATTCTTTTCCTTTCTTTTCATTTATTATTTCCTATATATTAAATACTTGTAATAATATGTCAAGTATGTCCTTAGTTAACAAAAACAAAAAAAAAGCGCAAAAATACAGCTGTCGACAACATAGCCTGATAAATTCAAGCTCTAGCACACGACGTCCGAGCCGCCTCTAATTTGAATTCACGGAGACTCCGCGACGCGTCCGCCGCGTCCGCCGCGCCCGACTTAATGAATCGCGAGGGGGGTGAGTGGCGCCCGCTGGGGGTCGCCGGCGGTCGCCGGGGGGTGATCGGACGGCCACCGCATCCTCCGCGCGGATAAGTGACGCCCGTGTTGCTCCGTAGGTACATAGCTGCTCCTTATGTACTGCGGCACATAGACCGGCCTGTACCTACCCTGCCCGAGTACGTAACGCTCGCCAAATTTATGTCCCGCACATGTCTGGAGACCGCGGCGTACCTTTAGAGGGATTTTGCGTGTGTACATACAAACGGGGGCCGTCGAAGATATTTGAGATGGAATTTCGTGTGGACCTTTATTGATGAGTTGCCAAGGCGCTTTATCAATGTAACTGTTTCTGATCTAACGTTGAGAATTTCTTAGTGTTACGTATTAATTGCTATTTGTAAGATAGATAGTAATGAACATAAATAAGAGATCTTGGTGACTAATTTTATATGGAGTAATTATGAAGAACATGATATTATATAACATATGTCTATTAAAAAAAATGCATATTAAAAGTATGTTTCAAATTTCAGCTTAATTAGTCAGAGTAGACGCAAATATTAATCAAATGACGTGTAAGGCACGTCATTTGAATAATATTTGCGATGTCACTTTTCTTTAAAAACGTACATAAAAATATTATAGTATGGTTCAACAACTTAAATAACAAATAAAAAATATTTAAATAAATTATATTTAATAGAAAATAAATTGATAAATATTTATTACATCTCTATAACCCTATCATATCATTCTGAACGAATTCCCGTGGATTGTAAACAAAAACTTTCTAATGGGCAATTATGTAAATGGACGATCGCTGCAAACAATCAAAACGCAGTAAATTATTCAAGCGCTTCGAATTTGCTTGAGGCTATCTTGGTATAATTTTTTGAACTAACTTAACATAATAGCCTTATACTGTTATAAAGATAAAGGGATAGTTATAAGGAATGGTAATATAATATTTCAGTACATGCCTCATATATATTTTTTAAAAAGTATTGCGCATCTCGCAGTTTGCAGAGTAGATAATTTGAGTGGTGATACCTAACGATACATTTTTTTAGAAACAATTCCACACAGGAATAATTCGAATTCACAACTATCTCGTGAACAATAGTCATTTCTTAACTGCGTCCACGATATTTAATAAAAAAATATTACAAAAATAAAAATCGGTGACTTTTATACTTCATATTAAATAGACAGTGCTACCTACACAATAAAGTTGAAGTCATATGCGACTTGCGTCATACTAATTAGATATTAATACGCATTTTGCAGGATGGAATGCTTTGAACATAACGTGAGCACTACATAAAATTACTTCATTATCAAACGCATTTTTTTAATACCTTTTTTTTTAAAAAACTCCACATTCATAATTATAGTATAGGTGTTTACATGATCTAGATCTTAGCAATAGCCATGTTGGTTACAAAACGTAGTGTCACTACTAAATTTACGAAAAGTAAATAGTAAAATGGCAGCATATCAGTAATTGTTTACAACGACAAAATAATGCAACAATTCTATGACGTTAAAAATATATTAAGATTATTTATTATTAAAAAAAATATATCACAACTAACTTAACCACAACTCACTATCCCAATCACCAAACAGCAACACCGAACAGCGTTTAATCAAAATCCAAAAAAAAAAGTAAGCAACAACAAAAAAAAAAAAAACAACAAAATAACCTAAAAAAAAAAACACTAATTTCTCGCGAACAATATGCGTCTAAACACATCGTGAGCACATTTTTTCCCTCTAAACTAATCTCTCCATCTCTCCCCCCGACAGCGGGCGCCGCGGTCGGGGTCCCCGCCGTCGGAGCCGGCCATTATTCTCGATAATCACGCGATATCGATTGACGACGTGCGTGCAGCCCTAATTTGGTTTCTCGTGGAATTACGCGGCACATATAGATACATGTATGTATGTGTGTATAGAATATAGATCGTGTTTCGATTTCTTTCGTACGTTCGTTTCTTTTTTTTATATATAGATATTTTTTTTTTCTTCTATTTTTAGTTAATTTATATATCTATCTATGTATTGAGGCCAGTGTCACTGTAAACGCGACAGGTTGACATTCCTTCCTGGTAGGTTCCTAGATTCCCTATGCCTACCCTGCAATCTGTGGGATACGAGGAAACTAAAAAAAAATTAAGTCCCATCAAAAAAGTAGGTTAAATATTAATTCAAAAGATAATAATTACACCATAATTTATATGTATATACCTACACATATTTAAAAATATACCACAACAGAGAAAACCGCATAGCAAATGCGCATAAAGTCCTAGTTTAAAAGATCTCAAGAGTTATTCACAATATGTTTGTATCAAAACAAGGTAAATTATATCATTTCCTTTCATGACGTTTTCACGACAGGAACTGGACAAGCGAGTGTAGTTTGTGTAGTGGTTGATATATACATATATGTATATAAATACATTCTATTTGTCAAAGAAATATTGGGGTCAACCGAGCCGTGTATTCTATATAAGCTTTAAATTAGCTGCGCTTTTGCTATGAGAATACCGTTGCTTTTGATGAAAAAAATAAAATAAAAATTACCTAGTGTAGGACTTTTTTTTCGGGCTTTGTACGTTTGTACGTTCTGGTCTCTTTTTATTCGGAGACGTGTTTTTTATTTATAATTATAAAATGCTATATACATAATGTCTAATATGGAATGGTCTTGTTTCCTTTTTATTATAAGTTCATTTAAATATTATGTTAAGTATTTTTATCATTCACCCGTATATACATATTTTATACTTGAGTGAGGAATCAAAAAAATAAGATTAAAACAAATAAGGTCCTTTATTGTAATAAAGGTTAGTTCAATCATTTTGTACGTATTAATATTTTTTTCGCTTCACGAAGCATCCTGTACAATACAAGCTAGACAAAGGGAACGTAGGAACCTAATGTTTAGACACTCCGTTCCCATTAAGACACTTCCTTTACCCATTTTGGACCAAATTCTAGAGGCATAGCAACGCCGCTCTTTGCCTCTTCACTAGAGCGAGAAAATCAAAATATGAAATATTTAATTTCCTCGAGTGGGATTCGAACCCACAACCAGTCGCATTTTTATCGTTTTTTCATAAGCAATTAGGTTAATGCAGTGGAACAGCGTCGGACTTTAAACGCTATGGTTTCATTCGAGGGAATGAATTATTTCCTGTTCCCGCTCTGGGAAGATAAAATGCGGCGTTCAGTTTCACCACTCAACGCAGTATCTCAAATTTAGGTGAGTAAAAACTAAAAGTAGAGAACGGACTGTCTTGACACTAGGTCCTCTTTGCTTACCCTAAAATGTTAGGTATAAGCGAGATGCAAAAAACAAAAATAACAAGCTAAGTGGAAATCAGAAATCATTACTATATATCTACATCAGAATAAAATAAAACAGAGACAGAAAGCACAAAGCAGTTCTAATTCACTAACAAACATTTCCCATTCTAAACCACACCAACGTTCATGAGAAATGAGCACGATAAGCTGACAAACAAACAAAAATCTTAAGTCATCAAAAGATAATAATTCACAACTCCATACAAAATCCCCGTATAAAACATAAGAGACCCCGAGACCGGATGTTTCGTTACGCAACGACCAACAACAGGTGGAATCATTAAGATATATTTTATAGCGCTGTGAAAGTGCCGGAATTCCCCAAAAGTTGCAAAGTTTTGGGGAAGTTCTATTTTAGTATTGATAATTTGGAACTTTTTGTTATAATTTCTATTATAGTTTTTAATTGAGTATTAAATGTTTTGAATTGAGTGTTTTGATATTTTATGCAGTATTTTATGGAGTGGAGTGTTTTAACACTAGGTTCCCAGGCAGGCAGACAGGTAGGCAGGCAGAGGTTTAAGATGTCGAATGGTGGGGGCTTTATGTATAAGAGCGAGGAAACATAACTAATTAATTCCCTGGAGTAGGGATAGAACCCGCAACCGTCGCGTTTATAGTAAGACGCCACTACTGTGAATAAAAAACGATGATTGTAAATTAAACATCTACTGAAATATATGCAGCTTTTACCGATATTTATGGCGGTAGTTTCTAGTACTAATAAAAACGTAATGTTCTTAACTATATGAAAAAATTATGAACAAAGTCGTGTTATCTTACCGGCGATTCCGCGAATTCTCGTCGAAACGCACAATCCCCGGTTCATTTTAGAATAATTAATGACATATACGTGTACATAGAACGCAATCACGCATTTTATTCCATAAAACTATTGTGCGAGAGCTCCGTAAAGACGTAAAAGAAAAATTTCCAAAAAAAAAAACATATTTTTTATATAGTAGAAACTAATAACTAAATCAAACTGTTCATATTAAACCAAATTAACTATATAAAGAATTTCTTAAAATGTAAAATAAAAACAACAAAGGCGTCACAAAAAGGTTATTGAAAATCGTCTGTGCAATTTCTTCGCAGGTGCGCTCGGCATCGCAATGAGGGAGGGCCTCGCGGGAGGGCGACGTGCCTCCCAGCTGCGCGCGCGCTCTTGTAGGGATGCATCAGTAAACGATGATGTCCTTAAAAGGTTAAAGTGACTTAAATTTTATAGTTTGACGCGTTTACGGTATTTTCGTATGAGTTGGATGTGTCTTAACAGCGTGCTAAGTGTTAGGAAGCTTTTGTTTTTTTTTGAACTATTGAATGTATGTTCTTAAAGATCCAACATTAATTTCATCATCATCTTAGCCTATCTTACACTCTCTGCTGGACATAAGGACTAAACATTTATTAAACTAAAAAATAATTAAATCTATACAAAACCTAACCAAACCGCAAACTAAAAAACAAAAATGAGAGAAACCAAAACTTAACCTTATAGTATTAAAAAAAAAAAACAAACCAGTAAATATACCAAATCCCCACCCTCGTTTTCCCCGCATCGCGACGCGACGCGACGACGACGCGGCCGCTATCGACTATCGAGTATCGCGTGACACTCCCCGGCGGCCGTGATAAAATCTCGCGAACGTGCGTGACCGCATCCTGTTCCCTGTTGCCCCCTTTCCCCCTGCTACTTGCTGTCCTCCCCCCCTCCCCCTCCCTCCTCCCCGCCGTCCTCGCTATGGCGACATTGCATGCGCACGCGCATCGCAACGCTTCCGCCCGCGACGTTGTTCACCGCAAGCCTCGTGGGGTTTAACGTTACGTTAACACTCGACTGAATAATAATTTGGGTTTTTATTTTTTTTTAATTTTATATAGGCATAAGATCTTTAGTAAATATGTATGTACATATATGTAGATATAATTATTTTAGTGAAACTAGTGAGTATGGCTATGTCATACCATACTACACAATAAGGCTTCTAATTTCTCATACGCTTTATCCTTTTTAATCAAAAATTTTAAAATTGTAGGCAGAAAGTTAAAAAACTCCTCTACTTTTAAATATTGAAGTGTCTCTCTTAATAGGGGCTAAAAGGAAAACATTAAATTAAAAAATCCGAACCAAAAATATCACTATCTCATCTTGGCAAAGTACAGATAGCTCTTAAACTATTAAACCATTTTCGTAAAATGACTAAAAACCACCGCGATGACAAGGCGTTCGATTAGAAATCGCCTCATTAATTCAGGGGTTATTTTGCCACCGAGACAGACACAGATCAACAGACACATCAAACACAACAAAAACAACATTAAGGATAACTTACTTCTCTATTAGTTAAATACATACATACAAACAAACAGATTGAGACCACGACTTCATATGTATAGGTAAAATGAGCATAATGCGTCCATGTAATTTCGAATATTTTATTTCTAAAGTAAAAATTGCCCAAAAATACAGTTTTAATAAGCGACCACACATTTTTTCCTATATTATAATCTTAAATCGATGTAGAGCAACATAAGTATTTAAAAAAAATAAGATATCATCTGAGAACACCATTAATGATTTTTGGGTTCGTAACTATATCGACCGAGGTAGTATGGAGTTCGCGAGCTACCGTTTCATCAAGGGCTCGGACATTTTTCGTTATTCCCTAATATTTAAAACTGTGAAATAGCTTTTGACTATAAGCCCGATGGTTGTGGGTTCGATTCACGTACGAAGCGTGTCGATGAGTTCCATCACTCAATGACACGAACACGCAATGACACGAAAATTGGACACGTGGGGAACAGAGTGTCTTAACACTCTGCCTCTGCCTACCCTACTATATACATATAAAAAAAATCAAATATTCATAGACTAGTATAAAATTGTGGAAAATAAATCAATTTACGCATCAATTTTGAGTAAATCTAGTTCTTTTTATACATCACATCGGTCCTTTCTACGTAAGAGATAGATGAAAGCGGCCCCACTATTAGCGGTTGCAGCTGTGAATTACTAGGAGCGGACGCGTCCCGATGAGTTCAGATCAGGTAATCTTTTGAAAGGTAGGTAGCCGTAAATACGTAATGGGGTATGGTGGAACAAAAGTACCGTTAGACTCGTGATGCTCGGAGAAAGAGCTTAAAATGGGGAGCGGAATTTTTTTTTTGTTTTTTTTTTTCAAAGTACCCAAATGAAAAAGATTTTTTGAAGATCATCTTTGTTGGGGTGGAAGGGATTAGGATGTTTTGTCAGTTGTTGTGAATTCGATTATTGATTGATGCAACGGTTTGAAACTATCTTTAAATTATTTGAACTTATTATATTTTGAAGAGGCCAGTCATGGCGCAGGGGCACAAAGTGTAACTGTAAACTCGACTGGTTGTGAATTCGATCTTTACTCGAGGAAATGAAATACTTATTTAGACACTCCGTTCCCCACTTTTTGCCGAATTCTGGAAGCATTGCGTGTTAAGTGGCAGAACTCAACGCCGCGCTTATTAATTATTATGAATTAGTATTATTATTACTATATTTTTTTTTTATTATTTATAACTCGTGGACTATTACAGTGTTTATTAAATAGAGTTTTAGGTACTTTATATTATACTAAATATTTTAAAAAAATACTTTCAAGATGAATACTACTAGCATGTTCATATTATATATTTAATTAATTACAGATTTCAAATTATGTATAAAAAAATATATATTTAAATAAATCATGCGTGAAGGAGGTTTTCGTAGTTGATTATCTACATACGTCCATAGAATATATAGATTTGCATGTAGTAACAAAAATATATTTTTTTAATAGACTAACTTCTGGAGATGAGAGAAGAAGTAATAGGAAAATGGATAACATTTTTTTTATTAAAAGGGCTTTCGGTGTTAAAAATATTGCATATTTATATTAACTTAAAATAACAGTTTAAAACCTTACAAAAGTATTTTTTTTCCTCGTAAGTTTGTATACATATATATTATCGCAATTATTAATGTTTTTTTATTTATTTATTAGATCGTAAAAATAAATACATTATCTAATAAAACAAATATATAATATCCTTCAACCACCCACAATTCACCCTTCACCAAAACAAAATATCAACGTTAAACCACGCAAAATACACAAAAAAGAAACAATCATAATCACCATAATATAAATTAGAAAATCAGCGACTAGCAAGCGGCAACACTCCAGTAAACTGAAGTACAAAAAACTGGCAACACCACGCCGCGAACCGTTAAAAATAGTCGTGACGGCGGTGTTGCATGCAATATTTTCTCTCGAGGTCACCCCCACACCCAACGCAGGAGGGTTAGTTAGTCCGCGGTCCTCTCCATCTAGCCTCGCCTTCTTATTTTGCCTTATTTTGCCCATTTGATACAAATGTGGGAGATTTCGACCGGGACTATAGTAAAATACGGTTCGAGTGGTACGTTTAATGATATGATAGTAAAATTTAGATCAACCGATCTGATGTTACTGTATTTTCGTTGTTTTTGGTGTGCGGCTAACAATTTTTTTTCGATAGTTTCAAGTTTTCTTTTTTTTAGGTTAACGCTATATCCTACATATAATAGAGTAGGAGGAGGGAACTTGTATAAGACAATCTGTTCCCGTGTTGCTACTATGGGAAAATACAAATAATTTATTCCCCCGAGTGGAAATCGAACCCACAACCGTCGTGGTCACAACATACGACAGACACAATGCCGCTGCGCCACGACAGTCGCCACTACATATATTTTGAGCATTTATATTATTTGCTTGTGTGATACACACAAAAAATATGTAAAAAATAAAAACGTTCAATAACACATAGTGCTCTACATACATACGTACAAAATAAGCCCTCGCGATACAAGAAAAGTAATTGCTGTCCAAATTTTTCCTTTTGATCCCCATACATATGATTTTTTATTGAATATTGGGTTAAAGCATCGAAAATGTTGAAGTTTTAATAAATATCCGACTGCCCACTGTCCATCAAAAAAAACATGCCGACATTTTAGTCATAAATTTTATTGCGAATAATCTGGTTCAAATTGAAGCCAGTCGTGGCGCAGCGGCACAAAGTGTGATTGTAAAACCGACTGGTTGTGGGTTCGATCCACCATCCCACTCGGGGAGATGAAATATTTACTTAAATTTATATTTCCATTTCTTCGCTCTGGTGTCGAGGCAAAGCGCGGCGTTGAGTTCTGTCTGCCACTCAACATGCAATGCCTCTAGAATTCGGCAGAAAGAGGGGAACGGAGTGTCTTAACACTAGGTTCCCTCTGCCTATCCTGCTGTGTGCGGGATGCAGCGTGAAGCTGATATATATATAAATCAAAGTGTGGGTACGATTATATATGATGAAAGACTTTTCTTTGTAAATAGCTATTATTAACAGGAATTTATGTAAAAGAAATTTACTGTGTTTTTTACATGTTTCCGTGTATTTATTTTGGTCGTAATCATTATATGGGTATACCAGATATTATTGTATATTTTTTTTTAGCTTCCCGTTGAATTCCGCACATAACAGGATAAGTAGACGGAACCTGGGAACTTGCGTTCTTCACTTTCCGCCGAATTCTGGAGGCATTCTGTGTCGAGTGGTAGCTTTGCCTCGTAACGAAAGCATGAGATGATAATATTAAATATTTCATTTCTTCGAGTGGTAATAGAACCCACAACCTGTCGTGTTTACAGTCGCACCCTTGTTCCACTGCCCAACGACGGCCTACATGATTCTCTCTTTTCTGGAACATAATCTTTGTATAGAATAAATTTAAGACTAGCGACCCGCTCGCGGCTTCGTCTGCTTGAATTACACAATGTTATCTTTACTAATCTAAATTATTTTCGTGTTCTAATAACATTATAATTTTAAAGGTAATATCCATAAATTGAAATGCTAAGGTTTTAGTCACTAGAACAGTTATTCCGTTGCAATGTTGTCGACCAAAATACTTTTTATTGATATATTTTTTGGTTATGAGCCCATTTAAATAAGTCCAACACTATATGATAAAAGAAATTTGCTAAAAACATAATACTAGATACTGGATTGGACTGGAAGTGTCTGACATTAGCATGCACAAACGCACAGACAAACAGACAAAAAATTTAAAATAATTATTTTATGTTCTATTACACAGTAATTAAATTTCTCATATATATTTCGTGTACAAACAACGAAGAGTTACAATATTATTATATGTATAAAGATAAAGAGAAGCCAGTGTTGGCGCAGGGACACAATCGTGTAAGTATAAACGCGACAGATTGTGAGTTTGATTCCCATTCGAGAAAATTACTGAACACGCTATGCATCTAGAACTCGGTGTCTTAACACTATATTCCCTCTGCCTACCCTGCTTTGTGCGAGAAAGCCGTGAAGCGCGCGATGACTTGAAAAAAAAAGGAAAAATTCATTTAATACAGCCAAAAATGATAAAACTATCACACGAACGTAGCCAATTACAATTAAATTATAAATATTAACCACCAGCCAGCTAAGCAAAGGCATCACCAACATCAAAGAGAAAACAAGAAGCAACGCGATACCGCTATTATGGAAGTTAGTAATCAAACTGCAGCGACCTGCGAATTAGTAGCTACCGGGTAAAGGCATAGCTTGCAATTACAGCTCCCGGGGAGTCCCCGCGGGGTCAGCCGGGGACCCCCCGCGCTAATGAAGGCGAATCTTCAAAGGGGTCCGAGGCCCGTCTGTCCAGCCCGCGGCGCTCTTGAATCTTTAAAAGGGGTCGTCGGGAGGGTTGCTGGAAGACGACGTTGTACTCACAGCCAGTGTGTATCGTCGGTGTTTGTGACTTCGTACAATTTATCGGTGTTTATAGAGAAATGGTGGATATTTGCGAAGGGTGGATTAAATTATTAGGGGTTGCTGGCGATTTAAATGATTTTTAAACTGTTGAGTAAGTTTATGAATATAGTTTTATTTTGTTTGTCCGGAAAATATTAGTTTCGCAAAAGTCGTAGGTATAGGTTTCGCATATTTTATAAACGTATGTTAACTTTAAGTTTTTTTTTTAATAATATTGTTATTTTTATTCATAATTTAGTTTATTTATCGAGGTAGGAGAAGAATAAACAATAGAGAATAATATAATATTACGTTAATACATTTTATTTAACCACTGTATCTGTAGAGTTTCTTGTGTGTCACAACAACTTCTCTTAACAATTATCAATTAATTTTTGTAAAGTTCACTCTGTATCCCGCACATACCTAACAGTGTAGGCAGAGGCAACTGGGGAACCTAGAGTTAAAACACTCCGTTCCCATTAACTCTTTCGTTTCCCATTTTCCGCCGAATGATTTTGATTGAGTGACAAAATTCAATGCCGCCCATTGCCTTGTTACCAGAGCAATAAAATTGAAAAAAATAAAATTAATTCATTTCCTCTACTGTGAATCAAAACTTTAAACCTTTAACGTTCTCGACTTTAACTCTCGTTCGACTCTTTCGGTCTCTTACTATCAAAAAATAAAAAAAATCTGCTTTACGCTGCACACAGCATGGTAGGCAGAGGGAACCTAGTGTTAAGACACTCCGTTCCCCACTTTCCGCCGAATGGCGAAATGGCGTGTTGAGTGGCAAATCTCAACGCCGCGCTTTTGCCTCGACACTAGAGCGAAGAAATGGAAATATAAATTTAAGTAATAAATATTTCATCTCCTCGAGTGGGGATCGAACCCACAACCAGTCAGTTTTACAGTCACACTTGTGCCGCTGCGCCACGACTGGCCTCCCTTACTGTCAACTTTACAATTATCTCCGTCTAATAACGCGGTCGAAGCCGCTGGCCAGACCTAGTCTTAATATATTTAAAAATCAATATTAACGAACCGAATTACATACAAAAATGCCTACTACTAACTATTACAAAATTACCCGTAATTTGAAACAATAATTAATAGAGTTGAAATGCGAGAAAATCCGTTGTCATCCCGAGGCAACATTTGCGTTTGATTGGCGTGCCTAAGATGTGTCTGTTCTCTACTATACGAGAGATAGTGCTATACAGTACGACCGACGAGTCGTGGCTACTCTCAACTTAACTGTAGACGCCAGCGTTGTTTAGTTTTTATTAGGATTTTACTTACTTTTTGATTATTTCCTCTTCTCGAGTGATCAATGCGATAAAGTCCATGAAAGCCTAACTAGCGATGCCACGACTCGTCGAACGTACTGTACCTGCAGTCCTTTAGCGTCGATTCGGAGAACTTGAGGAATGGCCGGCGGAGGAGGGCAGAGGGTGGGCCAGGGAGGTATACAGCTGACGTTGGTTGTCGGGCTAATATCCTACAAAACGCGGCTACGGCTACAGGTATACTATTGCTACATAGAGACTGTTTGTATGGTTTTCGAGATATATATATGTATGTTTGTATGACAGAGATGTATACAGAAATTCTAGTTACTAAATATTAGTTTATACTGTAGGTATATTTTGTTTAACTTAAATTTAAACGTAAAATGTTTCAAATTTAGATAGAAAATCAACGTTTATGCATTAATTTAATATAAAATAAAATATTTCAAAAACTTTTTATTATTTTTATTTTCCATAAAGAACAGAGCTTTTGTAACTATTTTATAGTTCATCTTGGATTAAGCATACATTCAAAAAGAATGTAAAAATACTGTGAATGTAAGTCTTCCATCCTATTTGACCAGTACTTCGTAAGTTTCGTGCCAATTTTATTGTATGTAAAGTAAGTATTTTTTTTTATTTATAAAGCAGTGTGGCCGTCGCGGCGAATGGGAATCGAATCTACAAACGTCGCGTTTTCAGCCACAAGCTTGTGCCATTGCACCGCGACGGCCTCTAATTTCTTATAAAATATTTTAATTTAATTTGAATATTCTTTACCTTGATAATATTAATAGTAATGGATTACAAGATTTAATTATCCAATACAAAATTGTTAAACATAAAGTAAATATAAAACATAAAGTTGTTAGACATCCAAGAGGCCAGTGTGCAGGGGCACAAAATGTGACTGTAAACGCGACTGGCTATAGGTTCGATCTCCACTCGAGGAAATAAATGTTTATTTAAATTTATATTTCCACTTCTCCGCTCTGGTATCGAGGCAAAGCGCAGTGATGAGTTCCACCACTCAACAAGCAATGCCTCCAAAATTCGACGGAAAGTGCAAAACTGAGTGTCATAACACTAACACTAGGTTCCCGCCTACCCTGCTGTGTGCGGGATACAACGTGAAGCTGATTTTAAAGTGGTTAACATAAAAAAAATATATAAAACATACAATATTTAAAGTAAAGATAAACTGTACTAGTATAATTAGTTTAGTGAACGACAGGATGACGTTTCTAGTTTGTCGTTGGAGGCGCGGTTTTCGGGACCCGAGAGCCGGCGGGCAGCGCCGCTTTACAAATGACGACAACGATTCGATTAAATTTATTGTTACATAAATAAATAAATCAGCTTCACGCTGTATCCCGCATACAGCAGGGTAGGCAGAGGGAACATATTGTAAGACACTCCGTTCCCCACTTTCTGCCCAATTCTGGGGGCATTACGTGTTAAGTGGCAGAACTTAACGCCGCGCTTAGCCTCGACACCAGAGCGAAGAAATGAAAATATAAATTTAAGTAAATATTTCATCTCCTCGAGTGGGGATCGAAGCCAACCAGTCGGTTTTACAGTCACACTTTGTGCCGCTGCGCCACGACTGGCCTAAATTTATTGTTTGCATTTTAAAAACAATTATCGCTATTTCGTTGTATTTATTTTTTACTAGTTGTTAACTGTGGCGTCGCCTTTGTCTCTATATGGTATAACTGACAGCTGTGCATGTTTGACACATGCACTTCCTGAGGTTAGTGCGTGTAACCAAACAAATTCTTCAGATTTATAATATTAATGTAGATTTTGATGATTTTGTTCATTATTTTAAGATTTTTTTTTTCATTATACAAAGAATAAGTATATTTTGCAGGTATTTTATTTTAAAGAAATATAAGGATATATTATGGTTTTTCGCTATAACGATTTATAAGATTGATTTTAATGAAAAACGGTACTATAGGAGTACATTTGAAGAGACAAAGCCAAAATTACAACAGACTGCTCTAACTAGAGTCCTAGCATAGACCTCCTGCATAACAAACACAACAGTTACAAAAAAAGGACAAAACGAAAAAAAAATGAGGTCACCCAAAAACAGTGGTCTTATCCACAGTCAAAATTAACCAAAACCATATAAGAAGATAGAAATATAAGATATGTTTTTGATTAAAAAATGCTATATTAAAACGGCGGTCAACCGTCAGTTCACAAAGCTTGGCTTGCTTTGTCTTAACAAAGGCTGGTGGCTGTACGGCCTACGCGGTGCTATATATATATATATATATATGTATAGTGTATACTAGTACAGTGGTACTGGCCAGGAGTTCGGGACATCGAGGGTCCGGCCGCGGAGTCCGCGCGCTCTAATTAAAACGTCTCCCTTACCCCCGACGCCCAACGCCCGATCACTCAAAGAATACTGCTGATATAATTTGTAGATGTGGTTCGTGTTCTACTTTTTCATTTTTATCCGACTGCGGCGATGTCCAAAAGGGTTATGGCTTTAGCCTGTATTTATGTATGTTCATTCCTTTGTTCTCTTGTAAGTGCTAAACCTGTGAACCGATTTTGATATATTCGTCGTTGAATTTGTTTTGATAGTGCGATTGTTGTTGCATACACTACTTTAGTTTATGCAGTTGGGTTTTTTGTTATATTTATAATTCATTTATCAACATTTTTCTATTAGGTAGACTTGTAGGTAACTCTATCTATGTATATAATGAAATGTAAGAAATTGAGTTTGGTCCTTTCGTAATATATCACATGTCATCATGAAACTTTGCAATTATACGTAGCTTAGGTTTACGTTTTATATTCTTCAATAAAAATAGTATATTTTTTAAATATAACAACAACTCTAACAACACAAACTCATTCCAAATTTTCAATTCCAAACAAAAATTCAAACCCCAAAAACAATCACCATCAACCTAAACAACTTAAGACAGCACCTAACCACCTATAGAAAAAAAAGAATGGCAAAACAAAAACATATCAACCAACAAGCAGTATAAAGCTTCGCAGCATCTGCACCAGCACTCCTCTTTGACGAGAGTGGAGCCGAGCCCGGAGGCGCTGTAAAAAAGGACAACCACGTGCCGCGAGTAAGATTGCTCCATGAAAGCGCCCCATGCCTCGACCGACCTACACACGTTGTTATAGCAACGCATAGACAAGAGTGCCTAATTAAAACATATATATTTAGTATTTTTAGATATATTGCTATTTAATTTTTTTTAAGCTTCACGCTGTATTCCGCATTTCGCAGGGTAGGCAGAGAGAACTTAGGAATCCAGTGTTAAGACATTCCATTATCATTAAGACACTTCCGTTCCCCACCTTAAGGTGAATTCTTGACGGTATGTCTCAACACGCAATGCCTCCAGAATTCGGCAGAAAGTGGGGAACGGAGTGTCTTAACACTAGGTACCATCTGCCTACCCTGCTGTGTGCGGGATATAGCGGGTGAAGCTAATTTATTTATTTATTTTATGTACAAATTTGACTTAGTATTTTGTTAGAATATATTTTAGTGTTACAATTTGTAAGTAGCTAGTCGTAGCTCGCTACTTCGTTTGAGTGGACTTTAAGATGTTAAATGGAAAATCTTGATATTTCCTTAGGATTCCTAACCCTGTTTTAGTGCTACCCGTCACTCTCCAGCCTACTTACAAGCAAAATTCTACATTTCTATAATATTATATTATTATTAAAACTACAAAGAGAAGTTAAGACTATCCATTTTTTTTATTCTTCACGCCTCACACTTTATCCCGATAAATAGCACGGAAGGCAGAGAGAACTTAGGAACCTACAGTAAGGCGACTTCGTTCTCCACTAAGACACTTCCGTTCCCCACTTTTCGTGGAATTATTTGGTCATAATAGTCTTTTCCGGTCTAGTTACAAAAATAACAAAAAATAAAAAAAATCTTTCCAATAAGCTATAATATTAAAATATCAGTATCATTAAATATGTTGTTAAATAGGCCAGTCGTGGCGTACCGGCACGAGGTGTGACCGTAAAACCGACTGGTTGTGGGTTCGATCCCCACTCGAGGACATGAAATATTTACTTAAATCTATATTTCCGTATCTTCGCTCTGGTGTCTAGGTTAAGCGCGGCGTTGTATTCTGCCACTCAACACGCAATGCCTCCAGAATTCGGCAGAAAGTGGGGAACGGAGTGTCTTAACACTAGGTTCCCTCTGTCTACCCTGCTGTGTGCGGGAGACGCAGGAGTTTTATGTTTTTTTAATTAAAACATCATAACATATAATATGGAAATAAGAAAGTTAATTTGAACCAATTTAAGATACTTCATGATACATCCTCTCCACGAGTTCCTCCTAAAAAGAGTAAATTACTAGAAAGAAGTACTGTTAAGTAAATGAAAGGCACGAGCAGAAGGAGTCGACGTGCACGCTGCCTTTTCACTTGACATTTTAAAATGTTTCAAGAAAAACGAAATGTTCTGTTACTCTTGGCTCGAAGAAAATCTTCATATTAAAATCAAAACAAAAAATCAGCTTCACGCTGTATCCCGCACACAGCAGGGTAGGCAGAGGGAACCTAGTGTTAAGACACTCCGTTCCCCACTTTCTGCCGAATTTTGGAGGCATTGCGTGTTGAGTGGCAGAACTCAACGCCGCCCTTAACCTCGACACCAGAGCGAAGAAATGGAAATATAAATTTAAGTAAATATTTCATCTCCTCGAGTGGTGATCGAACCCACAACCAGTCGGTTTTACAGTCACACCTCGTACCACTGCGCCACGACTGGCCTCATCTTCAAATCTTCATATTATATGGAAAGAAATGCCTTTTAGAGGCCTGTTGAGGCTGTCGTAACGCAAAAGTGCAAGCGTGTGACTGTAAACATTACGTTTGTTAGTTCGAATCTCATTCGGGGTGAAAATTCAATTTTTTCATGTTTCCGCCACGTTCAAGCAGTTAACGAGAGGTGGGGAACGGAAGTGTCTTAACACTAGGTTCCCAGGTTCCCTCTTCCTACAGTGTTATGTGCGAGATACAGCGTCAAGTTAAAGAAAATGCCTTTTATTGTCCACTTGAGTAGATATTGTATGAATTATTTTAAAATTGATTTTTTCAGAAGTAAAATTTTTAAAACAATTTAATAGCGTATAACCTTTAAGCCTTTCACGAATACTTAGATATCATTATGATTTTAAGAAAAGATATTTTAGAATTGTATTACAATTGATAATTTGGATTTTTTTTTTAAATTTAGCTATCTGTAACTAAACGACAGCGTGATACTTGGGTGTTTTAGTTTATTTATACACTGTCAAGTACAAAATCAACGGTTACATTCAGTTAACGTGACGGTTGTGTGTTCGATGCCCACTCGAGGCAGTTAATTAGTTTCAAAGAAAAAAATGCGTGGCTTTGAGTACCGCCACACAACATGCAACGTCTTGAAATTGGACAAAAAGTGGGGAACAGAATTTTAACAGAGGGTTTAACATTAGGTTCCCTCTGCTTACCCTGTTAAAAAACCTACACACTAGAGGTAACTATACAAAAATCGTATTGTTGTAGGTAATATACAGACAGATAAAAATCGCATAGAAATTATTTATCAAAAAAGTAAATAAGTAAAATCCTATAGATTTCGATGCAGATTTTCTAGAATAAAGGAGAATATTGCTAACGACTTCGGAAGGCACAAGCGTGACGGTCGTGCCAAAAACTACAAAAAAAAAATAATACGCTGGAGCCATTTCGAATGCCCTCTCAACTTTAGTGGAGGAAAATTATATTTTCTGAATTAACATACCATTTGTATTAACAGCCCACTATAATTGAACAGTTCAAGGTACTATCTTTAAAAAAATAGACTTTTAATTTGTTATTTAATAATAAGATTTATTATTCTAATATGATTCAACTGACCTCAACATGAAAGGACAACTGATACATTTTCGGGCCCAAAATGTAAAGAGATGAAAATTATATTATTATATTTAATTGATTTAGGTATATCTTTCTTTCTCTAAAAATTCGTACAAAGTAAAAAACATACAGGAAAGCACTCAAAACGCAGCCACCAAATCGAACGTAACTACTAAAGCAAAAAAATGCAAAAATCATTAGACAAGGTGTCAATGTCAATCAGCTGTCACATCTGTCATTTAAAATATAATTGATTTAATCGATTCAAAATGGATTTCTTTTTGATTTTTTCCGTAATTAAGTAATTGACATTTTCTTTATTTATATGCACTAGTAAGTGCGTAATATACATAGACTTAATTAAAATGAACAAATATTTTATTTTTGTTTTACTGTAATCGATTATTTATATCGATTAAAGAATCTCAAATTATCAATCCGTTCAATTGAAAAATAACTTTGTCAATTGAACGGATTTTCAGTACTCTAAAACTAATGAAAAATAATGAAATTTTGTATGTAACTTAGTATTAAATTCTTTAGGGATCCTTATTTGTCAAGCAATATCTCGAGATCGCGTGGATATATCGCAGTCAAATTAATATTAAACATTTAGGTCAATGGCCCTTTAGAGCACAGAGAAAATTAAGCTTCTAAGTCAACGCTATCAAAAGATACGAGCATTTATGCATCGATTTTTCTGCATTCCATATATGAAATACGTCGTGTAATATAAATCTATAGAATATTTCCTGTGAACCTACAGCTACGAAATTTGATACGAAGTGAGAACTGATAATACAAACGAAGGAAAAATTCCGAAATGGTAAGTTATAAATATTTAATTGGAATAAATCATTACAAACATATTTTTATGGTTCATTACGTACAAAATGAGCCAATATGTTTGTGAACTTAAGGGTGTCAACTTTTATAAGTTGTACTTCCCGTTGATATACAATCGTAGAATTGGTACTGAACCTCTAATTATTTAACTATTCTTTAGAAATAGATATTGAAAATAGAGTCCGTTTTCGCGTAATGGCATAACATCGTCATCAGTTATATGAGGAGTACAGAGTGAAGCAAAAAGATAAAAAATTCAATATTTATAATTTATGTCGTTATCAAATAATATTAAATAACATTGAGACCAGTCGTGGCGCAGGGGCACAAAGTGTGACTGTAAAATCAACTGGTTATGGGTTCGATTCCCACTCGAGGAGATGAAATATTTACTTAAATTTATATTTTCAATTCTTTGCTCTGGTGTCGAGGCTAAGCGCGGCGTTGAGTTCTGCCACTCAACACACAATGCCTTCAGAATTCGGCAGAGAGTGGGGGACGGAGTGTTTTAACACTAGGTTCTCTCTGCCTAGCCTGCTGTGAGCGGGATACAGCTGATTATTATTTTTTTATTAAACATCATTATTTATACAGTTTTCAACATACAGTTTGTGGATATATAGCCACAAACTTAGTTAATACGAAACAAAAAATTAAAATCAAAATCATTTTCATCACAAATCACCAAAACACACCGACTTATATAAAACATAACCCTCGATTCAGAGACGACGAAGCAATTTTTCGCCCGAATCTTACATAAAACATTCAAGAACGGATATCAAATTCACCAAAGGCCGTGGACGTCGCTGAGGTCGAGTGGACAGGAGGGCCGTCGAGTCCCGCTGATGAGGGATGAGGGACCGGCACTCAGACAGGGTACGCAGGTATCCAACGCTTTTGTCGCCCATCTCGGGCTAACGGGTATCACTTACATTTTGATCATTTAGATGGCTTTACACGGGATTTGGGATTGTGAGGTAAAATGGCTTTTGTGTAATAGTATAGTTTCTACATTGTGATATGGATTTGTAATGATTGGTTGTAATTGTAATGATTGGTTGTAATAGTTTATGTGTTCTTTTATTTATAATCACTTACTATACATATAATACAGTATTGTAATATTCATTTTTGCATGATTTTTTTAAATTGTATTTTAGTCTCGCACTGTATCCCGTACAAAGACAGAGTCAGAGACAGAGAATGTTTTCACTGACACTCTGTTCCCGTTAAGACACTTCCATTTTCACTTTCCGTTCTTGTGCCCCGGCGCCACAGCGGCGTCAACTTGAAATAAAATTGTATAATAAAAATTGTTTTGACGTATGTACTCAAATATAAAATTGCTGAAACTGACAGTCGTAGCCCAGTGGTACAACGTCTGATTGCAAACATAACTGTAGTGGGTTCGATTCCCACCCGGAGGAATTGCTAAATTGTTTTGAATACCTTGTTGTGACGACAAAGCGAAGCGCTTCGTTGAGTTGCATCACTCAACTAGCAATGTCTCGAAAATGGGACGGCAACGAAGTGTCTTAATATTACGTTCTCTCAAAAAAAAACCTTTGGCATCTGTTTAATTTTTTTTAAACTCATAATTTGCAATATTTCAAAATGATAACAACAAACAAACAATCATAACAACAAAGCAATATAGTGAATATTGTATTTGTGTTCATATCTGTATATTGGACGTTTACATAATTTTTTTCACTTTTTTGTTAATACGGCTCCTTCAAACGATAAAGCTCCACGAACAGTTGTACGAATAGAAAATATTGAAAATTTAAAAACGTATCAAGAACTACTACTTTTATTACTATTTAATTGAAAAAAAAAACGTACATACCTCCTGGTGCTCAAGATAAATATGTTTTAAAGCAAACTTGATCTTTTTTTTTGTTTCATGCTGTATCCCGCACACGTAGGTAGGCAGAGGGAATCTGAGACACTAAGACTTACCATTAAGAGATTTCTGCTCTCCACTTTTACTGAACTTAAATGTTCTTTGTAAATAGCAAGTCTAGTGACTCAATATTCCGTGTATATCTCTCGGATAAAATAGTCTGGGCTGAGGGGTTGAGTTATTGGTTTCTATATTTTTTTAGTTTAAAAAGGTTTTTGGTTCAATTGTTATAAAAAAAAAATCTTATATAAATGATTTCTAATATATTATCTATCATTTTAGTATTAAGTAACCTGAAACCATTTATCACACGAATATATGAAAATAAATAAATGTTTAAATGCGAAGTACTCGTATTAGGCACGGAGATATATAATCTATATACTTCAATTAAATATTTTATAATATTGTATTAAATTGAGCCCAGTCGCGGCGCAGGGGCACAAACATGCGACTGTGAACGCTACAGATTGTGGGTTCGATTTCCAGTCGAAGAAATGAAAAAAATAATATTTTAATTTTCTCGCTCTAGTAACGAGGCAAAGCGGCAGCGATTTCCGCCACTGAACACACAATGCCTCCAAAATTCAACAAAAGCGCGAACGAAAGTGTCTTAATGAGAATGGAGTGTCTTAACACTAGTTTCCCAGGTTCCCTTTGCCTACCCTGCTACGTGCGGGATACAGCGTGAAGCTAACAAATTGTAGTTAATAGATTATGTGGTAATATTTAAAAGGAATATATTTCCTCTAAGTTTTACGAGTAAAGCCACCTCGGGCCTGACAACCTCATCTCACCCACAGTGCCTGTCCCAGGGCACAAACTTTGAAATTGATATCATAAGTGCTTTTTAGAACTGTGTTTATTTAGGCTCCTCGTGTTTTAGTATAAATGTCCGATTGTGGAAGCTTTCTTTGATTTGATATATTCGAGAGTATTCTCTCTGGTTTTAATTAAATCACGTAATCAATAAAGTTTAATAATATCAGCTTCACGCTGTATTCCGCACACAGCGGGGTAGGCAGAGGGAACCTAGTGTTAAGACACTCCGTTCCCCACTTTCTGCCGAATTCTGGAGGCATTGCGTGTTGAGTGGCAGAACTCAACGCCGCATAAAGTTTAATATTTTTTAAAATATATAAATTCAAGTTTATTATTACATAAAAATGATTGCCAATAAAAAAAAATGACAATAAAAAAGATTGACAATTAAAATTTAAAAATTAGTAGTGAAATCTTTGGATTTGTTAATGGCATATAAATATACACAATGTTTTAACAATAAAATAATGTTATATATTTTTTTAGGTTCACACTTTACCCGCACATAGCAGAGTAGGCAGAAGGTAACCTGCCCTCTGCCTTCTAAAAAACTAACCTAGAAAGTTAGGTTAAGACATTACGTTCCCATGAAGACTGCTAGGTATTGCGTGATACAAGGCGGAACTCAACGCCGCGCTTTACCTCGTTACCAGAGCGATTACATAAAAAAAAATATTTCATTTCCTCAAATGGGAACAGAACCCATGATCCCACCCATACCATGTCGTGTTTACTTTGGTCTTATATACCACAGGCCTCTATAATATTTTGTGGTTCTATAATAATAGAAATTATTTAACTAAATAACGTTATATTTTTCGCAAGATTTACTTAATCAGTCAGAATAAATTTTCCACGGTCATAGGGTTGTCCACCCAGGGATCTATGGTGGGTAGTGCGGTGAACTCGATCGATTATACCCTAGCGTGGGAGACGAGTGGGCATCAAGAAATGTGAGCAACAATATGCTACACGGATTTTCAAGCATTAACTTTTACATAATATTCTATTAATACTTAAAGGTCCATTTTTTGTATATATTATTTTTCAGCTTTACAGCGGGATACAGTTCGCACACAGCAGGGTAGCAAGGAACCTAGTGTTAAGACACTGCGTTCCCCATTTTCCACTGAATTTTAGAGGTATTGCGTGTTGAGTGGCGGAACTCACTCAGTCTAGTTGTAATTTAAGATTTTAATTAACGAAAAATAAAAGAGAAAAATCATGGATAGAAGAAAACGATAGATTTATTATATTAAAATGATAGATCACCTTATTTATACGCCACTGGCATGGCGTATTGAATGGCGGAACAAGCGTGGCATGGCGTGTTGAGTGGCAGAACTCAACGCCACGCTTAACCTCGACACCAGAGCGAAGAAATGGAAATATAAATTTAAATAAATATTTCATCTCCTCGAGTGGGGATCGAACCAACAACCAGTCGGTTTTACAGTCACACCTCGTGCCGCTGCGCCACGACTGGCCCCATAATTCAAATATAATTACAACATATATGAGAATTCGGAAGATGGATAGTTCACTTACTTAATTACTTTTGTGTAATTTTTAAAATTTGCCGTATTTTTTTTTACATTTTTATTTTTAAAGTGTTATTCGACACTTAGGAATGAAAAATACTTATTTAGTAAACGTATAAAAATTTGAACGTAACGGGACTTGAACCCGCGCCATCTGGATCGCCAAGAGGCGCGGGTTCGAGTCCCGCTACGTTAAAATATTATATATAATTATATGTTTTCTAAATATGTATAATTGCCGTATACTTGTAAATAGAGGCCAGTCGCAGTGCAGGTGCATAAATTGTGACTGAAACCGCAACTGGTTGTGGGTTCGATGCCCACTCGGGGAAATGAAATATTTATTTAAATTAAAAATATATATTTCCATGTCTTCGCTCTTGTGTCGAGGCAAAGCGCGGCATAGAGTTCCGCCGCTCAGTACGTAATGCCTCCAAATTTCGTAAGTGGGGAACGTAGTGTCTTAACACTAGGTTCCCCCTTGCCTACCCTGCTGTGTGCGGGATACAGCGTGAAGTTGATTTAATTCAATTTTTAACTTGTATGGATATGTATGTATGTATGTTTTTTTTTCAATTAAGACAATAATATTTGAATTGTAAATCATTTTGAACAAAATAATTGCGACTTTTATGTATTAAGTTGTGTTATTTTCATTTTCACTTTCATTTGTTTAACTTCACGCAGTATCCCGTATATATCCTCCTCTGATTACTCTGCTACATAAGTTCTTTCTAGAACTTAATGTCAAGACTCCCCGAGTGTAGAATCCCCGAATGGCGGAATTATTTCCAGAGTTGCCGGTCGTGGCGCAGCGGCACAAAGTGTGACTGTAAAACCGACTGGTTGTGGGTTCGATCCCCACATGAGGAGATGAAATATTTACTTAAATTTATATATCCATTTCTTCGCTCTGGTGTCGAGGCAAAGCGCGGCGTTGAGTTCTGCCACTTAACACGCAATGCCTCCAGAATTCGGCAGAAAGTGGAGATCGGAGTGTCTTACACTAAGTTCCCTCTGCCTACCCTGCTGTGTGCGGGATACAGCGTGAAGCTGTGCCAGAGTGGGGAAATAAAAATAAGTGATTCCCTCAATTTGAGATCAAACTCACAAGCATCATGTTGATTACTGATCACTCAAATTCTGTCCTACTGAGCCCAACCAAATCCACAACCAAAATCCACTCGCACATCCACATCCTCGTAGTAATCTGGATCAAATACTACATCGGAATAGTAATTTGGGGTAAGAATTAAGTTTTTTTTTTACTTCACTATCCTGGTTATTTACCCATAGATCCCCAGACCCCGGTCGATCGACCGTCCGCCCCCGGGGGCGCGTCAATTTGCCCTCGCCTCGTCAGCGCTAAATTATCCCGACATCTTTAAATGGAATTCCGCGGCTCGCGTCCGAGTCGTCCCTGCACGTTTCGTTTAGGTAGCGTTCATATTTGTTGTTATTTTTGTGTACCGATATTATTTTTGTTATTAATATATTGAAAAATATCTTTATTAATATTGGTTTGAAATTGAAGAGGTTATGTGATTATTTTGTGCTGATCCTTTCCCTCGGATGGGACTTGAACCCACAATCATCACATTTACCGTCGCATGTTTGTGATCGTACGCCACGACGGCCTCAATGATATTTCCAGTGAGAAAAATATAAGAAAGATATAATGTGCAAATGTCAATATTCAAATAATTAATTTTCAAATACCATTCACAATGGCTTAAGAAATGAGGAATATCTTACGAATACTGAGTTAAAGATATTTTACCTATTTTTAAACACGATTAACAATTAAAATTTTACATTCAAAGCAAATAACTCTATATAAATATTCATAATCTATAATCTAAAACCATTTTCTAACATTTCACCAAAACAAAAGCTAGCACCAAAATTCCACAACAGGCTTCTGAACACGGCCTTAGGGTCAGCCAATGCGACGTGGGGGTGGATTTCGGGCACGGGTCCCTGACGGCCGCGACGCACCTGCCTCGCCTGCTCCGAACAGTTCGCTCAGCATAGTAAAGACGTGGGCACCACCCCCCGGCCGTCTACCCGATACCTAATTATGTATATGGGATTTTGAAAAGGAGGTAGTGTGCTGGATGAATACTATGAGGTGCTATTCAGATTGTATGTGGATTTTTTTTTAAATGGTATTAATACGATGGTAATTTTTTACTTGTGTTTATTAGGCCAGTCGTGGCGCAGGGGCATAAACGTGAGACGTGGAAACGCGAAAGGTCGTAGGTTCTAAATAATATATAAAACTATTTGAAAATATTAAAGAAAGAAGATTAAATATTTCATTAAAAAAGTGCGGTGTTGACTTACGCCACTCAAAATGCAATGCCTTCAGAACTGAGAAGAAAATTGGGGAATGGAAGTGTTTTACTGGGAACGGAATATCTTAACCCAAATTTTACAGCTTCCATCTACTTAACCTGCTGAGTGCGGGATACAGCGTGAAGCTAATAAAAATCTTTACTAGGATTAAAGTCGACTTGCAATATATGCAGGATGTCCAGTAAATAATGGCCCAAAATGAATGAAGATATTTCAAATTTTGTGATTTTTCATGAAATTTCCAGATTAAATTACAAATTTAACGGCCAAAGTCACAAATACCTATTGGCATCGTGCTGTTCTGATTTGATTTTTGATTTGCTAAATAATGAGAAAGAATTTCTGTAACGATTTCGATTAAAGTTTTATCTAATACAGATACGGTTTTTTTTAAGAATAAAATAAGAAATACCATTTTTTTGGGCCTACTTTTTCTTGTGTATCATCTTCGACAGTCCGTGCTGTCAAAAAGCCCTATTTTTGAGAACACTACATTATGTAAATAGCCTTCCTCAGTAAATGTACCATTTAATACAAAATATTTTTTTTTAAATCTAACCAGTAGTTCCTGAGATTAACGTGATTGACCAAACAAACTCTTAGTGAAGATTTATAAGATGTAAGTATATATACCGAGTGTCAATGTATGTTGAATGTCAAGCCTCGACCAACATCTTAAGAGGTTATCGCTTAGTTGTTGGATGAAGAACCGGATGCAGAAGTCAGTTTTACTTGAGACGGTGAATATTGTCAGGAGGTTCCTCTCACTGGAGCCCTAGCCACCGATGGCTTGGACCCTTGTCCCACCCTCGGTAGAGAGTTTTTATTTAATTTTTTAAAATATATTTTTTATAACAATTAATATTTAAAAATGTAAAATCGATTCCTATTGTAAAATAAAAGTATATATTAAATCGGTGCATATCTGCATATTTATCCATTCCGCGAGAACCTGGCGAATAGTAACGCAAGCTCAGAGCTTAGAACAAGCATCAGTCTTACATAAACAATATTTTATGTACCAAATAATATGAATACAATGAATTCGGCAGAAAGTGGGGAACGGAGTGTCTTAACACTAGGTTTCCTCTACCTACCTGCTGCTGTGTGCGGGATACAGCGTGAAGCTAATTTTTTTTTAAGTAATACATACACATTTTTATGCATACTTTACATTGTGTGAAAAAATAAATTATTTTCTTATTATTATTTATGATTTATTACTATTCTTATAAGTATTCGTATTGCCTATTAGGGATTCAAACGCGGCTTCAATCGCTTTAACTTATTTTCATATTATAGCCAAAGGTATATTTTTATACAACTTAACTTAACTTCACGCTTTATCCCTAGCGGGGTAGTCAGAGAGAATATATATTTTTTTATATTTTTTTTCAATAATAAATATCCTATGTCCTTTCAAATATTTTTATGAATATGAGGTACAAAGTTTTATGATAATCGGCTAGTTTAGTCGTGAAAGCGCAACAAACAAAATTACAATCATATTTATAATATTAGTATTTTTACCTATTTTCGTTTACTTCTAAGTAAAAATATTTTTTTATAGTATATTTTGCTCCATATATACAATTTTACTATAGAAAAAGAACAAAAATCCTAGCCCTGTTCAGATTATGTGTGGATAGTACGTTATTTGTAGAGCTGCGGCCGCTGCGGTATACGGTTAATGTGGTGGGATTAGTCGGTATGTGGGGTAGAGTTAGTGGGTTCCTTGTATATATTATATATGTGAATATAGCAACTAATATTAATGTTATTCTAACAATATATGATGAAGGAATTTGATGTAAAACATAAAGGAGAAATAGCTAGATTTTATAATAAATTATTTTTGCTTTTAATAATTAAATAAATTCATAAACAAATATATTTTTACATATTTAAGCTGTATCTTGCAAATGGCAAGGTAGCCTGAGGGAACCTAGTGTCAAAGAGCTCCGAACCCCACACACCGCCCAATTTTCAAGATATCAGTGGCTGAACTCAATGCCATCATCCGTCTTGTTACCAGGGAAAGAAAAAAGATAAAGACATGGAGTTATATGAGAATAATTTATTCCCCGAGTGAGATCCATCCAACAACCATCGCGTTCACAACAAGACGCTGCCGCTGCGCCACTGCGACCCCATTTAAGTAATAATTCGATTTTAAATTAAATTAATTTTGCTAAATTACTAACTAGAGAAACTTAACTTAATTACTAATTACTATTAGAGGCCAGTCGTGGCGCAGGGCCACAAAGTGTGACTGTAAAACCGACTGATTGTGGGTTCGATCCCCACTCGAGAAGGATGAAATGCTTACTTAAATTTATATTTCCATTTCTTCGCTCTGGTGTCGAGGACAAGCGCAACACGCTTAGCCCGCACACATAAGAGTAGGCAGAGCTAGCCTAGTATTGAGTGTTAACTGTAAACGCGACTGCTTGTGGGTTTGATCCCTACTCGAAGAAATAAAATATTTAATATTTTCTTTTCTTGAGTTCCACTACTCAACACGCAATGTATCCAGGTAACAAATATAATTAATATAAAGTAAATGAATGCTAAGCAAAAACAGCATACCTAAAACATAAAATGTAATTCTAATATTGATCTAGAACAATTTCTGCCTTTGTGTCAGCGTATGTAATTAAGTTAGCTGACGCGTCGAGGGTTCTCCCCGGGCAAGGCTAACGTAACTTAACGTCCGCGTCGTCTTAATATATCGCTGCCTGCACCATGCCGGGGCATCCCCATACCAAATCAATTAGATATAAAACTTAATATATAATTAATTTAATACACAATTTTTTTACCCATTTTAAAGTTTTTTTTTATTTTGTATTGATTTCGAATATTTTTTTTTCTGACTTTACTTTTATTATTTAATTATCATTTGTATATTTTTTTAGTTTCATGCCGTATTCCATATGTAACAAGGATAGGCGTAGCAGGATGCCTCAGTCAATCAGTTACTATATAAAAAAAATACTTATTTATTACAATTAATAATTTTTTTAAAACATTTAAATGAGGCCGTTATGGTACAGGCTCACAAGGGTGTGAATGTGTGTAACGCGGTAGTTGTAATTCGATCGAGATATTACTCAGGGGAATGAATTATTATTTTCATTTCTGCACTCTCGTGCCAAGGCAAAAGGCCGGCGTTGTGTTCCATCACTCAACACACAATGATTTGAAAAATTCAGCGGAAAGTGGGGAACTGAATGTCTTAACACTAGGTTCCCTCTGCCTACCCTGCTATAAGCGGGATACAGCGTGAAGTTATATATAAAAGAATATAGCAACAAACACAAGCTAACAAAAGTCCACTTATCACGTATACGAAAATCCAACAAACAAAAGAAACAGACTAAACTTTGTACGATCAGCAAAAAAAAGAAAACACAATTTGTAACGATACAGACGACACGCGGCCTATCTATTTGACAGTGAATGGTGAATCAGAAAGGGGGGCTAGAGGGGAACCCTCCCGGGGAAGTAGGGGGGAGTGGCAAATAATATCATTCGTGATTATCAGCCCGGCGTCGTAATCACCGGCAGGCACCGACCACTCGCGCGTAAATTACGCGCCTTGCCCGACCGTCTACTCCAGTGGTTCCCAACCAGTGGTCCGCGGACCACCAGTGGTCCGCACAAGCTTAAATATGGTCCGCGAACGATTTTAATTTTATTACTGGGGATGGTGAGGCGAAATTTCTGTTTAATTATCACAGTTAATTTTTATTATACCTACATGCAAAGTGGTCCGTGCTACCAAGAATGACATGAAAGTGGTCCTTGGTCAAGAAAAGGTTGGGAACCCCTGGTCTACTCGAACCGTCCTCGAGGCGACCCCACGAGAGTGTGCCCGCGTGCTCGGTTCTGTGTGAGTGGCACAGTGTATTTTTATTGCAAATGCTTGTTTCTCATAGGGAACCTATTCTGTTCTATTATGGGAACCTATATTTTCCGCCCAACTTTTAAGACTAAGAGTAGCGAAAATGGACGCCAAGCTTTGTATACAAGAAATAAATAAATTCGTTCCGCTGCGTTGGATCGAACCCACGACCATTGCATTGACAGTCAAACGCTGTCGGCGGTAAATACAATCAAAATAGACAACGCTTTTTTATTATGAATTTATAAGTTAGATATCAGTTATAAATATAAATTGCACCCGACTTGTAACTAAATGATATTTAATGGTTATAATTTTACCTAACGATTTTATCTATTAGGTGGACTGAAAATATAAAAAAAGAATTAACCTCAAACTTCAGCGAGCTGAAAACAAAAAAGAAACACCAACCTTCTTATTAAATGAATATATACAAAAAAAATATATATATAAAAAGATATCGACAAAAATGACATTTTAAACTTGTAACATTTATAAAAAAAACAACATTGTAATAACATTCACAAAACAAAAGTGAAACGAACTATAAAACTACCCACATTTTTTTTCCAATATTTCCCACTGACATATTTACGCTGTGACACCGTCGTAGGCAGCAGGTATAAACCACGGAGGTCCAGTTCCACTGGTCGCTGCCAACCTTCCTTAATGTAGCTTAGGACTCGACTTCAAATACAATAGGGTCCTTGTGGGGTCCCTCTGACGAACCACATTGATTGATCGGATTAAAATGTTTCAAATTTCGGTACGAATTTCAATATTCGCAGATTCTAGCAATTGGTTAATATCTGTGAATGTTATGTTAATTTTGTGTTCTGTGAAGCTATTGTTTTTTTTTTTTATTATTTGAGGTTAATTAAATTTAATGTTTAATTATATAATTTATATTTTAAATATTATTTGTGCTTTACGCTTTTGTCATATTGCGTGTTGAGTGGCGGAATTAAGCGCCGCCTTTTGCCTTGTTACCACAGCGAGGAAATTAAAATATTAAATAATTAATTTTATCAAGTGAAAATCGAAAACAGAACCTGTCGCGTTACCCCTGCCCCAGGAATGAGCAGTTTACAGATATATTAATTACCTAATATAGAATTAGTAGTAGTAATAGAGTTATACTTATTAAAAAACGTATAAAAATGTGAACGTAGCCGGATTTGAAACCGCGCCTCTTACGTTTGAACGCGAGTTCAAATCCCGCTACGTACAAATTTTTATACGTTTTTTTATAAATATTTTTCTTTACCAAGTGTAGAATAACACTTTAAAAATGTAAAAATAATAATAGAGTTACTTAATTCACAAAATAATCATAAACAAATAATAGCAAACATATTTCTCTTTCACACATAACAAATACAAATTAAATTTTTTAGAAAACTAACACAACATTCTACCCTTTACATTATAACAACTGCAGACCAGCCACCTACCTCTACCTCAGTCACTACCCCATCCAGGGCACAAGGCAAAACGCATAATTGAATTTCGATGCACAGTAGGTGCTTTTATTAAACATCCCAGCATTATCTGGCGTCGCCAGCGCACGCCAAATCCAATATCCCGAACGCGCAATAACAACGCGAGTGTCTATCGGACGCGCGTAAATTATGCACCTCTCTACCTCTACCTACTTGAGGCGAGGCGGAGGCGGAGGCAGAGGCAGAGGCGGAGGCGGAGGCGAATGTGGACTCTATTTCCATGTCCTAAGTTTGGGGGTTCGGCTTGAGTCGCGGACGCGGACGGTCGTACACCGACGTCGTGCTAATGGCTAAGACCCCCCCACGACCCCCTAGTAAGGGTTGATGTACACTGGGAGTTGAATATTTAATTTTGGTGTGTTGCGTTTTACGTGATTATGATGGTTTTTTTTTTATATTTCTTTTAATTTTACATTAAACAGTACATCCGATTAGAAGGAATTCTTAGTATCTCTAAGGGTTACTTTATTACATTTTTATTAACTTCACTTTCGTGCGAGAGTATAGCATCCCGCACACTATAGGATAGGCAGAGGGAATCTAGTGTTAAGAGACTCCTTTCCTCATTTTCCACCGATTTCCAGAGGCATTGCAAGTGGAGAGTAGCAGAACTCAACACCGCGCTTTGCTCAACACTAGAGCGAAAAATGAAAATATTAATTGTTTCATTACCTCGAGTGGGGATCGAACCCACAACCTATTACGTTTATTTTAGTCACACGACTGTGCCCCAGCGTCACGACATGGCTTCTTCATCAAAAATATACTTACATAAATATATATATATATATATATATATATATATATATAAAAAAAAAATTAAATCAGAATCGTCTGGTTGTTCATTCAAAGTCTATAAAGCTAATGCCCACCAGAGCTGTATGTAGGCAGTAAGTAGTAAAACAACGCTTCGCTTGGCGGCCACTCAAAACTCATTAGAGGGTCAATTTACGGTAAACACGCGCTAAACGAATATCGCGTTCGTATATCACGAGTTCATATCCAGAATTGGTTGTGCCCCAGTTTTGGTGTGACATTGTGCTTTTTTTTTAAAATATTTTTTGTTTTTTTTTTCAGCTTCACGCTGTATCCCGCGCACAGCAGGGTGGGAAGAGGGAACCTAGTGTTAAGACACTCTTTTCCCCACTTTCTGCCGAATTCAGGAGGCATTGCGTGTTGAGTGGCAGAACTCAACGCCACGCTTTGCCTTGACACCAGAGCGAAGAAATGAAAATATAAATGTAAATAAATATTTCACTTCCTCGAGTGGCAATTAAACCCACAACCAGTCGATTTTGCAGTCACACTTTGTGCCTCTTAGCCACGACCGGATATTTTTTGTTTTTAAAGATATTTGATTTTGTATGTTAATTACCTATATGTACAATTATATATTTTGGTTATAGATTTAAATTCCGCTTTAATATTATTTATTCGCATAAAAATTATGGACTTAGAGTCCTACATTAAATGAGCAGAAACGAAATATAGAGACAGATGTAAACAATATATGAAGAAAAAACAAGCCGCAGTTATATTTAGATTTGTAAAGTGGCGAATATGCGTAAAGCTGAAAAAAAAGAACTCTTTCTAAGAAAAAATATAAAAAAACACTTTAACTTTGTTTTAAGCTTTAATATATTATATTATCGCAATACCAAACAATTTTAATATTACTTAATATAATATTATAAAAATTAATATCAACGAATATATAAACCAACTATTATTATAACAAATAAAGAAAAAAATAATTTAATTTAATTTTATAAATAAATCAGCTTCACGCTGTATCCCGCACACAGCAAGGTAGGCAGAACGAACCTAGTGTTTCCCCACTTTCTGCCGAATTCTGGAGGCATTGCGTATTGAGTGGCAGAACTCAACGCCGCGCTTTGCCTTGACGCTAGAGCGAAGAAATGAAAATATGAATTTAAGTACATATTTCACCTCCTCGAGTGGGGATCGAACCCACAACCAGTCGATTTTACAGTCACACTTTGTGCACCTGCGCCACGACTGGCCTCTTATTATTATAACGTGTTTAAATATTTACATAAAACATCTGCTTTGTATTCCTTCGCTGTCGCCGATCCTGTGGGACGGCGACCTGGAAACGACCGGAGAGAACTGGCCATACGCTCCTACGTGACCTCTAGATCTTATCAACTTGGATGGGTAATACCAACTTTATAATGCTGCTGATTAGATGTAAACAAATTTTGATCTGACTCGGAATCGAATCTCATTACTTTATGATTTAACTTGTTATTAGATTAAGATAGAGTTGAGACACTAGGTTTCCCACGTTCTTTCTAATTTTCGAGACATTGAGTGTTGTGTTGTGGTTGAACTCATCGCCATATCTCGTCTACAAGAGTGTGCAAATAAAAATAATGAAAATAAAAATAAAGCGTAGGTTATATGCGTAGTTGACAAGTATCTGACTCTACAAATTATGATCGTGTCTTATACATATGTATTTTAAGGTTTATTTTGTATTTATTTTGAAAACGTATAAAATTTGACGATGGGTAAAAATTATATAAAGGTAGTTTAATCTATAAAATCATTATAAAAAATGTATGCGTGTTGCGTGACGGAAACCAACGCCGTGTATTGTCTCGTTACTAAAACGAAGAAATGAAAATATTAAATATTTAGACTCCGGAGACCCCGGATAATCCAACCCATACAGTCGTAGAATTGTACCGCTGCGCCACCACTGGCCTCAATTATATATATTCAAATTGATTGATAATGGGAATTTAGTATTTTTTTTATTTTAATCAGCTTCACGCTCCCGAATATAATAAGCTAGGCAGAGGTAACCTAGTGTAAAGAACTCCGTTCCCACTTTCCGCCAATTTTTCGAGGCATTATATGTTGAGTTGCGGAACTCAACGCCGAGCTTTTGTCTTGGTGTCAGAGCGAAGAAATAAAAATATTTTTCAATAATAATTCACTACCCCACTGAACCAACAACCGTCGCGTAAAGTCACATCCTTCTGCCACTGCGCCACGACGGCCTTAACTTATTTACTATTTAATACGATTTAAAAGAGATAAACCGATAGAAATCATTTTACATCGACATTTCATCGCCAATAGCCAAGTAAGTAAAAGCAGTTTTGGAGTCGCTGTCAGTGAACGATGTTTATTATGCATAATGCAAGTCGACACGCCATTTTGCCCGTTTACTTAACTTAATACCATAAAGTTGTCTAAAATATATGTAGTTTCGACTACAGCGCGTCTCGTGAGTTTATAATCCTTTCAATCACATTAAATTATTATTAAATCATTTTAGAGGCCAGTCGTGGCGCAGCGGCACGAGCTGTGACTGTAAAACCGACTGGTTGTGGGTTCGATCCCCACTCGAGGAGATGAAATATTTACTTAAATGTATATTTCCATTTCTTCGCTCTGGTGTTGGTCGAGGTTAAGCGCGGCGTTGAGTTCTGCCACTCAACACGCAATGCCTCCAGAATTCAGCAGAAAGTGGGGAACGAAGTGTCTTAACAGTAGTTTCCCTCTGCCTACCCTTCTGTGTGCGGGATACAGCGTGAAGCTAAAAAAAAACATTTTATATTTATATAGAGAGCGACACCACTAGACGCTAATCGTTTAGAAATAACTCATATATAACTGCGGTCAGTTTCTTTAGGCACTGCGAATATTCCATACGTTGTATACAACTTTTCCTTAGATCCTAGTGTTAAGACACTCTGTTCCTATTAAGACACTTTCGTTCCCCATTTTCCGCTGAATTCTGGAGGCATTGTGAGTAGAGTGATGGAGTCGGTAGTACTCTGGTAGGAGTAAAGGCCTATGTAAATTGTCAGATAATAATAAATATATATTTTTTATATTATTCTTAAAAACAACTTTAAATACGAGCCGTTTTACTTTAACATAGGTATTCCTAAGCGTGTATATTTAATTGGCGCTACCCCTGAAAGGGTAACTTTCGAGTTAGTAAGTACGCATACAGTCTTAACTAAATATTAGACTATTAATCCTCAAAATTTCAGTTTCACTCAAAAGTCATAAGTCTGGGGGCCCTACCATCTTAGTCTAAAATGAAAATATTAAATATTTCGATTCCTGGAGTGGGAATCGAACCCATAACGTGTCGCGTTAATAGTCGCTTATGCTCCTGCGCTATGACTATGTATAATAAATTAAGTAGTTTCGTATTATCGTTCTATTATGTTTATCGGGCTTATTTTGGAAAATTTTAGCGATTATGACATATTTTATTTACTTATTTATTGTTAAGGCAATGTGTTCTTCCCTTTCCACCTAAATATTAGTGATGAAAAAATTAAAATTCCCGAGCGAGAATCGAAGCCACAACCATCGATCATGGCGTCACCACGTTGACTCAAATTTAATATTATCCACTATAAAATCCTATACGGTACTACCTATCGTATAAATATAACATGTCTTTCGTTCTGTGCCCATTTCCATGTGCGTGTCGCGCTTATTACCGAGACAGTTACTCTCAGTTAGTGGCGACGGTTATTCTCGATCGTAACGCGATGTCGATTGAAATATCGATATTTTACTTGAAAATATATATATATATTGTTAAAATATATTCTTGTTACAATGTATGGTGTGCGTTAAAATACGTTTTTACGATCCACTGTCTCTGTTTTATCTGCGTTTAGTATCGAGATACTTATTTCTAGGTTTATATTGGATAATCAAAATATAGGCAGAGTGTGTAGGTAGAGAATACGGATGTGGTGAGGATATTTTAGTATATATATTTATTTAGCTTCACGCTGTTTCAAGTACATAGCCGGGTAGGCATAGTGAACCTAGAGTTAAGACACTCCGTTCCCATTAAGACACTTTCATTTGTCATTAATAAATGACTGAATAAAAATATTGCAGAATAGTATATGTATTTAATTGGTATTTTGAATGCTATTTTTCAAAGTGACGACTGGTTAAGTGGATGAAAAGCGATTGTAACCTTCGGTAATGGTGTGCCCAACCCGTCCACGCCCCGCCCAGGCTATTTATGTCACCATTGTAAGTTATATGCCTATTCAAATTTTAATTTTCACTAATTTAGGTTGTTTCTTTTTCAACTTCACGCTGTATCCCGCACACAGCAGGGTAGGCAGAGGGAACCTAGTGTTAAGACACTCCGTTCTCCACTTTCCGCCAAATTCTGGAGAAATTATTTGTAAATTATTATATAAATAATTATAATTTCACTTTCTCGAGTGGGGATCAAACCCACAATCAGTCGGTTTTACAGTCACATTTTGTGTCTTTGCGCCACAACTGCCCTCAACAGTACCAATATTAGTTATACCAATATTAAATTATTAATTTTCCCGAGCGGGAATCGAACCCTCAGCCATACGCTTGCGTCCCTGCGCCACGACAATCTCCTCCCAGCTATTCTCGTAGTGGCGACGCTAATATCGATATCGGTGCGCCCATCCCGCCGCCCGCCGTCGCCGCGCGTCGCCCACATAGCTCGCATGTGCCGTATAATCCGTATAATTCACGGGGCCAGTGTACACGCGCAATTTACTCAGGGTTGATGCTTTTGTAATTTGGTGTTATTTTATTTTTCTTTTATTTTCGTATTTTGTTTGTTTGCTTTTTTTTGTTTTGGTGGTGATTGGTATTATGAAACGGGAAGAGGGCAGTTCTAGTGGGTTTGTTTGTTGCTATTTTTTACATAAAAATGAAGTAAATAATTGAGACAGAGAATAAAAGAGCTATCAATTTTTTTACATACATATCAATCGCTAAGAAATATTTTATTTAAATAACAATAGTGTATCGAAAAAAAAATATTATTCTTGTGTAAAAATGTTATTCTTATAACAATTGCATATTTAAGAGTATGCATATACTTTAAATCAAATTTAAATTTCTGTCCAGTCGCTAACTTGAAAAAAAAAGTTTGATATTTAAAAAAATTACCATCATATATATTAAGAATTGACTGACTGAATATTTTTTAGGTAGCGAATATTAATATAAGTTCTCCATGTGTATATCACCACATACGACAGATACTTAAACATGAAATAAAATATGAAACAATATTAAAATTCTGAGGACTTTGGTAAGGTTTGGTTCATGATATTTATACATTTAAAAAGATAAGTAATTTACGGTTTTCGTTTTTTTGTGTAATTATGATATTCAAAAAAAACCTAGTCAGAATAGTCAGATCATTACGCAAACGATAGCAGCAATTTGATAAAATGACAACTGACAGACGAACGCCACCTCAGTCTTCTTATGACTACAGACTTACAAACAACAAGAATAATAAAACATCCAAAATGTCGAATATAAAAATAAAGGTATATATAAAAATACGATCAATCCGATTATAATATAACTAGATTAAAACATAAAAAAATAAAGAGACCGGTCGTGGCGCAGCGGCACGCGGTGTGACTGCAAAACCGACTGGTTGTGGGTTCGATCCCCACTCGAGGAGATGAAATATTTACTTAAATGTATATTTCCATTTCTTCGCTCTGGTGTCGAGATTAAGCGCGGCGTTGAGTTCTGCCACTCAACACGCAATGCCTTCAGAATTCGGCAGAAAGTGGGAAACGGAGTGTCTTAACACTAGGTTCCCTCTGCCTACCCTGCTGTGTGCGGGATACAGCGTGAAGCTGATTTTTTAAATACTAAAACCCATCTAAGAGCGCCCAGCAGCCCTACTGCCGCACGGCCGGGCGGCGCCTTGACAGCGCAGCTCTGTTAATTCCTGAACGCTCCTCGCGAGCGATTGACAACGCGGTCGGAATTTATCGACGCGCACACTCGCCGCCCGCCGCCCGCCGGACGGTAGGGATGGCCGCTACCCGCCGCCGTGTGGTATCGATGTTTTTATATTTAAATATTTTATTGTTTAAAAATCAGCTTCACGCTGTATCCCACACGCATCAGGGTAGGCAGAGGGAACCTAGTGTTAAGACACTCCGCTCCTCACTTTCTGCCGAATTCTGGAGGTATTGCGTGTTGAGTGGCAGAACTCAAAGCTGAGCTTAAACCTCGACACCAGAGCGAAGAAATGGAAATATAAATTTAAGTAAATATTTCATCTCCTCGAATCGAACGCACAACCAGTCGGTTTTACAGTCACACTTTGTGCCGCTGCGCCACGACTGGCCTCAGAATTTATTGTGTAGATTTTTTTAAATAAAATTAACTTTACGCTGTATCCTGTATATTATAGCAGGGTATGCAGAGGGAACGCAGTGTTAAAACACACTGTTAATATTTTCCGCTGATATTTTTGAGGCATTGCTTGTTGAGTGACGGAACTCAATGCCGGTTTTTTTTTGCCTTAATGGCAGAGCGAAGACATTAAAGTATAAACTTATACTATATAAGTATAAGAATAATTAATTCCCTCGGTGGGTATCGAACCCATAATTGTCGCGTTAAAGTCACACACTTATATGCCCATGCGCCACGACGGCCTTAGATTTATCGATATATATGTTTTATAAATATTAAATAGTAGCAAGAACTAAGAGGCACGTTTTTTTAAAAGTTTTTTTTTTTACATATAAATTTATATGCTTTATATTATTAAAGTAGATGGAGAAGTAGATGGTAGGAGAAATAATTTCAAGAACTTGCTTCTCTCAGGAGAAGTTGCAAGAAGCGCTAGTGCATTAAATTTTTTTTATATAGATACTACCATAACCTGGACACGAACCGGCTGAATTGATTGATATGGATACTTCCAAATTTTACCACGTTGGGAATTTATAAGAGGACTAAAACGATGAAAAGAATTAATTAACCCGAATAGAAATTGAAGCCACAATCATCATGTTTACAGTTAGACGACAGACGACAGTTAGATTCAAAAAAAAGTATGTATAATGCAATAAAAAATTCTGAGATTTTATACAAAAATATGAAATTTTAGAAAAAAAATATTAACATAATTCAATTTTGATTAAAATGTTATTACAATTGATATTTGTCTGTATTGATTACGAACAAACAGATTGGGAAAAAAACTAAACTACTACTTTACAATAATTTAACCAATTCAAAGTTATTCATATCATATGCGTGTTTAAGAGATAAGACACAAAGACATATAAGCAAACTTTAAATCACAGCTCGCTCAATACTTCACCCAAAACTCTAAAACCCACAAATATCCATCCAATATCCATCGATATCGACATCTTCAGCAAAGGATTAACTTCGTAACCCGCGTTTCTGTTCAATTCACCGTCGTCGCCTATATACACGCTATGTACCTAATACCTACCCTACAGCTTGGTATAGTACGATTAACGAGTCGTGGCCACCATGAAGCTAGCTGGAGATCGCTGCGAAGATTTGAATTGAGGATATTGTCTTATTTTTCTTAATTAATTTCCATTAGAATGCACAATGCCCAATGCCCAAAATTCCATAACCAACGGCCACGACTCGTCGAGCGCACTGTAAATAGGGGCTCGCCTTTTAGATTTGACCCAAGTCACCTAGGCTTGTGCCCCGCTCGTTGCGCCTAAACGCTTCGCCGATTAAATAATAATGACGGGAACCGACGGTAAAGCATCCATTGTATGCGTCGGGCTTCCTCTATTTGGATATTTTGTGGGTAGTACGAAATTGAATTTGCTCCTTTGAGTTTCAAGACTTGAGATTTTGGACAAAGCTAGCTAGCTGTATAGACAAGAGGTATATAGGGAGTCGTTGTTTAGTTAATAACTGGGTATTTTTTAATATATACTTGTTTGTTATTTCAGAGATAGATGGACAAACTGTTTCAGGTGATAGAAATGTCATTTTCCATTATTTTTACCCCATATAAATAACATGGACTGAAATTTTACCATTTCTGAGATATTGACCACTGGGTTATCCTATACCTACCCTGCTATATGCGGTATAAAATGTCAGCTCCACAATGTATCCCGCTCACAGCAGGGTAGGCAGAAGGAACCTAGTGTTAAGACACTCCATTCCCCACTTTCCGCCGGATTTAAAAAGCATTGCGTGTTGAGTGACAGAATTCAACGTTGCGCTTTGCATTGACACCAGAGCGAAGAAATGGAAATATAAATTTAAATAAATATTTCATTTCGACAATGGGGATCGAATCCGCAACCATCGCGTTACTGTCACACCCTTGTGCCCCTTAGCCACGATGACTTCAGTATAAAATATGAAATTTAAAAAAAAACATTTTAGTTCTAAGAAAAATATTAAGTATCTAAAGTATAAAAATTGCATATGAAATTAAAATTTTAACGCAACGTGTACTAGACAACCTTCATTCAAAAACATTATTTACCTATCGAAAACTAATGAAATCCAATCGAGTCAGTGACTGTAAACGCTACAGGTGGTGGGTTTGATTCTCACACGAAGAAATGAAATATATAACATTTTCATTTCTTCGCCCTGGTGTCAAAGCAGAGTGTGGCGTTGAGTTCCACTTCTCAACATACAATACTTCCAAAATTCGGCGGAAAATCTGGAACGGAGCGTGCTAACACTAGGTTCCCTCTGCCTACTCTGCTGGGAGAGGGATACAGCCAACAAAAAACCTTGCAAAACGAAACATAATTATAATTTTAACACTCGCTTTCTTATAAAGTAAATGACACATCTTTCTATATATGAAAAAAAATATATAGTGATACAGCGTGACAGCTTCACGCTGTATCCCGCACACAGCATAGCTTTCTATATATAAGCATATTACTCTTATATATGTATATAAGCATATATATATAATATATCATATATTCTAAGTGTCAGTCCAATCTCACGTGGGTAGTCGGTAACGAGGAGAGCGCGGGCTCTAATGTCTTCATTTGTATTCAGATTTACCTACGCAGATAGCACGTGTGTACCCACCACCCACCTGGACGTGACCACAAAAACAATTCATACAACTATCCACTTTATTCTTAGAGAAATAAAACCGATATTTCTCTGTCAATGTTATCGTATAAATGTTATCGTTTGGCCGCGACAGGTGTACAAAGCCTTACGTACTACATAGTATAGCGGCTATTTCCAGCGAAGTCGTGGTCGTGGTCTAATTGGGAATTAATTATTTATCGATAGTGGTGATACCGAATGGTATCGGTTGGGTTTTCGGTTTTCGGTTAAATAATGCTTAGTTTCCGAGGCCAGTCGTGGCGCAGTGACACAAAGTGTGACTGTAAAACCGACTGGTTGTGGGTTCTATCCCCACTCGAGGAGATGAAATATTTATTTAAATTTATATTCCTATTTCTTCGCTTTGGTGTAAAGGCAATGCCTCCAGAATTCAGCAGAAAGTGGGGAACAGAGTGTCTTAACATTAGGTTCCTCTACCTACCCTGCTGTGTGCGGAATACAGCGTGAAGCTTTTTATGATTTATGATTGTGATTGAATGCTTAGAATTTATATGTATATGTAGCATAGATAAAAGCGACCAGTTGGTAAATATATAGTAGAAGTCAATATCAAATATTTCCAAATGGATCATGTCGTCATTAACATCAAATACCCATTTAAATTTAAGATTGGAATACATTGGAACTATTGATGATGATTTATTAACATAAATAATATAAAACATAGCATTTTGCTAAAATAAAAAACATTAAAATTTTCGGTTTATTTATTTTAATTTTATTCAATTGAACACATCAAAAAGTTGTCGTACATAATTCTCAACAATACAATAATTTTATTTATTTATATAATATTTAGTTCAAAAAGTTAAAAAAGTTTTGTTTTATCTAACAAAACTCTTTTAACTCTACAATTATAACACAAGTATATTGTACATATTCGTCTTCGGTAAATATAATCTCTATCTCTATATATAATAAGACAGTAAAAATATTTTGTCTGTACATTTAGTAATTTTGACTGAAATGGATAGAGGGACACTTAAAAAGACTAATAGAAAGCAAAAAGATTTTTTTTGAATTTCTTGTCTGTCTGTCTGTCTGTCTGTCTGTCTGTCTGTCTGTCTGTCGGTCTGTCTGTCTGTCGACATATTGTTGTCCGCATTTTTCTCTGAAACTACTGAACCGATTTACTTGAAAATTTCACCAATTGCTTTGTTTTAACTCAATTTAGGTTCTAAAGTTTGGTTCATCAAAATCGGTTCATTAAAAAAAAAGTTATCGTCATTTGAATGAACTCAAGGCATTAGCTTGCCAGCGAATGTTATATAGAAATCGCGCTGGTATGACCCTGGCTAAAGAATGACATTCGAAACGTCTTGATTATATGACTGTTGATAAAAATATATATTTTTGAAGCACTATTATACAATATTTTATACAATAAAGTAAACAAGGCCAGTCGTGGCGCAGCGGCACGAGGTGTGACTGTAAAACCAACTGGTTGTGGGTTCGATCCCCACTCGAGGAGATGAAATATTTACTTAAATTTATATTTCCATTTCTTCGCTCTGATGTCGAGGTTAAGCGCGGCGTTGAGTTCTGCCACTCAACACGCAATGCCTCCAGAATTCGGCAGAAAGTGGGGAACGGAGTGTCTTAACACTAGGTTCCCTCTGCCTACCCTGCTGTGTGCGGGATACAGCGTGAAGCTGATTTATTTATTTATTTTATTTTATTATAGTTGTCAATCAATTCTGCTTAAATCAATAATCATGTATTTTAAGCGGGCGAAGCCGTGGGCGGGCCGCTAGTTATATATATTTTAACTTATTATTATTTCAAAACTAATATAACGTTCATGAGGCTTTCGTGGTGCAACGGCTCAGCGTTTCACTGTAAAAGCGACGTTTGCAAGTTCGATTCCCGCTCGGCTCATTCCGTATATTTTACATTTTCTCGCTGTGGTGACAAAGCAAAGCACGAGGTTAAGTTCCGCAATCCAACTCTATTTGGGCAGTGCGTGATTCCCTGCTCACTTACTTGATTAAACGTACTTGGTTCACTCTACCTACGCTACCGTGTTAATAAAGTCGTGAAGCCACTAATATAACATATTGCCACAACTAACACCCGAAAATCGAACCCACACGACCTGCCCATACAACAAAACACAACCTAGCTAATAAACTCGAATCGTAAACAATTAAATAAAATCAGCTTCACGCTGTATCCCGCACACAGCAGGGTAGGCAGAGGGAACCTAGTGTTAAGATACTCCGTTCCCCACTTTCTGCCGAATTCTGGAGACATTGCGTGTTGAGTGGCAGAACTCAACGCCGCGCTTATCCTCGACACCAGAGCGAAGAAATGGAAATATAAATTTAAGTAAATATTTCATCTCCTCGAGTGGGGATCGAACCCACAACCAGTCGGTTTTACAGTCACACCTCGTGCCGCTGCGCCACGACCGGCCTCGTAAACAATTAAATATTATTTATTATCAATTCGACGCGCGTAATATAGCAGACGGGTGGGCCAGACGGCCACGGGCTCTACCTATATCTATCTATATCTCTAGTGCATATAGCTACCTCTACCTAGCCTACAACGGAGGCAACTTTGACCCACTTCCCGCGACCCAACTTTTATTGCGACCAACTTTTGCTTTTTCCCCAGTTATGAAAAGTTTTTTTTTGTCTGTGGAAAAAAAAACCTAAAGTGATTTTTTTTTGTGTGGATATAGTGAGTGTAGTGAGTTCTTACGTTACTTAATTTAGAAAACGTATAAAAAATTGAACGTAGCGGGACTCGAACCCGCGCCTTCTGGAAACCGAGCTGGTGGTTTCCAGGAGGCGCGGGTTCGTTTTCTAAAATAAATATTTTTCTTTCCTAAGTGTGGAATAACACTTTAAAATGTTTAAAAAGTTCTTATGTTGTAATGTTATTTATTGATTTTATTATTTCATCGTATTGTTTTGGTATTTTTTTTCATACACTCAGGAAATGAGAATATTTTAGCAACATTTGAACATAGCGTAATAATAATCATTTACGATCATTGTACTGATATATATTTCAATATCATTTTATGTAAAATAAAATATCCTATTATATTTAAAAGATTATCCTCCAACTCCTAATTGTTGAGGAGTTCTGTTTCCTATCATATTTATGAGCACAGTATTCTCATCAGATGGTGATTACGAGTACCTAATATATGATTAGTATAAGAAATTGTATAAAACACTTAAAATACGCCTATTATAGACCTCGTCCTTTGCGAAAAAAAAACAAAATGTTTAAAAAAAGAAAGAAACAGATAGAAACAGCAATATTCATACATATAAAGTTAAAAAAAACAGCTTTACGCTATATCCCGCACACAGCATGGTAGGCAGACGGAACCTAGTGTTAAGACACTCCGTTCCCCTCTTTCTGTCGAATTCTGGAGGCATTGCGTGTTGAGTGGCAGAACTCAACGCCACGCTTTGCCTCGACACCAGAGCGCAGAAATGAAAATATAAATGTGAATAAATATTTCATCTCCTCGAGTGGGGATCGAATCAACAACCACTCGATTTACAGTCACACTTTGTGCCGCTGCGCCACGACTGGCCTCAATAACATATAATATTCATTCGAATTATTACGTCGCTTAATTAAACGAACATCTGTATTAAGTAATACAGTGATAAGTAAGCCATCTCTTTTATTATCTTATATTTAAAATTAAACAAAAAGGTTTCCTCGACGATTTCCTCATTTAAAGTTCCGGATTCCGCGCGACAACATTTAAATAGCTGCGATTATTCGGAACCAGTACAAAAAAAATATTACGTGACGCGAATACTGACTAACTGTATGTATATACACATACATAATGAAGAAAACGTCCGTCAATTTACATTCAAACGTCGAAAAAAAAGGGGGAATCGCTTAACCCCCACCGTTCCTTTCATCTTTGCCAAACAAACAAAGAAAGAAAAAGAAAAAGAGAAAAAAAAAAAGGGAACAATTAGAACCTAAAAATCCCCGCTTTGAATGGAGTACTCGATTAATTGCGGTGCCTAAGGCGTACGTGTAGTCGTACTAACTATATAGGCACGAATTTACGAGCATATACCTAACTAACCTAATGTATAGGTGGGCAACGTCTCGCGTCTCCACCCCATCCCTCGGGCTTCGCCCCCGCCACCCCCGTCTAATTGACGCCGCACCGGACGCGCCGCGGGGACTGCGCTCCGCCTTCCGGACTGCTCCCGATTTACAACATCGGCCGATAATCTTTTCTTGATGACGCAGCTCCTAATGTAGAAAAGGTCTCGACGTAATAACTATCTGGTGTCAATGGGGGCTCAGCCTTTTGTGCTGGATTAACTTGTTTTGAGCCTAGATCTTTTGTGAAGTAGTTGGATTTTTTTTTTATTTTATTTTGGTTTCACGCCTATGGTAGAGTAGGCAGGGGGAACCTGGGAACCTAGCGTTAAGACACTCCTTTTCCCATTCAGATATATTTATCTAATCTTCATTATCCGCGCCATCTTTCGCGCCACGATATATTTTTATAATGATTGTTGTGAATACCATATTATTTATATTAAAATATGTCATATATTTGTATATATATAACAGAGAGATGACCTCTTTAAACTAATATTATAATGTTAAAAATAATTCCAACTACTTTAAAACATATTGCCTGCACAAACGACGCTCAGTTTCACCTTTATACGCTGGGAAGGTGTCAACATCACCTTCTGTCCTAATTAAAAACGCTCAGCCGGAGTCGGGCGCCGTAGTTTATATATAAAAGAGAGGGTGAGAAGGGAGAGGCCGTGGGTCCGCGTAACGAACGCACTAATTAATAAGGGTCCGCCGATATTGATTTACGACGTACCGCGTGTGAGCCCGAGGCGGAGACGAAAGCTCTGAACCTTGTTCGGATCAAGCGACATTTGGTGAAAAAAAATTTTTTTTTAAAGGACATCATCCCTTTGTATGTTGTATCGTTAGTGCTAGGGGGTTGCTATGTATGAGTTCAGATTTTATTCAGACGAATGTTTATATTGAAAACTAGTTTTCACATGCGGCTTCGCCCGCTTGGACGTTCCATACGTGATTAAAAGTTGTGTATGAGACATTTATAACCTTCCTTGGTAAATGGATTTTTTTTTTCGAGGCAATGCGCGTTGAATTGTGGAACTAAACGCTGCCCAAGGGGGACAGAATCGAACCCACAAAACCGTCGCGCTTAATATCGCACGTTTGCTCTTTCGTCTAGCATACTAATATAAACTTTTTTTAATTTGATCATATGTTATTGTCAGTTATCTGTAATTTTTTATGTGGATATTTAATTGGAACGTGTATTATTTTAAATTGTGTAATGTTTGTGATGTTCTATTGTTTATTTCCCTAATAAATAAAAATATTTTTTCAATACGAGCTTAATCAAATAAATTCTTCAGTTTTATAACATTATAAAGTAAAGATGCGTTTTTACTATATGGTTATATGAAGCACGAAATTAAATGCCAAAAGAATTTAATGTCAAATAAGGAATTGACTAGGTTCCTACATTAAATATAAAACATCACTAAGTAGTCAGTGAAAAATTAAATTAATAATATTTAAAAACTCTATCTCGCCACAAAATCTGTTAAAGAAACAAAAATATCCAAAAAAAAAATAAGCTTAAGCATAGTAGGAGTAAAAAAAAAATAAAACCTTTCTCTTCTTCAATTACAATAAGAATAGTGAGAAGGAGCACCTTTCAAAAGCAGCCGAACCAGAACGTGTTCCACGTTTAAGAGACGTCGGAATGATCCTCCAAAGCATACTCCACGGGGCCCGAACTTCGGTGTGGACAGAGGAAATTTAATTAAAACCCCACATTAGGCTATGCAATAAGGCCTTCTTTGTTTTAACGGATACTTTAAGAGCGCCCCCGGATAATTCTCCGAATATCCGGGTACTGTGTCAAAGGCGTGTATTTTAATTTACGTACATACCGTACGAAACCCAATATTAAGATTCAATTTCGTTGACAGCCTAGCGTAATATTAATAAATCGTCGGTGCATCACTATTTGTGGGGGAGGGGGGGAGTAAATCGGTAAATCGAAAAACTAATAATAACCGGTAATCACAATACGGAATTATACATTTGGGTCATAGTAAGCACATAGTGCAAGGAAAAAATTTCGATTCCGAAAACCTTTTGCCAAAAATAACGCTGCTGGTCAAAATACGTACATTAGGTAAAGTTCTCAATTTCCACTCGCACGGCCGTTCGCGTTGCAGCGACGGGGAATTTGCATCGGAAAGAAACGCCAAAAGAGTTAAAAAGAGCAAGCACCGCCCCCACCGGGAGCCGCTGCGCCAGCCACCACACTGCTATATGCTTAAGTAGCGAAGCTTAGTTTTTGTTATCAACAATCGATCGTGTACCTTACGCGAAGCGGATGCTGGGATTCTGTGTGCTTTGGCGAGCTGCTGGCTAGTTTAAAAATTTATGTGTGTTTGGAAGAAGTTGAATTAGAACAAAGTGCTTTCTTAATTAAATAAATGGATTGAAGAATAAATAAAGAAAAGTATGTTAATGTCTAATGTCTATAAGTGAAACTAGCATGTTTTTTTGTTGTATGTTGGTTCTGTTGATACGAATGACCTTACAAAGGTTTAGAAATATTGTAATAATATTCATAATAATTACAGTAATTATTTATTTCATGAACATTTTAATAAAATAATGATAGGTCTCCATTTTCTAACCAATAAAACAGCTTCATAATCAAATAAATTGCTGCAATCTTACTAACAACGAGACTTTTTGACGTAAGTCTATTACCGAACACCGTGAAAAAATATTAATATTTACTACGTCGATGTTGTTAGCGCGGCGTTGAGTTCCGCCACTCAACATAAAATATTTCCTAAATTCGTCGGAAACTGGGGAGTGTCTTAACACTAGGCCCCCTTCGCCTACCCGATACATGTAGCTGAAAAAAAATTTGTCGTATATACGAGATACTACATAACTCGCCATGTAACTTGCGCCAGGTGTTTCCGGATACGTTCGGAACTCCTGGATTTTTTATTCAAATCCTTTGGGCGCCTCCGGCGATACAAAAACTCTTTGATAAATTCATCGAACCCTGCAATGTTAGCTTCAAAAAGTTGTACTCGAAATTTTCACGATCGTTCTAGACGTACGTTCTTTATTTTGCTTGTGTACTAATAAAAGTTGGAAAAGTGAAGAGTTTGTATTCTTTGTTTTTTTTTTGTAGATTTTTTTGTCTGTTATGGATATTTATTTTTTAATAAATGTGGTGAAAAGTTAAAAAAAAACAACTTTCTGCTAATTAAAGTTCACAAAAAGTATTTGTAAATAAATAAATAAATAAATCTGCTTTACGCCGCAACCCGCACACAGCAGGTTAGGTAGAGAATCTGGTGTTAAGACACTGTATTCCCCACTTTTCGCCGAATTGGGGTGTCATTGCGTCTTGAGTGGCGATACTCAACGCAAGGCTTTGCCTCGACACCAGAGCTAAGAAATGGAAATATAAATTTAAATCAATATTTCGTCTCCACGAGCATGGACCAAACCCACAACAAGTCGATTTTACAGTCACACTGTGTGCCTCTGCGCCACGGCTGGCCTAAATGTATTTTCAACATAACATTAATAGTAACAGTCCAATTTATTATTAGAATTTCAACAATTCAAACTAAAATCCACATAATATACATATATACTAAGAAAATAAACCTTATCACACCCACGGAAGACGGTACAGTACAAAAGTACATAGCATCAAAACAAAAGGAAGCCGACAAGAACTTTACGCTTGCGAATACAGAAAATCAAACAACTAAGATATTAAGAGCTAAGCCAGCCATGGCCAGCGCCGAAATTCATTTTGTGCAGCGAAATAGCTGCTGATGACGTCACGTAGAAAATTTCCTTATTTACGATGCCTCTATTATCGTATGTGAGTCGTAAACGCGTGCTGAGTCTTACCTGATATGTGCTGAGTCTTGGTCGTGTGGAGAGAGGCACTTTCGCGTGACCGATTTTCTTTTTATTTTTGTAGGGTTCCGTAACTTTTAAGGAAAAAAGGAACCCTTGTAAGATCGCTTTGTTGTTCGTCTGTCTGTCTGTCAAGAGCCTTTACTTCTAATCTTCGCCCCATGATTTGTTACATTTTTTTTTACTTAAAAAACAAGATGTTGCCGTTTATATTGCAAAAAATGCTTATTTAGACACTATTAAGGGAATCAAAATTAATAGGGTACTTCCGATGGACCTAGAAATAAGAAATTTAGCAGCTAGCATCTACAGATAGTACTAATTCAGCAAAAATCTTAAAATTTTACATTTCTGGTTAAATCCTAAAAAATAATAGCTTTAAAAAATTTATATTGAATCCGCTAGTTCAAATGAGGTATCGGATGAAAGGGCTCTGGCTAAGCTAGGCCTGAATTTCAGAAAAAAGCTCGAGGCCGCCAGTTTTTGTACGAAACTCTCAGTGGGTGAACCCGACTCGCGCTTGTCCTGTATTTTTAGTTTGACGCTATATACTGCATAGAGCAGAGGTACTAGTGTCATGATATTTATTTCCAATTAAGACACTTTTGTACCCCACATTCAGCCAAATTTTGTAGGCATCAAGTGGTATTGAGTGCCGCAAGAAATGAAAATATCAAATATTTCATTTTCTTTCCTTTCCAATGAGAATTGTACCGATAAACTGTCCAGTTTATATGTTAATTATTGTATTTTATTGAAATGGTAAATGTTCTGGTAGCGCAATTGGGTTGTGCCTGCATGTAAATTGTAGGTAGGTATGAGTTCGAACCAAATCAAAAAAAATTATGTAGTATATTAAGTATATTAAAAATATTTTTATTTATCGGATCAAGTTAAACAAAGGTTGTTTAGTTATATCACAACTTAAAAACAGCCTTTATTATTAAACAGTTTGCAAATGGAGTGCAAATCACTAAATTACAATAACAAAAAAAATACAACCTTTTCCTGCATAGCAGTGTAGTAAAAAAGAACGTGTTACCATTAAGAGCAAAGAAAAATAATTAATTTCCACGAATGGAAATCGAATCCACACCCCAACACAACACGCAGCAACCACAACAACACATCAAAACAAACAACCCAAAACCAACCAAAAACCAACCAACCATACCAACCCATCAAACAACACCAGCACCAGCAGCTAACGTACCAATCCACGACACCAGCATCATAAACCAGATCAACAGCCAGTCAGCCACGACTGATGGTGCTGCATCAGGGTCGTAATTCGCAGAAACTGAAACGAATAGACGGCGCGCCCGCGATGTGCCTCTAAATGACGTCATTACCGCCGTACGGGCGACTGTAAAGCACAATACCTGTGTACTGAAAGCTAGCAAATAAGGCTTGGTGTAGAATGGTCGTTGGGTGCATTCAATTTTATGTGATAATTAGCTAGCGCCATAGACGCGGCTTCGCCGGCTTGTATTTTTGATTGTATTATTATAGCCTATTTCTACTATTTTTTTTTATATGCATTGTTGCCTATGCGTTATTTTGATTTAAACTTTTTTAAATATTTTGTGGTATTATATATTGCCAGGAAATTGGCCAGTCCAATATCCAGGTAAGTGACCAATACTCAATTACTTTTAATAAACATGACTTTTTTGGTCATTTTGGTTGAAAACAGTTTCGATTTAAAATTATAAAAATAAAATAAAAAGTATTGATCAAAATATTATATTTGTCCTTTTTATATTTTACGTAGATTAACTATGATTAGGTTCTAAATTCAAATTTTATTGAAGCATCTCAATCAAACTAATTTATTTGTATGTTGCAAAAAGTATTTTTTATTGTTTTTAATCTTCAAGTCATAGCAACCAACAAAAATAATTTTAAGATTTTAAATATTTAAATAGTCCGAATCAAATTTAAGTTGCTTAACATTTGGACAATACTTAACTTATCTGTTCAAATAAAAATATATATATTCAGCAAAAAATAATGAAAGGCTGTCATGGCCTGACTGTAAGCATCGCGGTTGTGGGTTCGATTCTTACTCGGCGGAATAAATAATTTTTATTTTCTCACTCTGGTAACAAGACAAATCGTAGCGTCGAATTCGTCATTCACCATGCAATATATCGAAAATTGAGCTATTTGGCCGGAAGGAAGTAGTCTCAGCACTTTTGGTTTCCACAGCCTACCCTGCTATATGAGGGCTATATGTACTAGAGACCCCGCTATATGAGGACTATATGTATTAGGAAATACAGTGCTAAAATAACAATAATCAACAATTTTAACGCTTCATACATTGGAAAGCCACTACTAAAAATGCCTCACAATTCTTTAATTATCAACTTATCGAAAAAAATCCACGGAAAGAACGGAGTGTAAATGTGAGGCTTGAAACTCTTCCTACCCTACTACGTGCGGGATACAGCGTGAAGCTGATATATTTTTATTTTCACTATTATGAAAAAGAAAACATTCACATCCAAAACAAGACAAACCAATTCCAAAAAAAAAGCTGCAAATGTAAAATCCGGTTTAGCAAGAGTTTCGTGCGACACATCTTTATGCAGTAATGAGACGCGAGAGATGCTGGCAAATTGAAATTCACGTCGCGGGTCCGGAAGTGTCGGTCTTTCAATACTTGGGGGGAGTGGTGGGGGGAGGGGAAGTGGCGTGAGGACTCCTTTGTTCCGTTTAATTGCTTCCATCCTCCCCGCTTTAGTTTTATCATGTCCGTTGGTCCGTTGCTACGTATGTACTTGTTACGTATCGACCTTGTTTGATAAGAAATGCTTATTTGGGTTCCTCGTGTTTTGGTCTTAAATGTAATAAAGAAAATATCGTGGGTTCATTTCCAATAACAATACATTTTATATCCAAGAGATGAATATGTTAAATAGTTATGTAGAGTTCGTTGAAATTCTATTTTTGGTTATATAAATTGCGTTAGACGTAGAAAATATTTTTTTGAGTGACAAATGAGGGGCGGAGTGATTTCTCATTAACACCTCTTTTTTTCTCGCCTTTACTAAATACCGCAAATGCTTTTTAAATTTTTTTTTACTGAAAATGAAAAAATCACAAGAGTAGGTAGGGGTAGGTTTACAAAAAAATTTAATGAAATAAAATAAGTCTAAGTTAAAAAGTTATTGATAACTGTAGACTCAACATCAGTGGTCACATAAATTATATATGAATCAAAAACGGAATCAAACTTTTCCGATGCTCAGTGACTGTGATCGATTTACTATTAAAATTTAAATAAATATATTTAATTATAGGACTGTATTATAGAACTGTGACGCCAGTCGACGCAGTGGCACGAAGTGTGACTGTAAAACCGACTGGTTGTGGGTTCAACCCCCCCTGGAGGAGGTGAAATATTTACTTAAATTTATATTTCCATTTCTTCGCTCTAGTGTCGAGGCTAAGCGCGGCGTTGAGTTCTGCCACTCAACGCGCAATGCCTCCAGAATTCGGCAGAAAGTGGGGAACGGAGTGTCTTAACATTAGGTTCCCTCTGCTGACCCTGCTGTGTGCGGGATATAGCGTGAAGCTGCTTTTATTTTTATTTATTTTAATTAAATTTGGGATCAGTACTAGTACAGTTACATTACTCGAATTACATTTTGCTTTTTGCTTCACACACGCACACAGTAATGTAGGGCAGAGGGACGACAGTCCCTTCTCTATTTTCCGCTGAATTCTGGAGACATTGTGTGATAAGTGGCGGAACTCAACGCCGCGCTTTGTCGCGACACCAGAGCGAAGAAATAAAAATATTAAATATTTCAATTCCTCGAGTGGAAATCGAATGGTTCACAGCCGCTGCGCCATGCCTGGCCTCATTTGAAACTTTTAACTAAATAATTTTAGAAGTAACAAATCTTAATAATCTTAGAGTAAAAAAGATCTCGAGTAATCTAGCGTACTACTGTCGGGAGTTCATTAGCAGTTAATACTGTGAGAAGTGCCAGTTCTACGAAGTAGGCAAAAGGAGGCGTTTGGTTTCAGTTTTATTGAATAATCCAATAGGAGCTTTACTTATAGTTCTTAGAACACCTTTAAATTTTAGATGCCTTAATTTTTAAGGTTCCGTACCTAAAAGGGAAAACGAAACACTTATAGGACCACTTTGTCGCCCGTCTGTCTGTTTGTCATGATTATTTTTAAAGATTCCGTGAACATTTAGGAGTCGTTAAATTTGCCGCGTCAAACAAATCCTATATAAAAATCCCCTATATTTCCTATGGACCTACAGTTATTTAGTAAGAGATAAGAACATACAATACAAATAAAGGAAGAAATACAAAAAATGGGAATGTATAGGTATTTTACAAAAAAAAAACATTACAAACTTGTAATTCGAATAAACTTCATATAAAATGAATGCTCGCAAACTTAATTTTATTTATTTGTATAAATTTTACTTCCTGTTGACTTTGACAATTCTGAAATTGGTACGGATCCTTTAGTGGGAGAATCCGACTCGCTCATGACCTGTTTTTTTATATAAATTTAATATATCCAAGACAAGTAAAATACTACGTATGCATGTTATAATAAATATGCCATATATCTATAGTAAATTGTTATATAAGTTAATTTAGGCCGTACTAGCGCAACGGTTTAGCGTCTGATTGTAAGCGCAACGGTTGTGGCTTCGATTTCCACTCGGGGAAATGAGTTATTTTCATTTCTTCGTTCTGGCAATAAGACTAAGCGTGGCGTTGAGTTCCACTACTTAAAATGTAATCTCTTAAGGGTAAAATAGGGAACGGAGTGTGTGAAACGTGTAAAAATTTGAATGTATATTTGAAAGCGCGCCTCTTGACAACCTTCCCACCCAGTGATATGGTATGATTTGGTAACGGTATTACTAAATGTGTATTATGGAAATAGCTTAAAATCAGCTTCACGCTGTATCCCGCACACAGCAAGGTAGGCAGAGGGAACCTAGTGTTAAGACACTCCGTATAGTTTAAAATCTATTTTTATTCTCTACTTATATCTCTCTCTATTCTCTACTTATATCTTATATTATAGATAGATAAAAAGATACGTACTGTCGATCTAACACCGCCAAAACCGTATCAGCGCTTTCCACCCACGGACATACAATACAATAACTTAAAACCGTATAAACAACAAATTTTACTTAGGGAAATGAAAGCGAACAGCGTTGTAAGATGGACGGTGTAAGGGGTAATAAACACATGCACTCAGATAACAAAGAACGGTACTACGATAGCCTGGGGTCAGTCTAGTCATTTTTTTACAGATTTTTTTACAGTTTCACGCCTTATCTCTCATTGGCAGAGTATGCAGAGTCAACATCACTCAACACGCAATGCCTCGAAAATGGCGACGGAGTGTCTTAACACTAGGTTCTCTCTGCCTACCCTATCATATGAAGAATACAGCGTGAAGCTGAAGAAATTTTGCTTTAATAAAAAAAAAAATCGGCGTGTTTAGTCTTGGTCGATAAAGGGCAGTGTCCGTCGGGCACTTACTCTAAAGAACCTAAAGTGGTGGAATGAGTCATACTGTGTTTATTTAATAGCATTTTTTGGCAACACATAGGATACTTCCTTTGCTTATTTGGTAATTCATTTAAAAAAAAAAGAAATACCGGTAAGACTACAAAATTTGACTATACCTTTATGCAATATATATCATAAAAAAAATCAAATACGTATACACTGAATGAACTAGAGAATCTATATATTTTACAGTAAATTCAAATTTGATCATCATCACTAAAATCAAATAAGCTGCAATATATTTATAAGTTGTGGCGTTCCGTTCTTTCGGTACGAAAGCTCATTACCGCGGGGGCAATAAAACAGGCGGACACCTTTCGAAAACAAGCCATAGACGCAATTAAGCTCTCTCACCTCACCTGCCTAACGAGGAGCGAGGGTACAGCTGGGGAATGTGAGCTGCACCGTGGTGGAATACTTGGGTGATTGACCACAAGACAGAGGGCTAGATGATTTTTTTAATTACCACTTTAAGCTAATAAAATTGGTAATTAAACTTGGTAATTTAACCAATTTTAATTACCTGTTTAAGATTCTACAGCGAGAGGAAGGTTGACTCCATGAAAGTAGTGCTTGCACACTTCGCTCTCCAATTTTTATTCAGTAATTTCCGAAATATTGCATATTAAGAAAAAAAAATTAACAAAATTATTTTTACTTATATACCTTTTTCCTATAATTCGTTATTTTTTTAGGTTATAGTATCAGCTTAATACACTAAATAAAAGCTAAATAATATTAATTTAATCATATGTATACATTTTGAAATCGATTTTTGTTGTTTAAGGATCATAAAAGGAAAAAGCGAAACTTTTATACACTTAGATGTACGCCTTTACGACTGTAGATACATAATCTATGGTCTTTTAGAACACAACAAATCAAACTTCTAAGACAATGTAATCAAATGACACGAATATCATATACATTCTTTTTTGCTGCATTTTTCATGAAATTCGCAGCGTATTCAAAAATTTTAGGGTGCTTTCCGTGGACCTACAATTATTATGAAATTTGTCAAGAAGTGAGAACTTAAAATAAAATCTGCTTCACGCCCTATCCCGCACACAGTAGGGTAGGCAGAGGGAACTTAGTGTTAAGACACTCCGTTCCCCACTTTCCTCACTTTAAGGCGTGTTGAGTACGGCGCGGCGGAACTCAACGCCGCGCTTCGCCTCGATACCTGAGCGAAGAAATTGAAATATAAATTTAAATCAATATTTCCATTTCCTCGAGTGGGGATCGAACCCACAATTCTAGTTTAGTTTTGTTCGCAGATTTCAATTAAGACAGCGATCACGGGTTCAATTTTACCCACACTTAGATTTTTTCTTTTTTTTTGTAATTTTGTAATGTAATTTATATTTAATAACCACATTACAATCTCTTCCTTATTTTAATTATCCAAGTTTAAGTGCAATGAGATAATATTAAAATGTTTAAAGATCCACAAATTATGGCCATGAAACTATATCTTTTTAACATAGAAGAATATGAAATAACCATACTACAATTTAATTATGGAGAAACATGGATACATAAGTAGATATAGTATTAGTAGTTGTATTTAAATAATACACAAAAATGTCGTCGACAATTCAAAAACATTTATTAATATTTTAAAATCAAATCAGCTTCACGCTGTATCGCACACAGCAGGATAGGCAGAGGGAACCAATAGTGTTAGGACACTCCGTGCCCCACCTTCCTCTGAATTCTGGAGGCATTGCGTGTTGAGTGACGAAACTTCGCCTCGACACCAGAGCGAAAAAATGAAAATATAAATGTAAATATTTCATTTCATCGAGTGGGGATCGAATCCACAACCAGTCGATTTTACAGTCACACTTTGGCCACGAATGGCCTTATTATATGTATTTTTTATTATTATTTAACTAAAATGAATATTAACACTGATTTGGCATAAGAGTTAATAATAATTAACCTATTGATTATCTAAATACCTTCATGTACGATACATATAAACATAGGTACCCATATACTAAAATCAAATGAATCGATTTTCATAAAACTTAAACTATACCATAAGTTGGAATATACGGTATACCTGATGCAAATCAAAGCGAGATCATATCGATGTGACTTAGTTCCCTAGATATTTGTGTACAAACAACAAACGACAACTATACAACATAAACACTTATGAAAATTAACACACGTGCTTGGATCGCTGCAACATTACACACAAAAATACACATCAAACCAACAACACCCCATTTTAAAAATCGGTTAAAAACATCGCCCACTCGGCAACGCCATCACATTTTGTAAAACAACATTACACATCCAATCTCTTAAACTGTATGCGGCCGCATATAATATTCATATTATAAAAGTATTCAATGCACTGCGAGTCATCACGTTTAATCGAATCGATGCAAAATGTGCCGCGTTACGGGATACTATTATCTTAAGTTAATATACAAATATACAACTGGCCGGAATTCTGATGAAGCGAAGCTATTATGGGTTTACTCGTTGTTTTACTTATTTTTGCTTAATACAAGAGTAGTCAGCATTTGGATGAAAAGCGAAGCGAAGATCGACCTCATGGTAGGATATTGTAGGACAGGTCTATGTCCAGCAGTGGATTAGTGCAGGCTGATGATGATAATACTGGTAACGAGCTTGTTGGCCTAATTAAGAGTGAAGGTAAGCAGCAAGGGCGATGGTTGGGGGTTTGATTCTAAATTAAGAATATTGTCATTTTGTTATCATATCAATATCAGCTTGTGAATGTCAGTGTCGTATGTTGATGTCAGCAGGCCACGTAGCAGCATGTGATAGACTGACCAAGTCAAGACTGCCCTTAATGGCCCTTTCTACTATTGTATCAAGCAGGCGTCGGATCGTGAGATGCACCATGAACCCTTAAAAACGATGACCACGGTCTATGAAGAATTTTGACTCTTCAACAATAAAGAAGAATGTGAATATCAAATTCATTTTATATTTAAATAATTAAAAAAAAACAAAAGAAACTTTTAAAAAATACATTTAGTAAATTCAAAGAACATGCTACATCAAACTTTTCCTATCAATTCAAATTCGTGTGACATTTGATTACTGCAACATCTAAACATTGAGAGCTTAGAGTCAGAACTCTCCACTATTCCATTTTCGGCGCGAACGGCGGAACTCAACGCCGCGATCGAACAACAATGGCAAGAATCACAGGTCAAACAAAACGTTAGAACGTCTAATAACAATATCGTCCGCACGAGAGCCCCTCACCTTACCAATCTGCAACTGTACAGTCCTATAATATTTAATGGCCGCACTTGAGCTAACATTGTAGGATTCATATACAGAATAAATGAAGTTTGAAAGCTTACGATACGGCGTGCTCTTCAACGTATAGAAAGGTAGTTGGGGAAATTGCAGAGACAATGTTAGTGTTGCATACTTTCTAATACGACGGCGGCTGGATGCGGCTCCTTTGGAACTGCTCGACGGTAGATAATGGTGCTGTAAATATTACTTTGAATTTTATATGATTATATAATGGAGTATTCCAAGCCTATAATGTTCTTATATTGGATATAGTGTAACAGTGTATGTGATATTGTGGAACAAAATAAAAAAAAAAAATAATAATAATTAAATCAGCTTCACGCTGTATCCCTCACACAGCAGGGTAGGCAGAGGGAACCTAGTGTTAGGACACTCCGTTCCCGACTTTCTGTCGAATTCTGGAAGCATTGCGTGTTGAGTGGCAGAACTCAACGCCGCAAAAAAAAAATTAAAATAATAATAATATGTATAACAATACACAAAATTAGCCTAGTTAATTATGTATAATACACACAACATATTTTAAATATTATTGATACAGAGTAGTTTAGTACGGACGGCCCGAGGGTCGCACCGGTGTTTTGTATATATGTGGGTAGTAGACGAAGCCAGCGGTTGAGTTACACTCTTAAGTACTACGGTAACTAATAAACATGATGCATTGAAAGACTCGTACCAAATATATAATAAATAAAAAAATAAAATAAAATAATTAGCTATCTTTCTATCTTTTAAGATACAATTTTGTATAAAGGCAAAATATAACAGTAGAGTAGGGGCGACACATATTGTGGATCAAAATGAGCTTTGATCCAAATTACAATATTGAATGTTGCTTGACGTCGCGAACGCTGACGTGATGGGCTTATGCGAACTGTTATAGCGACATTAACTATGTCGTGGCTGACGCCGTCTCGCAGCACGCTCGCGGTACGTAAGCTATGCTTGTATGGCGTTGGTCGTTGACATATTGTATACTACTGTGGTTATACGACTTGGTAAATGATTAGTAGGTGTGTGATGCTATTTTATGTCCCAGCTCCGGTGTATGTAGTAGTATCCGCCGCAAGTACATTCAGAAAGGTCACACACAAACTCCCGGTTTAATAAAGACTATTGCAGCCGAGCGGTCTGGCATATATATCAAGTGAAAATTACAGATGCAGCTAGGATCATTTTATCTGGTGATGATTGTAAGTAAAAAATCACCTTTACAAAGTAATACATCTATATATAATGCATATGTATCCAGAGCTTCTTAGACAAAGCCTATTAAAGGGATTCATCCGTAAAATAATTTGTTTTAACATACAAAAGAATTAACAAACGAAAGCATTTTTTATTATATTCTCACATTTGTTTTAATTTATTAAAAGAGTAGATAAATTAAATAAAAACCTCTATAACATTGCGTGTTTAGGCTAGCCGTGCCGCAGTGGCGCCATATGTGACTGTAAGCGCGACAGGTTGTTGTTTCGATTACCACTCGAGGAAATTATCGTAGTATTAAAGTAAGTCTTTTATATTTTCATTTCTTTACACTTGTGGTGGCGATGCGCGACCTGAAGTAGCGCCACACAACATGCGATGCCTCAAGAATTCTGCGGAAAACGGAGAGCGGAATGTCTTAAAACTAGGTTCCCTCTGCCTATCCTGCTGTGTGCAGGATACAGCGAGACACTAAAAAGAATCACATAACCTGTATAAATTTAGAAAAATAATTTTCTTTTCATGTTCTTCTCACAGAACACTATGACCATTTCTTTATATTTACTCTGTAGTTTAGAGGTTTGCATATGTTACAGTAAATAGAGAAGACACAAAACAGATTGGACTTTAAATTTCGAGGTAGCAAAACTTTAGGGCCGAACTAACCGATCCTAATAGAAGGTTGCGTCAGTTGACCAGCATTTAGGGAAAAAGTTTTTATGCAAATGAGGTGAACAAACTTAATAATACATCACTCAGTTCTTCATTTACCAAACCATTTTTTTTAGCTTCGCGCTGTATAGCAGGGCAAGTAGAGTTAACCTGGGAACCTTTAAGATATTCCGTTCTCATTTCTTACTTTTCGCCAAATTCTGTAGTCATTATGGGTTGAGTGGCGGAACTCAACACCACGCTTTGCCTCGTTACAAAGCGAGGCGAGCGAGAACGAAAATATTAAATATTTCATTTCTCCGACTGGGAATCGAACTCAGAATCTGTCACGCTTAAAGTCGCATTCTTGTGCCACTGTGCCACGACTGCGTCAATCGCCTCCAATCCAAAAACATCAACAAAATTAAAAGCATACATATATTTTATATTAAATTTAATGGAAATGAAAATATAATATGTACGTATATATCTATGTATTTTTTTTTTCATTTCAGCGATTACTAATTTAGCTTAAAATTTAACTTTCACTTAATCAATTTCTTACTATATTCCAGCTGGAAAAGACAATTGAATCCAATATAACCTTTATCATTCTAAAGGAGCACACAGTGTATTTCTACACGACGATATTCCAACGTCAACAGAATCGCAACCCCTATCACGGCACGTCAACATGTCGTACACACTATACGTAGAACACGCTGTATATAGATAGTGAGTGTATGTATGTATGTATGTATGTATGTATATACGTGCATATATAACGGTAGAAAGGTATATATACAGCTGTATAGTACAATCGCTGGTAAGACGAGCGACCGCAGCGGACAGGCTTTGTGCGGGTCCGTTGCTAAATTACGCCTAGGTTACGTTAGCGCGTCGGCGCGATTTGAATGTATTATTTAAATTATGTATATTTAAATATAAGATTTTTAGAAATATTATATGTATTGCGGTATTGAGTTCCGCTACTGAATGAAGTGTTTTAGCACAAGGTTCCCTTTCGCAATCTCAGAAAAAGCGAAGAGCTGCTTTTAATAATATTAATTAGATAATATTCGTATAAATTGAAAAATATATTTATTTCTTTAAATATAAACTATTAGTACTTTTTTTAAATTCTTAATTTAATTTTTTTTTCTTACATTGATAATAGGAAGACTAACATTTTTGCTATGTATTTAGTGTATTTTAACTCTTTCCCCTTCATGAAGCAGTAAACGCACCTTCGAAAAATCTATATTAATTAAATGGTCACTCATAAAAGAGCTTGGAAGGACTTGTGTACTCCATATCTCTCTTTAACATAACTTGAAAAAATTACGCAAATGTAAAAGAATTAATACTATTAAATAAAATTATCACAATTTATACAAAAAAATAAATAATAACTAACAACAATAGAAAGTAGGCCAGTCGCGGAGATGAAATATTTACTTAAATTTATATTTTCATTTCTTCGCTCTGGTGTCGAGGTTAAGCGCGGCGTTAAGTTCTGCTCTCACTTAACACGCAATGCCTCCAGAAGTGTCTTAACACTAGGTTCTCTCTGCCTACCCCGCTGTGTGCGAGATACAGCGTGAAGGTGATTTAAATTATTTTGATTCAATTTTAATTTTAATAATAGAAAAACGCTACCTCGCGCGCACGCCGATTGCGCGCTGTCAGAGCGGGCGGGCGTCAGGTGCCCGTATTTCGGTCGCTACGGCCGAGCGGTCGCCGCTCAGTTTATGTAACACATACACGTTATATAACCACCTCACCTTCTAATGGCTTAGTCTAAAATGGAGTACTCTAGAAGTGTTATTAGGCGTATTTAATACGGAATAGTAGAACTTTGTATATTTAGTAGATGACTAGATGTTAAATAAAAAAAAGGAAAGTGTCGAAATTTTTACTACAAGCCGTCAAAGTGCAGCTTCGCAAACTACTTGGCGACACAGCGCCTGACTGTAAACATGATGGTCGTGGGGTCGATTCCTACTATATTTTCTCGCTCTGGCAAACAAGACGAGCAACGAGCAGTATCTCAAAATATGGGGAAAAGTGAGGATTAGAATATAAGAGTTTCTTAACATTAATTTCTCTCTGCCTACTATGCTAAATTCAGGGTACAGAGTGAAGCTAAAATATTTATATATAGATGAAGTATTATTTTAATTTCTAATAGATATTCCACAAAATACAGGATGTATCAAAACACAAAAAAACTAACGTAATCCACTCCTCCGATCCGCATTTTAATAAAAAATCATAATAATTTAAATGCTCATATCGTTGTATATTTATTTCTTTATTAAGGTACACACAACTTTTAAGCATAGTCATGTTAAGACACTGAGGTTATTAGAACACTACTTTTGTCGATCTTCCCACTACAAGCAAATAAAAAAATCACCTATCAATTACACAATAAATAATGTCTTCTTTAACAAGTGACTATGTACAATTATAAGTATTATATTAACCTATACATTCACAAAACAAAAATAGAAAAAAAAACATAAAAAAACAAAATATTAAAGAAAAAGAGAGAAAACCAAAGCAACTATACGCAGAATACGCAAACAGAACCCGTACCACTTCAACGCCATACATTGTTCTTAGTCGGCCGTATTGCAGCTTTCCCTTTGCCTCGCCTTACGGTGCTATTGAATTAATCGTATATTCCTTGGTTGGTACTAATGCTCTCTTACCGTCGGCCGTGTAAACGCTGCTAATATGACGTGATCGAGATAAATCTTTTAATAGCCATCCCCGCTACTTGTTCGTACTTGTTCTGTATTGTATTCTTGAAGATAAACATGGCTTTTTTTTTGCTTAATTTCACTTTTCCATTTTAATAGAAGCTGTCGTTAGAGGCTGTCGTGGCTCAGGGGCAGAAATGTGACTGTAAACGGGACTGGTTGTGGGTTCGATCCCCACTCAAAGGAATTCATTATTATTTCTTAATATTTTCATTTCTTCGCTCTGACACCAAAGAAAATTGGAAACAGAGTGTCTTAACACTAGGTTTTTTTCCACCTGCTGTGTGCTAGATACAGCGTGAGGCTGATTTTTCATTTTTATAGTAAACGATGATCATTCACGATGATTTCTTAATATTTTTACTGTCAATCCCTAAAACTTAGGACAACTGATCACAAAATAAACATTCGATACATAATATACATTAATCTTTTTTAAAATTTTATAATATTAGACAAAAACACCAAAAACTTGAGCCAAACGACCGTACTTCACTTTCATAACAACTCCGTTCAACAAAAGCAACAAGTGCTTATTTTAAAAGCCACTCTCTACCTAGAGGTATCTAGAAATATAGAGTACTCGTATAATAACAAAGCCTATATAAGCAGAGACGAACAATCAAACAAACAAACATAGCCCAGAAACGTGAAACCATTTACTTCTTGGAATATCTTGTTATATATACATATATGCGAGAGACAAAGCGCGGACAAATCATAAATAAACTGTCACTGTGGTGCATATCCTCCGTGTACCGAAGTCCAGCGGTCTCTATATGCACAGCATTTCCCTCTACAGCATATATGCATAGAGATATATAGGTATGTATATGCACAGCATTTCCCTTTACGGCATATATGTATAGATATATAGGTATATACGGTTCGGCATTGGAGCGCGAATACTCCACTCTGGACGAGCTTACCGCGCTGCTTCCTAATGACGACGTTAGATACGGATGGGGTTATGGTGGCGGTCTTAGCGATTTAATGTGGTTTTTTTTTATATATACTATACTAAACTCTTTCTTGTGAGTTCGCCCCGATGTACACGTTCTAAGTGCAGGAGATAATTAAAAATTAAAAAATTATAGATTGAATTAAAAAAAAGTTGAGCCTGATATTATCGCGTCCAAACAAACAGTCGTTTCAGCTTTATAATATTAGTACTTGAAGACGTATAGTTCTATGATTATTTTATTTGAGATAAGGAGTGATATTACAATTAGGTAATATTTCTCTTTCTACAGGACAGTTTTATACAAAGAATATTATATTTCAATCAGGGTTCTATGAGAACCTAAGCTGTAAGGGAATTTAATAATATAGATATAAATATTAATATTTATAAACTTGTAATCTTATATTATATCACACCTAATTAAGAAATGTATTTCAACATAATTATAAAGTAACGAAAAAATAACGAAATCCTTAAACAAAATGAAAATCAAACTAAAGCACAACACATTTTTTACCAAACTTATTTAAATAAGATCAGTCTTTCAAAGCACTGCCGATACACCATCTTAAAACATCCCACCTTCCCATTTTCGAAACATTCTAAAAACGTAATGTTACCAATATTTCTCGCTTCCATCCTCACTAAATCCTGCCGCAACGCCGTGGAAAATGGACGGAGCCGTGACATCGAGGAGCTGGATATATAACCTGTCGCCCAGGCCGAGGCCCAGTCCCCTCCCTGATTTAAAGCCTTTATAGCTATCAGTTTCTGCGTGTTTGGCGTCTATTGCATATTATTCGACTTTAAATTCGGAATTATTGTGAAAAAAGTCTTAATAATCTAGATAAAATAGTCTAATTTATTATTAGTTTTATTAACCTGCTAAATAATAATATATTATATTTTAAGATGATATCGTGACATCGAAGACCTTGACATACGACCTGTCCCTCAAGCCGGAGTGTCTTAACTTTCAGTCCTTATTAACTACACTGCGAAATAACGCATGAAACTATTAAAAATATATAAAAATCAATATTATAGAAATCTAAACCTGCAGCCATATTTTAACTAATAAGTCTGAAGAAACGATTATATATTGCAGATTATTTTTCTAATCTTTACTGTGATTAAAATTCCTAGCCTATTAAATAAATTAAATAATATTTCAACTGGACCAAACGGCTACCATCTTTTTAAAAACCAAAAAACCATCTCTTCCGTTTACCAAAAAGAACATTTTCCAAAAATCTTATCTTAAATCCAAATCCTCAAGAAAACCGAGACGTTTTAATCAGTTTCAATTACTTTCTCGTAATGCCTGGTTCCACTGGCAGTGCCGACACGTAAATAAACAAAACGCAGCGGCCTTCGAGCCCAATTTTCTAGTATTATGCACTTTATGTTCCTTGCTCTAAGAATTTTGCACCCAAAGCTAACACAGTCAAAGCGGAGTATTAGCAAAATCGATCTCTATATCCAGAGTGCTAGGTTCGCATATCGTTTGTACGGTCCCAGTGTACGTGTGTATGTTGACCTACTTACTGAGCCTCTATATACTACGCAGTGTTTATATAAGCCTCCGTTTGAAGCCTGGTTTCCACTGTGGCCGGTTTAATTTGGCTTGAAAGTGTATTGAATCAAATGAAATATGCACACAAAGTAAAAATGCACGCTGTTGTGAAAACATACGGTTCGGTTTCGTTGTGAACATTCCAATGATTCTAAATAAAGATGGATAAAAAAAAATAGATATATGCATGTATATCTACGTGTGTATATATATAAAAAATTAAATTAAATTAAATTAGCTTCACGCTGTATCCCGCACACAGCAGGGTAGGCAGAGGGAACCTAGTGTTAAGATACTCCGTTCCCCACTTTCTGCTGAATTCTGGAGGCATTGCGTGTTGAGTGGCAGAATTCAACGCCGCGCTTAACCTCGATACCAGAGCGAAGAAATGGAAATATAAATTTAAGTAAATATTTCATCTCCTCGAGTGGGGATCGAACCCACAACCAGTCGGTTTTGCAGTCACACCTCGTGCCGCTGCGCCACGACCGGCCTCTACCGGTATATATATAAAACATATTTTTTTTAGTTTCACGCTGTATCCCTCATATAGCTGGGTAGGCAGAGCGAACCTGGTAACCGTTGTGTTAAGACACTACCGCTCCCATCTTTCCGATTTCTGGAGACGTTGAGGAACGCTCCCAAGTGGCGGAACGGAACGCCGAGCTTTGCCTCGACACCAAAGCGAAAAAATGAAACTGTTTAATATTGCATTTTCTCGAATGGTCGAATTGAACCCACAACTTGTCGCGCTTACAATCTCACTCTAGCGTCCCTACACCACGTCTGGTCTTTAGGAGAAACTGGCCTCAAAGAAACACATAATGTTTATGATGATCTATATAGACTTGCCGACGAACGTTCTTTTTTGTTCATTTTTTCTAGGCAACATTAAGAAAATTATTTCTAAAAACGATTAGGATCTAATGAACTCTATGCGTGTAGAAATATGCGATTTTATTTGGCTTAAAAACGCCAGACTTATTATTAAAACCTATTAGGAACTCTAGAAATTAGTGCATGCGAAGAGAACTCCGATTTTTTGATCTGCTGGATATAGCTCTGCCAAGTTGACAAACAGAACATGGAGGTTGTGACGCAGTAGGATAGTCTGACTGAAAATGCGACAGTTATAAATTCGATCTACATTTTGGAGAATGATTATATTTACGTTAATTTTGTCAAGTATGTTTTTTTTGAGGCCAGTCGTGGCGCAAGGGCACAAAGTGTGACTGTAAAACCGACTGGTTGTGGGTTCGATCCCCACTCGAGGAGATGAAATATTTACTTAAATTTATATTTCTATTTCTTCGCTCTGGTGTCGAGGCAAAGCGCGGCGTTGAGTTCTGCCATTCAACACGCAATGCCTCCAGAATCCGGCAGAAAATACGGAATGAGGTGTCTTAACTCTAGGTTCCCTCTGCCTACCCTGCTGTGTGCGGAATACAGCTAATTTATTTTTATTTATTTATAATTTTTTTTCGTTATGATAGATAAAGGCACAGTGTTGTGTTCTGCCATTCTATATGCAATGTTTCGAAAATAGAAAAAGGAATGTTTTAAAGTTTCTCCTACGTCTACAAAGCGAGAAAAAGCGTTGAGGTAGCTTTTCTTAGCTGGCTTGTTTTATCTTAACACGCTTACCTTCGTTTACATTTAAAAAATCATATACACAACCACATTTAACAATAATATAAAACATTATACGTAAATTCTGTTATTTAATTTGCCTAAAAAATATATACCGTTTCTAATCCCGCTCGATTAAAATAAATAATAAGCAGCGTCAACAATGTGGAAATAATATAAGCTAACAACATAATAAATAAATACAAATGAAGGAAACTGGCAAAGATATAACAACAAACATTCTCACTACACTAAATACTTTTACAGATTGTTCTAAAAAAAAACAAAAAAAAACAGCTTCACGCTGTATCCCGCACACAGCAGGGTAGGCAGAGGGAACCTAGTGTTAAGACACTCCGTTCTCCACTTTCTGCCGAATTCTGAAGGCATTGCGTGTTGGGTGGCAGAACTCAACGCCGCGCTTAGCCTCGACACCAAAGCGAAGAAATGGAAATACAAATTTAAGTAAATATTTCATCTCCTCGAGAGGGGATCGAACTCACAACCAGTCGATTTTACAGTAACACCTCGTGCCGCTGCGCCACGACTAGTCTCAACAAAACAAAACAAAAACCCAAATTCAAGCAAAATATGTTTTCTAAGCACAAAATTCAACACAGATTAAATATAAAAAAGAAACGGTCATCGTATAAAAATAAAAAAGAAGAAAAAAGACTAAATCAATTACAGACAATTTATAAAACACAAAAACGACAATTGGAATATCATAGCGCCGACAAACTCCGCAGAACCATAAATTATGTTCAAACGTAATAAAACTAAATGCATGAAACAAATCGGGAGAGGGGAGGGAGAGGTGGCGCGGGGGTGCAGGGGGCGAGTGGCGGGAGGGGGGGGAGGGCTACAACTCTACTACGGCACTCTCGGTTTCATTCATAACTTTTTACAAGTTTATCTGCGGCGATACCTCCTACATATTTATGTTTGCGACGGCTTTCAAAGAGTAGATGTTATTGTTTTTTTTTTATTTATTTTTATTTTTTTTGAGTGCATCTTTAAATTTAATATGTGTTAATGTTGCGTGAGTCAAAGAGTATTGGCTTCTGATGGTTTGTAGATGTGAACCTGTCCAATATAGAATTTTTATTTCATACTTATTTGGTTCGTTGATTTCGAGTCAAAAACTTAAAAAAACAACTTATTTTCGAAATGAAACACAGAGAATGTTAGTCGCTTTCTAAACTTTAGTGGAAAAGGGAATTGAGCCACAACTATGGACAAATTGATTTATAAATGTTGTGATTTGGCTTTCAGTACCACCGACTACCACACACAAATGACTATACATTTACATTTAACCAACTTCGATAGCCGTCTATTGTACAGTGTGTGGTCTAGCGTTGTCGTGAAGCAGCAGTGGCGTAGTGATATTGACCAACCTCTAGTTTTTCCATCATGGTTTATAATTAACGTTGAATATAACAATGGACGTCTGCCGTAATCGTCTGGCCAGATTTGGGAAAACCGTAATGAACGACGGCCATCATGGGGCTTGTTCTGGAGGTCGAAATTTCCATCGAAAATGTTGGAATCAAAAACGCACTGTTTTATTACACATTATTAGCACTTCGAGCCGTTTTCGCAGCACTGGTGCCACGGTGGAACTCGTAGTCTTAAATAGCGCGATATTTCAAGTTTACCATTTTATAAACTGAGTGACGCAAGCTGAAAAAATACAATAAAAAAACACAAATGAATGACGGCCATCGAAACACAAACAAAAGTGTAAATAACTTTACAAATTTGAATTTGGTATTGCTAACCAAAGAGAAGAAACTTGTGATTTAAATAAAACATCAACAGCTGCACGCGTAAAAAAGATTGATTCATTGTCATTTTCGCCCTGAAAGGTACGATTAGTGTTCACATTGTTACTTGCAATTAACCTGTATTAAGTAAAAATATATTTGAATGAACAAGTGCAAATAAATGTGGAATGTGTGAGTGAAAATAATTTTCAACTAACTCCTTTTTCGTATTATACAGAATAATTCAGTGATTCAATTCATAAAAGAATCCAATTTATTTTCAGTGTTTTCTTTTAATGTTAACATCTAGGCCTTGAGGCTAATTGTGGCGCAGTGGCACAAAGTGTGACTGTAAAACCGACTGGTTTTGGCTTCGATCTCCACTCGAGGAGATGAAATATTTTATTAAATTTATATTTGCATTTCCTCGCTCTGGTGTCGAGGCTAAGCGCGGCGTTGAGTTCTGCCACTTAACACGCAATGCCTCCAGAATTCGGCAAAAAGTGGGGAAGGGAGTGTCTTAACACTAGGTTCCCTCTGCCTACCCCGCTGTGTGCGGGATACAGCGTGAAGCTGATTTGATTTGGTTTGATTTTGTTAACTTCTAAAATTATCATCCGTAAATCGACTTTACTGTTTTAATAATGTTTCAACATTTAACTTATTATATTTAAATAAATAAACTGTAAATTACTTTACCTTTACTTATAATATTAACACTGCTCTTGTCAAATGAAATAAAAAAAAAACAACACCCTCTCAGCGCACACACACAGTTAGGCAGAGAGCAATTCCATAACAATATTTCAATGTTTATTCTCTTATCTATGCCAGAACGCACACAAGCGTAGCAACACGACACACCGATACACACTTGTGCAAATTGAAATAAAGTTTGTTTTAGTTGGGCAATGGGCATGAATGAAAGCGAAAGGGCGGGAGTTTAAAATGAATTGTTATCAAAACATTCACTTTTTTTTCAACTGTTGAATACCACCTACATTCTGGAACTTTATAATTTTTAGGTTGAAGGTCGGAGCTTTTTGTTTTATGTATGTATTATAAGATAAATGAATTTGGTTTTATATTGGAGTTTATTATATTTTTTTTTGTATTTTTACACTGTGTGAAAAGAAAATGGCGGGACGTTGACAATCAATTGTCAAAATAAATAAACTTTTTTCTATGAGTTAGTTAAGTTTTTGTGATTTTATCTGTCACATAACGAAACACTATTATGGAATAATTTAGTAAGCAACATCACTATCTCTTATTGGTTAATAAGGAAGTAGGTATTAATTACTATTAAGAGACAGACATCCTAACAATATAAGTTATAAGAATCTTTTAGTTTTTACATAGCGGGAACGGACTCTTGGAGCAGGCCATTTGGAGCAGCGGTTTCATATACAGCTAAAGAATTTGCTCTGAAAGTTAAAAGGCTGCAACCATCACTATTCTTTTCCCTGTCTAAAAAAGATTATCCCATCACTCAAGCCGAAGAAAGCATCGGGACTTGATGGCCTCACAAACGGGGCGGTTAGCATGAAAACTATCACAGCATTAACCAGACTCTTTAATCGCCATCCTTCACCTAGGATAGAAAGGATACTAGCCGTCCGGAGAGCTATAGGCCCAGGCCTATCACCCGACTAAGCCCTATGTCCAAACTGTACAAAAAGTTGCTACTATCCGTCCAGGCCCACCTCTATCCACGCCTTGAACAGTTTGGATTCCGTGGTGGCCGCTCGACGACGCTTCAGGTAACAAGAGTGGTCCACTTTGCCTCCACCGCAGCCAATAGGAAGGAAAACGCAGTGGCGGCCTTCTTTGATGTCCCCAAAGCTTTTGAACGAGTATGGGTCCGGGTCTGCTTTACAAAGTGGTCCGTGCAGCAACTCCTCACAACATCAAACAGATCCTGGCCGATTAGGCAGACAGATCGATAGGAGTTGTCAATGACGGCCCATGTCAAGAAGTCCAGCGAGGCTGCGAATGTAGCACTTAACTTATTGCAACTAGTACTTCGCTCTGGCCTCCCACTAAGCACAAAGGTTATGATTTACAGAACTTAAATCAGACCACACCCAACGTACGCAGCTTCGGCGTGGTGCACGCTAACCAACACGCGTCAACGTGATGTTTTTCAAATCACGCAGAATGTCGCTCTTAGGCGCGTCAGTCTGGCCCCTCGCCTCGCCTAACCATCACCGCCATCCAGCGAGATCTCCGCATTGAGAGCTTGAAGACCCACATAATCGAGTTGGCAACCCTTACATGCTGGACGTGCCGATCACACCATGGCACTCAACCAAAGGCGATTACCGAGAGATCTCCTTTCTCATTCCATTTCTTGAGCTGCTGCTGTGGTCGCTTAAGCCTCCTCTGGGTTACCAGGTCTCACTCCGCTGGGCTGGGACCGCCCAGGTAGCTTTAGCTCAACATTAACCAAGTGAAACCACAGGGCCCTTAGCCCTCTCCAAAGACACACCTACATTTGTGGGTGGCAGTAGAAACCGACGGTCCAAGGATCAAAATCGTGGCACTGTTTCCCCTTTCCCCTCGCGGGGGGTAGAGAGAAAAAGATATTACTAGTTTTTACAGGGCGGGAACGGACTCTTGCACCGTACGAGGTACGTATTCAAATAGCTGAGACGGTACAGCCTCCAGCTGTAAACACCACAATTGTGGGTATGAGTTTCACTCGGGGAATAAACTCTTTTATTTTTTTCTTTTCCCACTCAACAAGTAACAAGATAATGCGCGGCGTTGAGTTCAGTTCCGCCATAGAACACGCAATCTCTCGAAAATTAGGCGGTATGTGTAGAACCGACCGTGATTCAGCGTGAAGCTAAATATTTTTGTATGCTAAATTCACATTCATCTATATTTTCACATTTTATAACATATCTTCACATGTAACAAGATTAAAATATTTATAATGTTTATTTTATTAAAGCATACATGAAAAAGTAATTTAATCATTGAATTTCATAAAATGTAAAATAAAATGTATTTATAAATTGTCACTTTCCTACAGAAATGCTTGATAGATATTAAAAAAAATTTTGCCACTTTTTTACACATAGCAGGGTACGCAGAGGGAACCTAGTGTTAAGACACTATGCCCCTCATTTTCCCTCCAACTTTCGATATTACGAGGAGATGTTCGCATTTTGTCTTCTTATTGAGCGACCTAAAAGAAAATATTTTTTTCACACAAGTCGAACCCACAACTGTCGCGCTTACAGTCAGACGCTGTGCCACTGCGCCATGGCGGTCAATTAAAATCAATGTCAAGTAGTATAAGAGATCTAAAATTGAATCTGCTTAATATGCCAATATGCAAATCGATGAAGATTGATATGAGCTTGAACGTGAAAACTACCCTTTGATATAGCTTTTAGATTACATTTTATAAATTTAAATCTTTAAATCGCAATATTACATGAGCAGTCGTGGCGCAGGGGCTCAAGCCTGCTTCTATAAACGCAACGGTTGTGGGTTCGATTTCCACAATGAAATATATTATTATCATTATTTCGCTCTGGTAGCGAGGCACGGCGCGGCGTTGAGTTCCACCACTTAACACTCAATGCGTCGAGAATTCGGCGGAAAATGCGGACAGTATATGTCCTAATGGAAACGAAGGGTCTTAACTCTAGGTTCCCAGATTCCCTCTGCCTATCCCGCTATGTGCGGGATATAGCAAGAAACTGAAAATTAAAAAATAAGTAGGTAGTTTTTCACTTGCGCTATGACGTAGCAAAGGCATGGATTTTTTTCTATCTTTTATAATACCACTTCTGGCATTTGAAAAAAACAGGTAAAACCTTAACAAGCAGCTAATTAAAACTTTTTTGGTGAAATTATTAACAAGATACCTATTATGGAGATGGTTTATTGGTTCACAAAATGTTTCAATTGCTTTTCATTGTATACATAAATTTAATCTTTTCACCTGTCATTATTAAAAAGATTTTTTTATGTGATAATTGAAAAGTATCGAATTTGACGCAGTAGTTTGTTTTGAAGTCGTTGTGGTAGAGCGACTTAGCGTTTGACTGTAAACGAGATGCTTGTGGGTTCGACTGCCACTCGGAGAAAGAATTATTTTCATTTGCACTCAAAATTGAGAGTAAGGAGCGAAGTGTCTTAGCACTAAGTTTCCTCTGATAATAATAATAAAATAATAATAAAAAAAAGTAATAAAATAACATACAGTGTTAAGTTAGAAAGATAATTTGTCATAGTAGGTGCCGTTAACTATATATGTGGCAGTTCTATTTTTGTTTTTGGTTTGTCAGTTTGCTTCGGAATTCTTACATTTCTTTGTACATATTTTATCTTATATAAATTACTTAAATCTGCACCAAAATCTCCAGGAAACAAAAAAGAGTACCTATTAGGTTTGTCTTTAAGTGTAAAATATTTTTAAATGTATCACATTACATTATCAGGTACTCACAAAATTTACATTCATCATAAATAAAATAAAAATTAGCTTCACGTTGTATCCCGCGTACAGCAGGGTAGCGAGGGAGCCTAGTGTTAAGACACTCCGTCCCCCACTTTCTGCCGAATTCTGGAGGCATTGCGTGTTGAGTGGCAGAACTCAACGCCGCGCTTTGCCTCAACACCAGAGCGAATTAAATATTTCATCTTTTCGAGTGGGGATCGAACCCACAACCAGTGGGTTTTACAGTCACCTTTGTGCCGCTGCGCCACGACTGGCCTCAACATACAGATCAGCAATTATCCAATATCCTAATTAGGCCATCACCGTCCATCATGGCACAGGCACAGGCACGAGCTCAGGCATAGGCATAGCAAAAACTCGGGTGTTTGACCGTGGCCCCCTCCTCCCCCGCCCAGGGGGAGGGGAGGGGAGGTTTGCCCTTGCGAAGGTGACGCGACAATTAGCGTCGCTCGGTCATTCCTCCGCGGCCTGGCGCGGTGTCAACGATTCCGCGGCGATAAGGCGACCGGACGCGCCCGCGGCTCAGGGCTGCCAACTAAATAGTACATTTGTTTTTTTAGTTTCTGTTTTTGTCAGCTTCACGTTTTTTCCAGCATGCAAGGCGAACCTAGTGTTAAGACACTCCGTTCCACAGTTACTGCAGATTTTTGATGGAATTGAGTGTTAAGTTTAAAAAAATGCTAAAAAAATAATAAAAAATCTTTACACGGTTTATATTTGTTTAAAGCTAAAAGCCAGGCCCTTTACAGATAATATCTATAGATACGCCCATGAGAATGGAGTGTCAGAACACCACTAGACTGTATCCTTGTTTTAAGTAAGGGAGATGCGTGACGATTAAATAAAAAGCAGTTTTTTAACTGCTTTTATAATAGTTTTTTTTTATAATAGTTTTCTATTATTATCATATAATAATTATCATAAGAAAAGTACACAATTTGATCGCCGCCACAAAGCTCGAGTATAGGGCTTTAAGTGAAATTATACTTACTTGAAAATTAAACCTTTTTGCGTCCATTTAAGAAAGTGAAGCGTTTAAATCCTAAGCTGAGCAGTAAATGTTTGTATAATAAAACACAACAGCTTTAAGCACTGGCCCGCATACAGCAGGATAGGCAGAGGGAACCTAGTGTTGAAACACTCCGTTTCCCGTTTTTTGCCCAATTTTTTGAGACAACGCCAGTGGAGTGACGGGACTCAACGCCGGGCTTTTGCCTTGGTGCTAGAGCGAAAAAATGAGAATATTAATTAAATTATTATAAATATGACCAGACATATTGAAGGAGATAGAAGATGAATATGGCTAAAAATCTGATTGAAGGAATTGCTTTGTTGGCCACAATGTAATATAAAAAAGTTAATTAGACCGCAAATTGATTGTATATTGGACATATATGTCAATACAATTACGAATATTCCGGAAATTCCTCAATATAATTATTAAAAAATATATATAAAAATCGTAAAAAACAAATGACTGACTGACAACCCTGATTCAGACATATTGCGCCACGGAGTTACAAGTAGCACGCAAGTCTCTATACGGTCGCGGCACGAGAGCTCCCAGCGCCACGCTAACTATCGAAATATCGGTTTTCATTAAAAACGAGGTTGAGCAAGGAGAATTATAATAATTATTATTATAGGGTGTAGGGTAGAGGAAACCTGAGGACCTAAGGGTTCCCATTAAGACATGTGTCTTAAAAGGAACTATTGACGGACTTCCGTTTCCCACTTTCTACCAAATTCTGGAGGCATTGCGTGTTAAGTGGCGTGGCTTAACATAAGCTTTCAAGATTCCCTCTGCCTACCCCGCTACGTGCGAGATACAGCGAGAACCTAAAAAAAACGCTCACACCACCCACCAAGCAAAACCACTGTTACAGTATGTTAAATAATCATATCTATATATATATATATATAAATCCGAAAGTAGTCTGTCCGTTTTAAAATTCAAAAAACCTTTTAAATATGTGATGACCACGCCCGGCGGACGGTGACCGACCGCGAGATGTCCGCTGTCGAGGCGTAACGGAGTCGCGGACTGGTCGCTAGACAAAAGAATTCGTTGTATATTTTAAACAGTAAATGTTTGTTGTTCCTACCTGCCTAGCTGTGTGTGCTTTTAAAGGTTTATTGTAGAATATAGGTTTGATTTCAGGATAAAAAATATAAAGATTGGAAAAATTTTGATATAAACAATTATCTACGTTCGTAAAAAAAAACAAACAAAACATATCTATAACGTAATAAATAAAAAATATCAAAAAAAATATCGAGGTGATGAAACTAATAACTTTTAGTGTGATGAAATTTGAGTCACATTAATCAACCCCTCATCATCACCACCTCTAAATCTAGGGTGACTGACTATCTCTAAGAATAAAAAAATAAAAATAAATCAGCTTCACGCTGTACAGAGTTAAACTCTGTATCTGTATTTAAATTTTTTTGCTCTGGTAACAATGCCAACCGCGGCGTTGATTTCTGCCATTCAACACGCATTGCCTTCTGATTTCGGCGTAAAGTATCGGACTAGAAAGGAAGTGTTTTATACAAGGTTGCCAGGTTCCCTCTGCTTACCCTATAATGTGCAGGATACAGCGTGTAACTCGAAAAAGAAATATTTATAAAAACTTCAAACGAATGAGGATCAGTTTTTTCAAGACTATATGAAATACCTAATGTAGGCGTACCTATTCAGTTTTATTATAACAAAATAAGTATATAAGAGTTCTTTAGACAAAGTATATAAAGCGTGATAGATGTTTCGAGACGAGAAAGCACAGGTGGCGTTCGACGCGGCCCATCGATCTCGGTAAAAATACGATAATGCCATATATTGCCTACAACGTACTCCTCTTGGGAGGGCCACGGTGACGGAAGGTAGAGGGCGGAGGCAAAAAATATAGTTATTAATATTTAAAATGTATTAAAAAGCTACGCGGTTGTAGTGTTTAGTAAAAAATGTATATTAAAAAAAAACCGATTTGATATAGATTATTATTGAAATGGAAATATTAGTTGTTTTGAGCCGATAAAGCCTTTAATCTAATTAAACAAAAAAAACTTAACATTTTTCTTTATTAAGATAATTACAACTCATTCCTCTAGAAAATAAACTAACGTTTAATTAATAATTGCTTTTATTAAAAGTAAAATAAAAATGAAAACAAAATATCAAATCGCTTTCCTCTCATAAACGTGTCCCCACAGCATATTGCCTACGCGCGGCAAAAATACACGCGATTCGTGGCCGTCAGCGATAACGCAGACCCCGCCACCTACGCGTCTCACACTTCACTACACCGCTACCTACACCTACACCTATACCTACACTTACACCTACCTACATCTATACCTACATACCCTCGCATCATTTGCTTATTTATTAGCGGTACCCCGCGCCCGGTTAAATATAGCTATGGCCTTACGAAAAACCATTCCAACGACGAGTTTTAGAAAATGCACCGCGGCGGCACTCGTCTCATTCCTGACGTTCGCACGTATGTATATGTATGTACGTATGTATGTATGTACCAGCTTATATACAGAACTGATGGCGGCTAAATATATCCGGAGCGGCGGTGGCAGCTAAAGGCGAGGCGGGCTCATAAAAAGCGCGGCACGGTTGATTACAAAGCCCCGTCGGGTTTATGGCGCGTCGCGTCGCGTACGCGTTGAGGCCGGGGTAGTTTTTCAGCTGCCCCACGCGGGCCACGACGCAAATAAGCGATCGTGCCCCCGCCCCGCAAGCCCCCCTAAGCCCCCCGTTCGTAAACCACGCGCAGATAGCGAGACCAGCTTAATGGCTGATCGGACTTTGATTACCGAGATTACCGAAGGCCGGCGACGCAACCCCACTCCCGGGCGAAATTTGAATAGATAAGTGGGCACCCGAGGACTGTGGCTCGCGACCGTAATTTACATACTTACTGGCTTTCGGCGCTCGGAGGGTGCCAAGTTATATGGAGGACGCGAAACGATAAACCTTGATATAGCGCTTCGGACGTCGATCCGGAGCCGGCGGACGGTATTTCACCAGACCGTTCCCTATCGGTGAAGGTTCCCGTTGTCGTTTTTCCCCCCACGATGTAATCGCCACGCAAGCGATGCGTCGCTATTGAAACAGAGCCTCGGACAGTTTTAACAACTCACTTTTGTGTTTCAAATACCAACGGCCTGCATGTAAATGATGTCCCGTTTTGTTGTCATTTAGGTCGTCACTATTCTATGTTGGGTTTTTTTTTAAACTACAACATTATGTTTTTTTCTATATAGACTAGTAGATGGCTCAATTGTTTTATGTTAATATATTTTACTAATAGTTCTATATTACAAGTTACATTCTAACTATTCATCATTTGAATAGATTCAGCACCGAACAAGGTGTTCAGCTGAGCTCAAAGGTCACGCGAGGTTGCGGCTCAGTAGTTAGGGGGTTCCCCCTGCACCAGAACGCCATTCTCATACAAGATGGGTACCCATCAAAACATCTAGCTGCTGTGACTTTGACCGAGCGCCGCCATCGACGCGACCCTCCCCTAGCGTGTAGCAGGTAGACAAGTCGCGGGAAACACGCGAGGGGGCGCCTTCTCCCCCCCGGACCCCTGAGATGGGGACGTCTTCGTATTTGTTTGCTCTGGCAGATAGCGCGATGCGTACACATCAACATATTGTAATGAAAAGTGTACAGTGAAACCGAGGAAAGGCAAATGTTTCCTGAATTCATTAATAGATTGTAGCTTAGGTTTTAAAGTCTAGGATATTTGAACTAGATGCTATTAATAAAACCGGCCAAGTACGAGTCGGACTCGCCCACCGAGGCTTCCTTTGACCTTTTTCCTTTATTTGTATCGTAATTTTGTGTCAAATTTCATAACTATAGAACCACGAGAAGTATCAAAAATTCAGCAAAATTGATATATAAATGTTCGTATCTTTTGATTGACTTAGAAACTTCATTTTGGGACCATAGACTTAAATATATTAAAAGCCTAGAATGACGGACAACGAAGTGATCCTAAAAAGGTTCCTTACCTTTTGTGATACGGAACCTTAAAAACGAACAATTTAGTCCATTTGAATCGCACAACACAGAAATAATACACTAAAACAGACGCACCACCCGTCTCCATGGGCAGGCTGAAGCACTACAGGGTCCACGATAAACATGTAAAGACAATGGACTCAATTAAATTAACAAAGATGCCTTAGAGCCAATTCATTTGCGAACGGACGGGATCACAATGTAGATCGCTTTTAGATTTGTCCAAAGTTTCGCTTACAAATTGAATGTCAGAAATCAGAATTCAGTTGGAATATAATATAAAGCTGTGTTTTCAATTGGTTGCGTACGTTTTGTGACTGTTTTCGATATCAATCTCCACTATCGCTTTTATTATGTTTAGGTAGTTACATGGAAATAAAGATGTTTTAGTCATTTTATATTCTATACAGCTGTATAAATTTTCACAGCTTCTCATTGTATTTCGTGCAGAAGGGTAGGCAAAGGGAACGTAGTGTTCACCACACAACACTCCGTTCCTCATTTTCCACCAAATTCTGGAGACATTTTGTGCTGAATGGAGGAACTAAAAAGGCGGAAAAATGGAAATATTAATCCATTATCTCGAGTGGGAAACGAACCCACACTCTGTCGTGTATACAGTAACACAGCACATACGCTAAGACTGGCCTCTGACTCTGTTGAGTTCCGAAACTTAACGAGCAATGCCTCGAGAATTAAACGGAAAGTGGGAAACAATAATGTCTTAAGACTACTGCTATGTACAGGTTACAGCTGGAAACCGGAAAAAAGAACAAAGTTAATGTGCCCAAAAATTCTACAGGTGCATCCTTAGCTTAAATTGTAAGATGTAAGAAGCACTTGATGGTACTTGAGATTATTAAGTTACAAGTTACAGTTTTTGAATTCTTAGTAATTTTTCTTAATAAAGGAAAAAAAACTCAATAAACACATTTTTTGATATTTCCATTAAGAAAAGGATTACTCATATTTAGAAGAGCGGAGAGATTATTTAACAAAAATCACATCTGGAGCATATTTATTATCAAAAAATACTTAATATAACAAAAATCATCATCATCACCGTGACATGATCATCAATCATCCCCACACATATTAAACCAAATAATATAAAAAACAATATTTTATTTAACGAACTACCCATTTTCTTCGATAAAAAACTGGCTTCGCCTAGCAAACATAGAGCATGGGGGCGCTCCAGTAAACAAATAAGTTAGAACTACCGCCATCTTTATATCACAATTCACAATAAAACATCCGGCGAGTAAGTTAAAGATGTCCCCATACTCCTTTAGGGCAAGCCCATAAAAGTAAACTTTATGAGTGCAATTCGACCTTACAACTATTTCTCAGCCCATATCGAATCCCACCTGATTTACGGTTGCCACAGATAATATAATATATATTTCGGGATCAGAACCTTTTTAAGCTGTGCTATATAATTTGTGAAAAAAAAATGATCCAGCAAAATCTAACTGGTGGTTTAGTTTTAGTTTAAATACATATATTTTGTGTTTGTTATATATATGTTCTTTTTATTTAAATTTGTAATTGATAAAGTAAAAATATATTGCTATCACTATATTTTTACTTTTTTATTATGGAGTTCCGAAGGTGCCAGGTAAGCATTTATCATTTATAGGCACAGGTAAGCACTAATCACTAAGACAACACAAAGGACATTGTATAGTAAAAAAGAGATGAAGTTGTCACATTTTATAATGCGCTGAGAATTGGGTGATTTATTGAATGTAGGTTTGCACGGTTTCTCCATTGCGGCGTGTAGAGTTAAAATTTAATAATTTATAAACGTGAAATAAAGAAAGATTTTAAAATATATTTAATTTAAATTTATGGAAAATTGATATATATCTAAGGTAAGAAGCTAAATCTTTCCGATTTTGTGTTCCAATAGTTCCAACAGTTGAAAAGTCTTATAGAAAATTTTCTTTCACCTGACACGTACAGAACAACTAACAAACACCCATACCATATACTACACACTCCAAAAAGAATAAATTAACCTTCAATGCGATATTTTTTTTCTTCCACCAGAATCGTATCTTGGACCTACGGGCACCGGGCCATAACTCACGGCTGTCTCGTTTATCATTCAAGTTTGCGGCGTGATTATGCGCGAAACGGCGTGCCAAGTGTTGAGTCGTCGTATTCGGTGTATACGATTTCGTATTTCGAGATAACTCACCTCTATTCCAGCCAAAAATATAAATCCGAAACAAAGACATTATACATTTCTATACGCACGCCGTATATATATGGTAGTTCTAGTTCCAGTTGAATAATAGAAAACAACTAAAAACACTGCTTTGGCGCAGTGTTTAATAAAATATCTAATTACTAGCCAACTTGAGGCCAGTAGTGGCGCAGAGGCACAAAGTGTGACTGTAAAATAGACTGGTTATGAGTTCTATCCCCACTCGGGGAAATAAAATATTTATTTACATTTATATTTTCACTTCTTCGCTCTGGTGTCGAGGCAAAGCGCGGCGTTGAGTTCCGCCACTCAGCACGCAATGGCTCCAGAACTCGGTGGAAAGTGGGAAACGGAGTGTCTTAGCACTAGGTTACCTCTGCCTACCGTGTTGTGTGCGGGAAACAGCGTGAAGCTGATTTAATTTTGATTTAATTTAATTACAAGCGTTTAGCTGCGGCTTCGCCCGCGTTGTTGATTGGAAATAATTAAGATATGTGTTTGACACATCGACTATTTTTAAGTGCGGGAGGTAACTCTTAATGCAGGTGGAGTGGGTTGCATCGTACGGTTGCAATCTGTAGTTCAATGAAAGAAAAGTCAAAGACAAAAAAAAACAATTAAAACCAATGGTTCCTGAGATTAGCTCATACAACAGACTATCTCTTCAGCCTTTTAATATAAGTATACAATATAGGTTAAAAAATCTACAATCAATGTGTCTGTAGAACGTACAGAACAGTATAATTTATACTTATACAGCTTCACGCTGTATCCTGCATGAAGCAGGGGAATCTAGCGTGAAGACACTACGCTTTCTACTTTACACCTAATCCTCGAAGTGTTGCGTGTAAAGTGACAGAACTCATCGCCGCGTTATGCCTCCCAGAGCGAAAAAATAAAAATATTAAATATTTCATTTCTTCGAGTGGAAATCGAACTCACAACCTGTCGCGTCTACCACGGCATACACCACGGCTGGCCTCATAGCGACTCTACTCTACTCTTAATTTAATAAAAATGTCTAATTCTGTTCTAATATATATACATATATTACATATACATACGTATATACAAACACACACCCAGTTAGAGAAGGTGGACCGAGTCCATAAAGTCCAAGCCGTTCTGTTTAAAAGGCCATCAAAGCGGCGTCTACATAAAACGAGTCCCATTTTACATTCGGCGCGCTAGGACCCCGGTTTATAGCGGACCGACAGGAATTCGACGCGTAATGAGGAAGAGAGTGGAGTACTGTGGAAACTCGATAGTATACGATGCAAGAATATATCAATTCGAGTTTGATCTATTATAGTATACTGAAAAAGGAGAAAAAAAGGTTTGTAGTATTGATAGTAGTATGAGTAGACGAAATAAAAGTTACAAAAAAACACAATTTATATAATAAAACTAAAATTAAAAATTTACGGCTTAATATCGTCCATCCATGTCTTTTCTTGGGAATGTATACAATTCAAATGTAATTTAAAAATTCAAATATATTATGGAAAGCGATTGGAACATAGTGGAATTTGAACCCGAATCTCTTGGAACTAGCTGACCACTACGCCATACAAAAAACAACAGTTGGCGATGACGAAAAAAAACAGTTATTTAAAAAAATATATTATAATTATCATCCCAATTGGAAACGATTCCAGTCAGTCGACGTTAAGTTGGAAAGAGCACATGTTAGGGGTTACGGTGGAACAAACAGCTATTTTAGCACTTGGCACCTTATCTGCCTCAAAGCGCGAGTCCACAGCTTTCTTTGCACACCCCACTAATAAAGAGTGTTCGTGTTCGATGGTGATGTTATCTAAATTACTGATAATTTAGATATCCGATATGTTTATTTATTGTGTTTAATTAAGTATACTTGGAGCAGTGTGGGGTGCAGCGTAGACGAGAGAGAGGATCTTAGTGTAAAGGTGATGCTTGTGGGTTCGACTCCCACTCGAAGGAGTTTAAAATTAAATTATTTTTATTTCCATGCTCTGGTAGAAAAAGCGCGACGTTGATTGAGTTCCATCACTCAACTTGCAGTATGTCAAAAATTTCGGCGAAAACTGGGGACTGCTTACCATGTGCTATAACACGTGAAATACAGCGTGAACCTGCAAAAAACCGATATCGAACCCTGAACCATCGCATTTACAGTTCTTACAGCCATTGGGCCACTACGGACAACAGTTACAAAAAAGGACTATCACAAACTACGGATACATACGATACGAGATAATAAAAAAGATTTTTCCCCTATGATTAACTTTACATAATAAAGAGGAATCTAGGCGTGCAAGTGAGCGTCCAACGTGCCCGCTCGAGCATTCTTCGCGTAAACGCTGAAACAGCGCTATACCTATACGGGACGGAGTGGAGCCGATTAAAAAGAAACGTGATTTTTTTATGTTCACTTTGTATCCCGCTCGCGGCAGGGTAGGCTAAGGGAACCTCGGAAGGTAATATTAAGACACTCAGTTCCCATTAACGTGCTTAAAAACAATATTAATGATTAAATTATCTATTTTTTTTAATAATTAATAACTTATAATATATAATTGTTTGTATTATGTTATGATGCAATTAAGAAACATCGTGCTCTACACTTTTTTTTTATTAACAAAAACAAAAAACAGTCGAGGCGCAGAGGCGCAAGTGTGTGATTGTGTGAAGAAATTAAATATTTAATATTTTCATTTCCTCGCTCTGGTGTAGAGGTGAAGCGCGGCGTTGAGTTACGCTACTCAACACGCAATGCCTGCATATTTCGACAGAGTGGCTTAACGCTAAGCTAAGCGGGATACACCGTTAAGCTGAAAAATTAAAACAAATGTATACGCTTATAATATTAAAAAATATTTTTATTTTTCTTTTAATATAAATAATGTATCTTTAGAATCGCATTTCTCGCCACCAAGTTCAAGTTTACTCGTATAGTAACTAACAATCTAAACTCAAGACTATTGAACGAATCCAATTAACTTCACTTTGAATCAACCAAATTTGAATAATATGCTTTCTACTGATAGATTGTTTAACAGAACACGTGTCAAAGCAACTTGGAAACAAATTAATTATTCACCGCCATCGTCCCAACCGAGTTGCTAGGGCCTTAAATTGAAAAATTTCTTCGTACAGACAGTTAGATGTCTGGATGACCCGAATTTCTCCTAAACTTCCACAGTACAAACGCTACCTACATCATTTATCGCAAAGCAACTGTAACATAACAATCTTTCTAGCCGCAGGCCCCTTCCAATATCTCGGGGCGACCTATCTCGAAAACCAGACATCTTTTCTGACTTACGCAACAGAATTTACGCTTAAGCGAGCCGAGGTCCACTAGCGCTAACATTTCTCACACACACAAACTCAATGTATGAGCTACTGTGCCAATATATCTTGATCTGCCGCGCTTCTCTTGGTACTTGCTTGAGAGAGGACAGCGGGGTGAAACGGACTAGCGGTTAGAGTTCTAGTTACGCCAAACTATGGTATAGTGCGGTATCGGCAGTTGGCTAGCGTAAGTTGAGCTTCTCTGCGTATTCGGTGTCAGAGGGTAGGATGCATAGTCAGGGGTCGGGTATCGTTGGTTGCTTCGGTAGGTATTAGCGTAGATGTGTAGCGAGGCGAGTGGCAAGCGGGCGCGCGGCATGTGGGTGAGACGTTTACGGTCGGATCGCTGGTCGACAACGTCACTGTGACCATTCGTTTTGTGCATTCATCTGGGACATGGAAAATATATGTATATACAGAGAGAGAAAAATAAGTTAAACAAGCGTCTGGAATATGTAAATATTTCAAAATGTGTTTACTTACAATTGTGTTTTTTAAACCAATGTCTCTTATCGAATATGTTGTGAAAATATTAACAACTCTTATGTAAAATTGTAAAAAATAGTTAGTTAACAGTTGCCATTAATATGAGTAATATTTTTTATTGTTTATGTTTTGATTTAAATAAATATTTTCTAATTTATATGAAAAAAAATCCATTTAAAAATCACATAATCTAAAAACTAAATAAACAATTATTATTCAATAATAATTCCTTTTTTTCTCAGTTCAAATTTAATCGAAAAATTAAAAAAGGAGTGTCTTAACACTAGATTTCCTCCACCTACCCTGTTGTATGCTTAATACAGCATGACACTAAAACCACACACCACAAAAACAAAACAAATCCCCATCTCAAATCCCAAACCCACAAAAACCATGGCACCAGCACACGCGCAATACCGCGCTAGACGCGCCGCGGTCGGCCCCCGCGTCGCGCCAATTAATTACGGTGGCCATCTTACCCCACCCTCCTCCCTGACGGACAATTGCCGACGCCGAATCTACTGCTTACTAGTCGCTAGCCTCTTGGCCGCACCTACGACGATGTTATACCTATATATACGTATATACGTACATATATATGTATATATATACATATAATAGGTGAGTACGTAGGTTGGTGTATTTGCGCTCAAATCCCTTGGTGAATAAACGTGAATTGAGCTTTGGCGTATAAATTTTGAGTGTATCTACACTTACATACTTGGTTGTAAAGTAAATTATGTTGTAGCAGATAAAAACCTTGTGTGAACGATATATATATATTTTAAAATCATGTAAGCTTATGTTATTTTGTGATTGCCATTGTGTAAGTATTTAAGTCTCAACTGGTTTTGCCAGAAAATAAAGACGAAATATATAAAAGAAGTATCCAAAAATAAAAATATTTTTCTCAAACATGTCACTCATACGTCTAGAACAGTTTGTACATATTATTTGGTTAGCGGCACGTATTATTTTGATCTTGAACTAAAACTTTTGTTCTGAAACCAACTACAAAGTTGTTGACCAGAGGGCCGAGTACGTATTAATATTACTAATCTATTATAGTTCAGTTGTTTAGTTGTGGCGTTTCGAGCGTGCCAGTTGAGCACAATTCACTTTGGCTACGTCACGTTGTATGGAGAAAACACAAAGGATGGATCGCTAAAGAACAGATAGTCTTATACGATTTTAAAATGCATGTAAAAATATATTTTTTTATCATCAAAAATCATAAATGATGACTTCTTTTACGGTTATATTGGTTGGAGTAAAAGACTAATATAATGAAAAGTAATAGATACTACTTCAAAAAATATAATTCTTCAACTAATCTACTCCTCTAAGAGGGGTTTGGTAAACATACAGAAATTAAATATATTTAGACCATTCGCTGAATTCTACAATTTAGTTGATATTTATGTTGAATTTAAAATTTTGAAATAAATTTAAAAAATGCTATCGAGATCGGACACATAGCTCACAGTCAAACAAATGTTTTTTTTTTGTTTATTTCGTCTTGTTTTACTTATTTGATAAATGTCAGTTTCACGCTGTATCCTGCATATGGTAGGCAGAAGGCAGCTAGTGTTAAGACACTCCGTTCCCCACTTTCCAACAAATATTTCGAGGCATTACGTATTGAATGGCGGAGTACAACGCCGGGATTTTGCCTTGGTGCCAGAGCGAAGAAGTAAAATAATTAAATAAATAATTTCATTATTTACTTGTATTTGATAAAAGCATTAGATACTTGAATTTCCTTTTTTTTTCAAACTAATCATTTCTTCTCAACACTTAACTATTAGTATAAGCTCACGAAGAACTGTAGTAAACAGTTCATATAAGAAATCAAGATTGTAATCCGTTATCTACAAACGTTACAAACTCAACGATAACCACTATAGATATACTATAGTATCGGTGAGATATCTATATAAAGGAGTATCCTTTGTCAATAAGAAACTCCGATCCGTCGCCATGTAACAAACAGACACTAAGCTAAGGGTTTGAGCAGTTCTATAAGACCGTCAAAGCAAAAATGGTATTACAAGTTTTTTTTTTTTTGAAAAAAATAATGTTTCCATAAAAATAGTAATTCTTGTACAAAAAGTAGTAAAAATAGTACTCCGGATGCAGCGTGAAGCTGAAAAAAAATAACATTTCCATTGCCTTTGCTCTGGTGTCGAGACAAAGCGCGACGTTGAGTCCCGCCACTCACAATCCAGAATTCGGCGGATAATGGAAAACGGAGTGTCTTAACACTCTTTTTTTTAGGTTCATACACAGCAGTGTATAAACCTAAATAAAATATTAATTTTACCGACCGCTAAAAATCATATTCCGCGAAACAAACAAACATATAATGAAGACAAAACACGGGATAGAAGTTCAAAATCAAATCAGCTTCACGCTGTATCCCGCACACAGCAAGGTAGGCAGAGGGAACCTAGTGTTAAGACACTTCGTTCCCCACTTTCTGCCGAATTCTGGAGGCATTGCGTGTTGAGTGGCAGAACTCAACGCCGTGCTTAACCTGGACACCAGAGCGAAGAAATGAAAATATAAATTTAAGTAAATATTTCATCTCCTCGAGTGGGGATCGAATCCACAACCAGTCGGTTTTACAGTCACCTCGTGCCGCTGTGCCACGGCTGGCCTCTAGAAGTTCAGTAATCTATTATATTATGATGCAGATGTAGCACGAATGCGCATATGTCCGTCGCGTAAATCTACTTCAATAGAATAATAGACCTTAGCCCTGTTTATACAAGGCTTATAAAAGAACAATTAGTTTTTTGCGATCGACGGTTACGCTCGCAGATGTTTTGAGATTGACACGTGCGCTTCTTTCATTCTGGTAGTTTCACTACATTTTTCTATAATGACAAAAAAATTCGAATACTTCCTAACGAAAATAAATTGGTCAAACGGACAGGCCGTCGTGGCCCAGAAGTGTAAGTGTGCCTAACTAAGCGCGACAGCTTGTGGATTCGATCCTAAATGAAATATAAAATATTTATATTGAATTATAAAATAATACATAACTATCTATCTATCAGCTTCACGCTGTATCCCGCACACAGCAGGGTCGGCAGAGAGAACCTAGTGTTTAGACACTCCGTTCCCCACTTTCTGTCGAATTCTTGAGGTACTACGTGTTGAATGGCAGATATAAAATATATATATTTCCACGCTCGCTGATAACGAAACTAAACGCAGCGTTGAGTTCCGCCACTCAACACGCAATGTTTTATTTTGAGAATTTACAGCGGAAAACAGAGAACGGTGTATGTCGTAATAATTCATCATGAGAGATTCGAACCCACACTGAAATATATCATTCCATATAATCAAATCACATGTTGTTTATTATTAAAATCAAATATTTTCTTTAATTAAACAATATTTTTTGTATATAAACACAAACATACAATTTAATTATTTAATTATATATAAATATTATTCACAAGCCTCTTTCATAAAAGACATCAACGCTATCAAGTTTGACGAATTTAATATTTTTATAACCAAAGTGTAAGATCTAGAAAAAATAGTTTTTTTTCAACTTCACGCTGTATCCCGCACACAGCAGGGTAGGCAGAGGGAACCTAGTGTAAGACACTCCGTTCCCCACTTTCTGCCAAATTCTGGAGGCATTGCGTGTTAAGTGGCAGAACTCAACGCCGCGCTTTGCCTCGACACCAGAGCAAATAAATGGAAATATAATTAGGTAAATATTTTATCCTCCTCGAGTGGGGATCGAACCCACAACCAATCGGTTTACAGTCACACTTTGTGCCGCTGCTTCCAAATTAATCAAAATTAATCCACATTTAATGCATTAATTGTTGAAAACCATATCTAAAACGCAAGCCACTACCGCAGTAAGCCCTCCAGAGAGCCCGCTCGTACAGCGTGACACAGACGGTCGCGCCAATTGCTGATTCTCTAATGACTACGGCGATAACGCCTCGCCTGCTACCCATTTGCAAAATTGGCGAATTGTAGATTGTTACTTAGTTTTATTGTGTTGTTTTGTATATCAGATGACGGTGGCCGTCGTGGCCCAGGGGTACAAGGGTGTGACTGTAATGCGATGGTAGTCGGTTTGATCCCCCACTTGAGGATATGATATGTTTATTTGAATTTATATTTCCATTTCTTTGGTTTGGTGTCGAGGCAAAGAGTGGCGTTGAGTTCCGTTACTCAACACGCAATAGGTTGCGGTTCAGTAGTTAGGGGGTTTCCCCTGCACCGTGCGGCGTTGAATTCTGCCACTCAACACGCATTGCCTCCAGAATTCGGCAGAAAGTGGGGAACGGAGTGTCTTAACACTAGGCTCCCTCTGCCTACCCTGATGTGTGCGGGATACAGCGTGAAGCTGATTTTTAATTTTTCATTTGTTGTTTTTCGTAAATTATCAGCTTCACGGTGTATTCAGGGTTGACAGAGAAAACCAAGTGTGTTGTGGTATCGAGGCAAAGCGTGACGGTGAGCTCCGCCACTCAACGCAATGCCTCCAGAATTCGACGGAAATTGGGGAACGGAGTCTCTTAACACTAGGTTCCCTCTTCCTACGCTGCGTTTGCGGGATACAGCGTGAAGCTGTTCCTATTTACTTTCAACAATACATATATACATAAATATATAGGTATCTTTAGCTTCTTACGACAATTGGCTACGGTTGCGTCAGCATTCACCAGCAATCACGTATCATCACATGTTGCACGATCGTTTTTTGTTACAAGCAAACCAGGAAGATGAGAGGCAACGTCTACTCATATACTGTATTAAATATAATACAAGGATTCGTTCCATAGAAACCAGTAGTGTCGATGTAAGGGAGAGTTAAAATATCTTCAGTTTTTTGTATTGAGTTTGGTCACTAGCCCTTCTGTAGCTACATAAATTATTATAATTGAGGTGGACATGGTGCAGCACCACAGTGTCTGGCTGTAACCGCGTCGGTCTGTGGATTCGATTACCGCTCGTAGGAATGAATTATTTTCATTTCCTCTTTTCTCGCATAGCCAAGGTATGCAAAGAGAACCTGCTAGTATTAAATACTCCGTTTCTTTCTTTTCTATAATTTTTCAAGACATTGCTTGTTGAATGACGGAACTCAAAGATACAGCTTCACGCTGTATCCGGCAGAGGTAACCTAGTATTAAGACATTCCGTTCCCCACTTTCTGCCGAATTGTGGAGGATTATTTGCGTGTTGAGTGACGCAACTCAACGCTACCCTCGGCACTAGAGCAAAGTAATGGAATATAAATTTAAATAAATATTTCAATTCCTCGTGTGGAAATCGAACCCACAACCAGTCGCGTTTTCAGTCACACACTTGTGCCGCTGCGCTACGATCTAGACCAGATCTAGACGATTATTGTAAATGACATTAGATCAATCAACGAAACAACATATTAGGTGTGTGTAAACCAATATGAGGTAAATCGATTTATAATAGCAGTTATGCCAAATTTGTCAACGATGAATCTATATTGTTGGAATATAATATTGTGTTTTGTCAGTGTCCCAAATTCGCGTGGAAAATGTCGAAGTGTCTTAACACTAAGTTTTCTTCGCTACACCTTGGCGTATTATACTTTAAAAATAAATGTAATAATAGTGACCTTGAATGTCACTATTCAATAGCAATATGTACTCGTAAGTGATACAAAAAACCCTATATCCTTAATCAGGTTCAGTTTCACGCTGTAGCGTGAAGCTGATTTGATTTATTTAACAAAACAAACTACTATAACAATAAGAATTATCCAAGTTATAGCTGTTGGATCAAGAACCGGATGCAGAAAGCAGTTTTACTTGAGACGGCGCTTATTGTGCAGAGGTTCCTCTCTCTGGAGCCCTAGCCACCGATGGCTTGAACCCCCGACCCACTATCGAAGGAGAGTTCTTTTTTCAATATTTTTAAATGTATTTCTTTACAACAATTTATATTTAACTATCCAATCAACACCCAAGCACCGTATATTATACAGGTAAAACCAAAAAAAACGTCTAGATTTTTCAAGTGATTTCAACAAAACAAACCAAGCACCGCACTGGCGCAGTTCGCCCGGCGCCGATAGCTCCGAGCCACGGTCAGCTGCCATTAGCTTTGTGCAAATTACTAATACCCTCAGAGGAGGGCGGAGGAGGGCGGAGGAGGGCGGAGGAGGGCGGAGGAGGGCGGAGGCGACGCGATGTTTGCTGCACTATTTGATAACGGAAATCTAGAGCAAGAAGCATGAAAGATTAATGCGAAATTTTGGTCTGCATCCGCTTAACTACTAGTTAGTAGGTTATCTCGTATATGTATATATTACATATAATAAAACTGTAAGTCACCGCTGTCTGTACATGGAAGGTGTATGTGAAAATACATTAATATAAACCTCCAAATATATTAGATTATTGAGGGCATCAATTAATGTACCCAATAGGATATAAAACAATGTTTTTTTTTGTTTCTGTTTGTCTGTGCGTTTGTGCACGCTAATCTCAGAAACAGCGCAATCGATTTAAATGCAGTTTTCACTAATATATTTTGACAAACTTCCCTTAACATTTAATGTTAGTTTCATTTAAATCGGTTCATGAAAAAGTCATGTCAATTGCAATTGCATGCAACAATATGCATACAAAATAAGTGTTTTATTGAATTGGGTGAAACTTCAAGTTTCAATGTACAGATTTTCTATTTCAAAAATATAAAGTTATTAAATCAAGAAAATAAACACAACAATTTTGTACTGCAAGCGGTCGAATCCACGATCGGGTCGCTAGTATATAAATAAATTTAGTGTTGTACATAGATGTATATACATATCTTTATTATTACGTTAATCGTATTAACCTTATCTTAAATAAATAGGGCACTGTGGCAGGGTAGGATGGATCTGTCGGAATCTTATTTGGGCAAATATAATATATTATGTGAAACACCCCACTCTAGTAGACATAGTGCGGCGTTAACTTACGCTGTTTAACAAGTAATGTCTCGAATCTTTACACTAGGTTCCCTCTGCCTATCGTGATATACAGGCGAAATATAAATCATGGTACAAATACGTTCCTACCAATACATCATGATGTCATCACGATCATCTTAGAATTATATTCTATTTAGACAACATAGGGTCAAATATTATTTCTTTTTCTTTCTAAATCACATATTGTGGCTAAATAGTCGAATAATAGAAATTAAAGTACCATAACCTTCGCTCTAGCTTTTCTTTTACACATTATATTTTATACAGTAGAAATCCCGTGGAGAACGAAGTGTCTTAACACTAGGTTCCCTCTGCCTATCCTGCTGTGTGCGGGATACAGCGTGAAGCTGATTTATTTTTTTATTTCCTTCTTTTCATTAAATCACGTATTTTTTTTGGACTGAAAATAGCTTAATTAATAATAAAAAGAGTGAGATCAAGTTTCTGGACTAAAAAATAATTATAACATTAATTAATGAAGTAAAAAAATATTTTTCATACTTAAAAAAATATTTTCTAGTTAGAAATAATTCTTAATAAAATTATATTAGTATTAAAATATTTTTAAATTATTCCAGTATTTTGATGCTAGATATACATTATTTGATGTGATTTGATTTATTTGATTGGGGCCAGTCGTGGCGCAGGAGCTCAAAGTGTAACTGCAAAATCGACTGGTTGTGGGTTCGATCCCCATTCGACGACATGAAATATTTATTTAAATTTATATTTTCATTTCTTCGCTCTGGTGTCGAGGCAAGGCGCAGCGTTGAGTTCCGCCACTCAACACGCAATGCCTCCAGATTTCGACGGAAAGTGGAGATTGGATGTTTTAACACTAGGTACCTCTGCCTTGCCATTATTTGATGTTATTTGGTTTATTTTATGTTATGATGCAATGGAAACTAATCGAATTAAACGTGACGCGACGTGATAATTTGAAACGTGGTAATCGGTATAGCATTGTATAGCTACTTATTAATAAAAATTTGAACGTAGCGCGATTTGAACCTGCGCCTCTTGGAAACCAAGTCCAAGACAACTGAATCACCGACTTTTCTTTTCGTTTACTAAATAAGTACTTTTTCTTTCCCAAGTGTTGAGAAAAAAAATACTTATTTTTTACTTTAAGAAATTCCACTTTAAATGCTCTATTTCTCTACATTGTATTAGTATATGGTGTTATAATGGATGGGTTGATGATGAGTCGCTCTGAAAAACAATGCGCGGTCTTAAGTTTTTTATTTAATTAGGGCAACCCGCAAGCATACATTTAACATAACAAGAACAACAGAAAGAGAAGAAAGGAGTGACTTATTGCTAAAAGAACGGAAAATTATAATATTAAATCTTTATAACTATAATAAATTTATAAATTTACTCAAAAAATTTAAAAAAAACAGATAAAATCAAAACCATATTTCACACATACATTTTAAACTCTATAACATAATTCCACCTACCTAGAACCCCTTTCACAATATTTCACTAGATCACGGCAGCGCTGCAATAATCCCTCAAGGAGCGTTCCTATATTATGTAGAGACATACATACATACACACACCCACACCAAGACCCCAGGTGCATCGGATGACCTGGTTGCGAACTATCTATAGAATATACTGTAGAACCTAGGAACAGTTCGCGGAAATCGCCCCTGGATGCTCTAAGTACCTACTCCTGTTTACAGAATACAGACTACAAATTATATCACTTGGCAAGTGAAGTGGGGTTGTATAGCGAGAATTACTTAAATGAAACTACTTTCAGTTGTGCTGGGGAACCTTAACTTTGTTGTTAACAATATGTACGAGTAGCTCAGTGGGAGTTTTGTCTGTTATTAGTGACTTAACAAAAATTTATGAAATTAAAAGAAATTATTTATATATATAAATTTTTAAACAAAACTTATAGGGTACCTTTCCGTGTTAGAATTTTCAATATAAATAGTACAAAAGATCAAAAATAGTGAAAATTGGAAAAAATACCATTATCTCATACAAAATGAGTGCATAAGACCGCAAAATTAAGTTTGTCAACTTTTATAACTCGTACTTCGCGTTATTGATACGGAAGCCTCGGAGAGCGAGAACGATCGCACTTAACCGGTTTTCCTTTATCTTCCTTTTTTTTCTTTTTAAATAGCCAAAATGAGTTAGTGACTTTAACCATTCTCTTAATCCATATTAATAGTGCAATAACTAAGCCTACAATTGTAAGACATAATAACAGACAAACCAAACCACAACCAGTTCAAAATACTTCCCTATTAACGACAACGTAAATACATAACGAATTTCCAGCAATTTCTGGACATCCCAGAAGTCCTTACGACACGTTTCGAGTATAAAGCTGAGTCTACAATGGCCGTATAAGAGTGGCCAACTTAATATTTTTTTTTAACTTCACGCCGCATTCCGCATACAGCAGCGTAGGTAGAAGGAAGCTAGTGTTGAGACACTCCATTCTCCACTTTCCACCGAATTTTAGAGACATTACATGTTAAATATGTATTTGTATAAAATAAATTTAAAAGAGAAGTCCCGTAGCGTTCCTTGCGCCAGTTCTTTTAAGTCTGAAGCAGTAACTTTAATGAACTGCTTGTAAAGTATTTGACTTTTAAAAAATTAAACATATAAGTTTTAATTTTGAATAAAATTATTTGACTTTTGAATAGCGGAATTCAACGCCGCTCTTCCCCTTGTTACCAGATACCAGAACGGGAAAATAAAAAAAAAACATCAAATAAACAATCCACTCTCCCGAATGGCAACGGAACCCACTACAGTCGCGTTGACAGCCACACGCCTATCCCACTGGACCACTATGGACTTAATAAAACTTTCAGGTGTCGATTTCTCCAGAATTCTCCGTTATCTGGCGAGGCGTCCGGCGTGGACCGGTCCAGATCGTATTAATGAGGGCAGGTGGGCGGGGTGGTTGTTATGGCAACGCGACGCGGCCTCGAGCGCGGTATTACAATGAAGGCTACGATGTTTTCAGATTAGGGTTGGTGCTTTTGTCTCTTTTTTTATTTTATTATATAATATTTGTAAGTTTTGTTATTACAAATCACTTCAAATATTTCATTTATTTTAGTTTAGATTTTTTTTTGCATGTGTAATAATAAAATAATATTAAATTTTAATACACTCAATGCCCATCAAGACGCAATGCTTTCAGAATTCGGTGGAAAGTGGGAAACGGAGTGTCTTAACACTAGCTTCCCTCTGCCTATCCAGCAGTGTGCTTCACGCTGAAGCGTGATTTGATTTTATAAAATTTTAATCTAGCAAACCTTTTAAATATGATAAAATGTTTGAATTGAATTGTAAATTAATAATATATATACTCGTACAACTATGGCTATAGTTTGTCTTTCTCTGTTATTCTTTTTAACTTATTTATGTACGTTCCTGAACATTGTAAAAGAAAGATGCATTATATTCTAATTACATACTGCTATTACCGAAAGCTTATCCCGCTTGGCCAAATTTAAATACCTAATAGGCATATATTATAATAAAATTACTAATATTCTATTGAAAAAAAAAACAAATTTCGTTGAAAACTAAACATATTATAAAATAGCCTAATAAATAGACTTATAATTAAAACCTTTACCAGCAGCAAAACGCATCACAACCCTGCAACGTCGATCTCACCCCTGTTCCGAGCGTGACGGGGGTGTCCCGGGGGGTGGTCCGAACGTGCCGCGACAAAAAAGCCCGCGTCGACCCGGGTCCGGCCATAAAGCGCCGGCGAGCAGTAATAAGCCCCCTTTGCTTGCCTTGCCGTTCACGTTACGTCACGAAATTAAACGGACGAACGGACGGACCAACGGACAGGAGGACCAAGTCGCGCTCTAATTTCAACGGGATTTAACTAGAACATTCGATTCGGCTTTTGTTATCCTACTAATGTTGTAAATGTTAGTTTGTGCGGATGTATGTTGGTTTCATGTTTAAGCAAAAACTACTAAACTGGTTTGGATGAAAGTTTATTGTAATAATATATTATCTCTTAATATCAAAATAATCGAGGCCAGTCGTGGCGCAGCGGCACAAGGTTTGACTGTAAAACCGACTGGTTTTATCCCCACATTGTTTCGATCCCCACTCGTGGTGATATTTACTTATATTTAATATTTACTTATATTTATATTTCCATTTCTTCGCTCTGGTGTCGAGGTTAAGCGCGGCGTTGAGTTCTGCCACTCAACACGCAATGCCTCCAGAATTCGGCAGAAAGTGGGGAACGGAGTGTCTTAACACTAGGTTCCCTCCGCCTACCCTGCTGTCTGCGGATACAGCGTGAAGCTGATTTGATGTGATTTTTTTATTTGTCACTTAGCACTACAGACACTTGGTCCGTACCCTTTTTTACTTTATTATTATATCTAATTTCCTAATCATTTATATTAATTATATTATTGTGTATATATAATTAATACCTATAATAAGAAAATATTATTTTTAACTTTACATTATTTTACAAAATTTTACTTAGATCTAAGATGTTAAGCGATTGTTTATATGTGTTATTTTATATTTAACAATTTTACACATTACAATATATATTTAATTACATAACTATTAGTACACGCTAAAATTTTATAATAATTGATTTGGATGTGGATAATAATATGTTATGTCTTAATATCAAAATAACACATTTACAACAATTAATGTAATAATATATTTTGTATATTTTTCCTTCTCATATTATAAATGTGAAAATTTATGACTATGGATGTTGGTTCCATATTCACACAAAAACTACTGAACAGATTTAGACGTAACTTTACAGAGATGTACCTCAGAATAACACAAGGTTACAATTTATATAAAGATTTAGTACAATTTGGCTTTATATAACAATTTTTTAACATTTTTAAAGTGTTATTCCACACTTAGGAAAGAAAAATACTTATTTCGGTCGGTTTCCAGGAGTCGCGGGTTCGAGTCCCGCTACGTTAAAATTTTAATACGTTTTCTGAATAAGTATTTTTAATATAACAAGTTTAAGCGGGCGAAGCCGCGCTCGGGTCGCTAGTATATATTTAGTTATATATTAGGAGTGCGATTTCCGGGACCTGTTTTTGTTGGATCTTGTGATGTTTGAGATTACCTATTGTTTGTTGGTACTGCTCTGATCGGGATTAAATATGAGACGGGAGTTACTTTTAATCTTTTTATTTTTCATATATTTTTGGAGAAAAATTCCGTACATGAAAATAAAAAACGGTCTCATTAAGGATCACTTCGTAGTCTTTCTGCCTATCTGTCCGTCTATATGTTTGTCCGTGGGTTTGTTTTTTTTTTTTACGGAAAAGACAAGGTAAACGAGCGTTCGGGTCACCTGATAGTAAGTGATCACCGTTGCCACTGAAACATTAAAGCCTGATATGCTACGCCCAGTGAAAAACCTGGCGATCCATTTGCATAAATTCTCGGAAAACCCGTAGGATGGAAGTTTAGCAAGGGAATCTATATATATAAAAGGACTTGTGCTGACTGACTGAGGTAAGACGCAGGCAGAGCAGTAACCGCTGATGGTAGGAACGTCAAATTTGGGCAGATGTTTATTTTCATATTCTGGACATCCACTAAGAAGGGAATTTGAAAAATTTTAACCCTAAAGGGATGAAGTAGGGGTTGAAAGTTTGTATGGAAAAAAAAATTAATCTGTACCGATTTTTATAAAATTTTAAATTCAGACTCTTAAAAATATTTCATTGAACACGTGTTTCATGGTTTTTAAGAATTCACCCCCTTAGGGTTGAAATAAGGGCTTGAAAGTTTATATGGCAAAATCTTTAAATTGCCATCGATTTTTATAAAAATTTAAATTCATACTGTTAAAAATATTTTATTAAACAGGTGTTTCGTGGTTTTTTAGAATTTACTCCTAATAAGCGGGCGAAGCCGTGCGCGCCCTCTAGTATAATATAATAATACAATAATAATATCGAAATTTCAATGCCTCGATATTTCACTTTGTCTTATCACTACGTAGGATACATGAAATGAAAGTAGAAAAAATTGTTGCTTGTTCAAAAATCTTGGACTCTTTGTCTTCCTTTTAAGATAAATCTAATAAAAATACCTAAATAACTTCAATCACCGCCATTAAATACACACACACATACCTATCACTTGATTACAATGCCATCATACTGAATGTAATTTATATTGATATATATACACAAACATATATGTATATGAACGTAAAAGCACAGGGAACTTAGGAGCACAGTGTTAAGACACTCCGTACCTATTAAGACACTTCCGCTCTCCGTTTTCCGATGAATTCTGGAGGCATTGGGCGCTCAGTGGTAGATTCCGACGCGCTTCCAGGTTTTTTTTGGATTTTTGGAATCCACGCTTTGCCTGTCATGTATATGAATGCTTAGATCTAAGTCCTTTTGTTTTTAAAATTTCATTTCAATGAATAAAGAAAAGCAGCACAGTGTCATGGAATTCTGAACGAAAATGTAGAGCAAGTTGTCAACCGCCAAATAGACGTTGGTTCTGTATTTACGATTTATTTAGTTTGTTTCATTTGTTTGGTGACTGTTGTTTCGCAATATTGTACTTCAAATCACTTTAAAAAAAATGAAATAAAATCAGCTTCACGCTGTATCACGCACATAGCAGGGTAGGCAAAGGGAACCTAGTGTTAAGACACTCCGTTCTCCATCTTCCGCCGAATTCTGAAGACATGCGTGTTGAGTGGCGGAACACAACGCCACACTTTGTGCTCCTGCACCACGACTCACGACGAATAAAATATATATGTATGTATATGTATACTAAAATATTAATAAATGTGGCATATACAATGAACAAAAAAAAAAAACTGATTTATAAAATTTAAATGGAAGTCTAATAGGTAATGGGTATCTTTTAATTGAAAATATAAATACTACACTATTTGAACATCTAAATCTAACATACATTGTTTGTCTTCACGTTTTACACTGCACATAGCAGGGCAGGAAATTTGAATCTAGTGTCAAGATAATCGCATCCCATTAGGACACTACCGTTCCTCACTTTCCGCCGAATTCTGAAACCATTGCACGTCAACTAACGGAGCTTAACGCCGATGTTACATAAAACATTCAAACATTTTGACACATTCTATATTTACTAAAAAAAAAACAGCTTCACGCTGTATCCCGCACACAGCGGGGTAGACAGAGGGAACCTAGTGTTAAGACACTCCGTTCCCCACTTTCCGCCGAATTCTGGAGGCATTGCGTGCTGAGTGGCGGAACTCAACGCCGCGCTTTGCCTCAACACCAGAGCGAAGAAATGAAAATATAAATATAAATAAATATTTCACTTCCTTCCGGATCGAAACCACAACCAGTTGATTTTACAGTCACACTTTGTGCCCCTGCGCCACGACCGGCCTGGTCCTAGGTCTCTCGGCCTAGATTTACTAACGTCGACTAAAACACTGTCACGTACACACACACACACACACACACAACCAGTGCTCCAGTTCAAAACCAAATACAAAAACCAGCAGTGAAACAGCACTCAGCAGCTATTATAGTTATTCAAATTTGTTACAAACCCATATAACAAATGCGCGTCCATTCCGCAAACAGGGACGACTATTAACAAAGTTGCAGGCAAGAGCTCGCCGCCGCTCAACAGGTGGAACCATTCGTTTCAATATCTGCAAAACTTTCCGACACGACTCAATAAATCGACCAGTGCAAGTGGAACCACGAGGTTCCCCGATCAGTTTGACGTTCACGCAAAAACACAGGAACTCGGGGGTCGTTCTATGTTGGTTTTTTCTTTGCCCTGTTGTTATTATCACAGCCTTATAAGTTTTACACGAGTTTGAGCTTTAATACAAGGGTGTGAAAGCTTATGTTTGTGCAGTGTGGAGTTTATTTAGCATTCAGCAGTTAAGTGAGATGTTATTATAAGGGATGACATGTTTTAGCGATTGTCGAGATCAGCGTTTATTGTATTTTAAATTTATTAGGCGCACCTTGAAGTGTGGTTAAATGTTCATTTGTTGTGATACTCTTACTTATATTATTTATAGCTATAATAAAGTTTTAACTGTATTATATGAGGCCAGTCGTGGCGCAGCGGCACGAAGTGTCGACTGTAAAACCGATTGGTTGTGGGTTCGATCCCCACTTGAGGAGATGAAATATTTACTTAAATTTATATTTCCATTTGTTCGCTCTGGTGTCGAGGCTAAGCGCGGCGTTGAGTTCTGTCACTCAACACGCAATGCCTCCAGAATTCGGTAGAAAGTGGGGAACGGAGTGCCTTAACACTAGGTTCCCTCTGCCTACCCTGCTGTGTGCAGCAAATAAATCAGCTTAACACAGTAGTGTTAAGCTGATTTATTTGTATCAAATTATATGATCTATTGTAACATTATTTTAAGCTTATGTTTTGATATTTTTAAAGACTTAACTATTTTAACAGAGATACTCTATTATCAAGACCTTTCGTTCCCTACTTTGCTTTTAACAGTGTTTTTCCTTCGAACGGTGAGTGGGAATCGAACTTACAACCATCAAAACGAAACGGGGTCGCTTTATTTCGGAAACATTTGATTGTATATTGCATCTTTGTAAGTGAGATTTTCATCTGACATCAATTCTCTAATCAACTAACCATATTTTATCAAATTAATACTCAAAAAGAAAAAGTGAAAAAGAAAAATACAGGCTCCGTGGTCGGAGCGCTTGGACGGTTTCCAAAAGGCATAGGTTCAAATCCAGCAACGTTAAAACGTTTTTGTTTTCTAAAAAAAGTATTTCCTAAGAGTGCAATAACTATGATTACTATTAAATATTGTATATTAAAGAAATAACATGTCTTTCAGTTCACTACAATGGTCAATTGATAATTCTAAGCTAATTACCTTTAATAACCTAAACACAAACGGCTTAGTAATTAAAACGTATAAACGCTTGCGTCGCGGGTTCAAATATCTAAAACGACAATACATTAGTATGATATCTCAAACAAAATATCAAAACAACCAGAGACAGACAACAGCCCACTCACATCTATAATACTATAATACAATGGTTCCCAAACAGTGGTCCGCGGAACACCAGTGATCCGCAGAAGCCTAAATATGGTCCGGGAACGACTTTAATTCTATGACTGGGGATGGTAAGGCTAAGTTTCTGTTTGGTTATCACAGTTAATTTTTATTATACCTACATGCATAGTGGTCCCCGTTACCAAGAATGATATAAGAGTGGTCCTTGATCGAGAAAAGGTTGGGAACCCCTGCTATAATATAACAAGAAAACATTGCAACACGAAGCGAGGCTTACAAAGCGATACTAATACGGTGTACGTTTGAGTCGGTAATTCGCGTCGCGTCCGCGTCCTGTCCTTTCCGCGTGAGTCAGCGCGGTATCTGCGCGCGCGCAGCCGACGTCAGCGTGCCGCGACCACCTAGCTTGTGGGGCGCGATGGTGAGAGGTAGCGGTTTGATTTGTGGTTTATTTTATATTTTTGCGATTTAATTTATTAGTTTTAGGTTTTTTTTAGTTAAAATCGATTTTGGTTATATATATGAACAGAATATACTGCTAAAATGTTAAAACAACAATTAAATTGTAATTAACATGAATATGCGACGTATCAAAAAGAATATATTAAATTAAATTTAGGAAATATTTTTTTGGAATTGATCTAGTTATACTAGGCAATCAATCATAGCAATTAAATAATAGAATTATTATACTTCAACGATATACTTTATATTTAGTTTACGCAAAAATCCAAAATAAATCTTTTTTTTTATTTATTATGAATAATAAATATTATTTTCTAAATATTTTACTCTCCTTAGTGGTAAATAAACTCTTTTAAGAACATCCAAAATAATTTGAGATTTCTTAAAAGCACTTATTGTTCAATCAATACGTAAATCATTTTAATACAAAACTACCACTGGCACTTACACTACAGTAATTCAATAGATATTTTTTTTAATATTTTTATAGACATTTTTAATATTAATATTTTCTTCTTTACTTTTATAACTTGTTCTTATGTTTATATTATATTTAATATTTTTTTATCTTTTAACCTTACACTATACTATTTTAGTTTTAACATCAGCAAATCTATCACAACCCATATAAGCTTCATACGCGCCAGTCTCCCACGTACACCACATTCGCAATTTGCGTTAAAAACCATGCCTCCAGACACAGCTGGGTCCCCGCTGCAAACAATGTATCACACGTTACTACCGCAAGCAGAATAGGTATAGTGAAACCTTAAGACTCCGCGCTTAGATTTTACGATATGGCATAGTAAAATTTAATTTGTTTCAAACAGAATATAAGAAACAACAAATTACAAGCTGTATTCAAATCTCTTATTTCAAAATAATTTGTGATAAGTAGTTGTAAATAAAATAAATAAGATATTTAATATTTTTTATGTTTAATGTGTGTACGTTATAGAAAACATTTTTTTAATAGTTTACATTTAAGTAAAAATTAACGTACTTTGTCGTACATATTGCCCTATACTCGCACTATTTGTATATTTGACAATATTAAGTCAATTGCTAAATTATATTTTTACCAAAAGGATGATTTACCAAGGGGTAAACAAAATACATAAACTTAACCATAAGAAAAATTGACTAGAAATTTATTTACGCCCAATATTAATAACCTATCTCCAACGTCAATCTTAGATTGTTTCATACATCTATCCAATCTCTAGATTGGATAGATATATGAAACAATCTTTGGATAGATATATGAAACCTTTAGACGATTTAATATTTTTTCAGTTTCATGCTGTATGCCCGCATTTAGAGAGAGGCAGAGAGAGTCTATTGTTAAAATACTCCGCTGCCACTTTCAGTCGAATTCTGGAGGCATTGTATGTTGAGTGACGGAACTCAACGCCACTCAAACAGAAAATATTAAATATTTCATTTTCTCGAGTGTAAATCAAACCCACAATCCAGCGTGTTTACAGTCACACGCTTCCGCCACTGCGCCACGACTGGCATCAATATAAAACTTTGCAAATATACAAACGAAAAATAAATAACAATATAAATTATAATTCCCCGCTACCGCTCATGCAATGGACCGTGTTTTCGCAATCCACGTTAAAAACACGGCGCAGCTGCGGCGTTGCAGCGACTCTTTGTGAGGGGAAACGCTAAAACGTATACTTTTACACTGACCGCACCGCGACGACGAACGCCGCCACCCACGTTACGTGAAACGCGACCTGGAACCCGAACTTCCTGGTATTCGGAACGCGAATTACTACTGCTGCTACTTATCTAAAGTTATTAAGATATTTTCAATATAGCGTTATAAGTTTAAATGAATAAAGGACATCGTGGGACAACATTTGTTTGAAAACGCGATAGTTGCGGGTTCGAATACCGTGTAGGAAAATTATTTTTAGGGCTTTATTTGAGGTACTAAATTGTAAAAACGGGACCTTTATAGGATCAGTTTGTTGATCTTCAGTCCGTCTGTCAAGACCATTTATTAAGTTTCACAACTTTTGTAAATTATAGTAATTCTAGTTGACCTACATTCCTGAAATTGGTACGGAAACCTCGGTGAGCGAGTCCGACTCGCACTTAACCGGTTTTTTATATAACAAAGCATAGCGTTGATATCCGCCAGTCAATACGCAATGTTTGGAATTCGGACGGAAGATGGGGAACGGAGTGTCTTGAAACTAGATTCTCTATCTACCCTCTACAAAATAAAGGAATTAGTTATAGTCTTAACTTAACTCTTCGGACTAGTTTTAGTCTTATAATTAAAGGAGAAACTCTGAATCTTATTATTATTATTACTTTTTGAATTTCTTTTTGTAAATTCATTTAACGATTCAAAGGTACTTGGAAATATCTATATTTTAAATTTGAATTTGAATTTTGACTCTCTGGGGGACGAATTGCTAAACTACTGCACGGTCAGTACTTATCTAACTACTTCGCTATGGAATGTCGTTTTATACACGCGTTATTCTCATGTGTCGGTTAACTTGGTTATAAAATATAAAGCTGTGGTTAATTATTAATAATGATATCATCAATTAAATTGTATGTAAACGGTAAATGATAGTAAGTTCAAATAATATATAAGCAAAATTCTATATCTTTTGTTGTTCGTCTGTTTAATATTGGACATTTTCATTAAATATGAAATTAAATTCGGTAAACATTTAGAATCCTCAAAAAAAATGATTTTACTTATATTTATATGATTGAGGTATACCTACTGTTCTTTAATTTAAAAAATAATCAAACAGACAAAGACAGAACGGGCCATTATTTTATAGATAAGATAAGGTCAATCGACACGTTAGATATCATGAATTCACGTCAGCGTTCATCTATTCTTGAACGCAGAAAGTTCAACTTAAATAAATAACATTAAAATATACGTTTAAATACTCTATAAGAAATAATAAATAATTATAATAGATTATTAGGATAAAAAAAGAAAAACAATTCTATTGGATTAGACACAGAAATATTGTTTCCCAGAGCAGAATTCGAATCTACACTCATCACGTAAATATAAATATAAAATAATATTAATATATATATATTTTTTAACTAAATGCTTTATCACTAGCTAAGTAGCCAGAGAGAGTGGAACACCAAAATACAGTTACTGTCTCTCCATATTTTTTGGCCTCGTTCACTGTTATTATTAACCTATATTAACCTAAGTGTCCTCCGGGGAGTTCTCATGCTTTACTTAGCTTTTATTATCATCGATACTATGTACTCGAAGGTCAACCAAGATCTCTTCCTGCCTCTCTTACCTCTCACTTTTACTCCGTAACTCTTTAGCCTCTTTACTCAATCTGTCGACACGCCCAAACCACGTGACCACGTGCTCTTTCATTGAAACAGAATGTTGTGTTTCGCTAATAATAATAATAACAAAAATTAAACATACAACAACAAAAAAAAAGATAGGCCATTTTACCGCCAGACTCATATTGGATACGTATCTACGATATGGTAGTTTATCGACGACAAAAGGTCCATTGTGCGCGGGCAACGGGAACCCGCGGAACACGCATGTAATTAGGCGGGGGGCAATCGCCTCGTGGGGCGACGGCGTGGGAGTGCCCTGCCCCTGACTCAGCCGCTGCCACCGGCCGTTGCGCTTGCGCACCACATTACGCGATTTAGAACGAAAATGTGATATTTTAAATGGATGTATACTTATATAGATATTTTAAAATAAAATATATTGCACTAAAGTGGCTGAGAAATTGGCTTCTTATTTAAGTAAAATGATTTTAATTGTGTAAATTTAAAATTATATGAGTAAATCGATGCTTACTATATCGATTGTGTAATTAAATATTATATGTAATATTTAATTTCCTAGAGTGAGAATCAAACTTATGACCTGTCGCGTTTTGTGACAGGCTTGTGCCCCTTCGCCACGACTAGTCTCAAAATATTTACATTAAATAAACATATGAAACAAGAAAAAGATTCTACAATTAGCACAGGGCAACTACCTGTTCCGTAGAAATGGCTGATGATGGACGATCCGAGAGATATCCGCGTCGCGTCGCGTATGTTCTTGTTGAGATAAGATTGATGCATATTGCGATGTAAATATCAAAGTTGAGATTGTTAATATAATAATGTCTTAACATAAATGTATACAGGTATTGAGGAGAAAATATTTAACTTGTAGGAAATAATTAAAAAAAGACTAATAACAGACTTTATAATTTTAGTAATTTAAAAAAAAAATCTTTTGTCTATCTTTTAGAACATTATTTGGATTGGTTTTAGTCAGAATATGACTGATCGTCGTAGGAATAAATGGATCCTTGGAGGTCCAGCTGTGGGCGTATAAAAGGCCAGGGTCATCCCAGCCTCTATATTAAAGACAATAGATAGATAGATATATAGCGATAATTTTAAATGATGATGATTGTATCTTTTTATGAGATTATAACAGTGCATTTATATCAATTAACGTAATTTGGATTATTAATTGGAGTATTCATTGGGGAGATTTAAGGTTTAAGTACTCTCTCTCTCTCTCTCTGTCTGTGCTATGTTTGCTAATAACTTGTAAAATTTGAAAAATAAAAAAATAAGTTAAAATTATAAATAAAACATTGCTCAATGAAAAGACATCTTTGGAACTAATAGACGTTGGTAAAATTTATCTTAATAAGATAAAATGAATGAAGATGAAGTGAATATCCATGAGAAAAATTATATTTTAAAAGGGGCAAGTAGGTTTTTAAATAATATAATCCATATTGCACAATTTGCCATTAATAAAAAAAAATAAAAAAAGGCCTTATCGATCTACATATATAGAACAGAGTGTCTTAACACTCCACTTTCTCTGCTATATATTAAAGAAAGCATACATCTAAAATAAATAATAACAACTGAACGTCACCCGACGACTTGGCAAGACAGAACAGGTAGGTAATTGAAACACAACAAAAGCTATACGTCAGTCAGTGTACGATACACGTGCCCGCGGAGCGCGGCGGCGACAAACGCCGTTTATTTATATCCGGCCGCCATTAGATTCACGATTGATGAGTCACAGAGCACGACCGCGGCGGCCGCGTCGCGACGCCTCGCCTCGCCTCGCCTCGCCTCGCCTTCGAGAGATTTATGTAAATGTGAATTTCGCTATATACTTGTGTGGTAAATGGTTGCTAAAACCAAAATATAACAACAAAATTCAAAAACTATATATTTGAAGCGGTCGCGGTGGTACAGCAGTCCGTAAACGAAAGTTGTGAGTTCGATTACCACTCGGAGAATGAATCAAAATATGAAACTTTCATTTACGCATTTTCTCCAAAATTGGGCGGAGAGTGGGAATCAAAGTGAATACAACTCACGTCTAGATACTCAACTCACTGGGTGAAACTAAAAGAAAACATATGTACATGAAATATATTTATTCCTTATAAAATACATTTTATTACGATAATGTATTTTTAAACAGATCGAGTTAAACTTACATCTCGCATAACATAACAGCATTTACCTTAAAAACATACAAAAACATAAGCATAGATACATATATAAAAATAAAAGCAAATGTAACAAACACAAATATCAAACCGACTAGCCTAACTTAGGATTTGTTAAACAAATTTCCGCACTTAAATTATTCATCGGCAGACGGTTCCCGGGTAGCGGGTAGTGGGTAGCGAGAGTCAGTCCGGGCCCCGTAGCCCCGGGAGATACAGATTGTTGAGTGGAGCAGTCTTTTGGAAACTAAAACTAAGTTAGCCAGGTACCGGGTACAGGTAGCGGGCAGCGGACGACGCCCCGGGACTGGCCCCAATGATTATAAAATACAATTGGGAATTTACGCCGCAAAATCTGTTGCTACGTTGGCTAGAACAAAGGTTTGTCCGATTTTCAATAAAGAGTATATAGGATATAGATAAATATATTTGTATATGTGAATAATACACTTATGTCGGAATGAATCAGCTTCACGCTATATCCCGCATACGGGAGGGTAAGTACAGAGGGAGCGTAGTATTAAGACACTCCGTTCCCCACTTTCAGACGAATTGTGGAGGCATTACGTATTGAGTGGCGGAACTCAACGCTGCTCTTTGCTTCAACACTAGAGCGAAGAAACGGGAACCTAAATTTAAATAAATATTGGATCGAACCCACAACCAACGCGTTACAATCACACCCTTGTGCCATTGCGCCACGACGACCTCCATATCGGAATGAAGATGATCGTATAATCAATAAGACTTATGTATGTAGAACCGGGTTGGACGCAGTAACTTAATTATCAACGAGTAAAGAATTACATAAATAGGTATGTGTGACACGTTAACAATCGATTATAATAATTTTATTTTTGTTTTTTTTTTAGATTCACGCTGTATCCCGCACATAGCAAGATAGGCATAAGAAGCCTTCTTCCGTTCACTTCTCTTCTCCAATTTCCACAAAATTCTGGAGGCATTTCCGGCTTGCGCGGATACTAGAGCAAGAAAATTAAAATATTAAATATTTCATTTTTCCTTCAAGTAGGAATGGAACCCACAATCTGTCGTGTATACTTCTGCACCACTAGCCTCAATATATTAAATGTTTCTTAAAAGTTAATACTTAACTATAAAAAATTGTTTCTTAAAAATTCTTAAAATTGACGTGACCAGTCGTGAGGAACTCGATTTTGTGTTCAAATACTCAAACGTTCCCGTTGCCTGGCCGTTCCCTGAGGCTAGTTGGTAAAAAAACATGGTAAAGGAATAATAAGGCCACCCTCCAGCCAGGTGGACCGACGACTTAAAGAAGACAGCGGGAATCCGCTGGATTCAGAGGGCGCAGGACCGGGCGGAATGGCGAGCATTAGGGGAGGCCTATGTCCAGCAGTGGACTTCGAAAGGCTGATGGATGGAAAGGAATAATGAAATGCCGCACTATCTCTGACTATGTCACAACAGAAAATATCTAGATTAACAAAGATGAATAGTTTTTTTAGCTCCCGCTCTGTATCCCGAACATACTACGATAGACAGTAGTAACCTGGAAAGTAGTAGTGTTAAGACACTACTTCCCATTAAGACAACTTCAAAGACGAGCTCTGCAGATACTGCGTGTTGAGTGGTGGAAGTCAAAGCTGATATAGCCCTCATTACCAGGACTATAAAAAAAATATATTAAATATTTCACTTCCTCAAGTCGGTATCGAACCCACAACCTATCACGTTTACAATCTCTTATACTACTAAACTATATTTGCTAATAACAAATACTTCATAAAACTGTACTCAAACTTAAGACACAAAAACAAACAAATCCTTAATAAAACACACCTACCGTCCGAAAAAGGAAATATTGCAAAAAACAACTTCCTTTGTTACCCGACACCCATTACCGCGGTCTCACGTACATACATACCTACCTACCTACCTACAGGTATAGATAGATATACCCATACCCGTTGGAGCCGGAACGCTCGGACGCGGCGTTAAACTTTGTAAAATATTGTCAGCCGAAGCAGAACTTAACTTACACTTCCGTCCGAATTTATCAAGATAAGATCTTTAACGCCGGAGTGCTCGTGTTGCAGGTGGGAAAACTTTTGACTGTACACGAAATGATTGTAATGTCCTTGTGGTACAGTAAAACGGAATCCAGCTAGAAACACAATGGGTTTCGGTTCGTTTCCCGCTGGGGGGTAGCTATTTATATATTACGAAGTAAACAGAGTTGTGAAAAAAGTAAAATATTCATTTAAGGACATACATTCTACATACGTAACCCAAATATGGAAACTATATTAATATTTTTTATATTATTAATACACATAATTCAATAATATAAAGCAATAGTAACGCTATTACGCTTTTTTAATACAAACCATATCTTTAAAAAAAAACATTTTTAAATATAATATTCAAACGTTAAAAAACAGTAAATTACAAATAAAAATATACGTCAATCCTTATCACCACGTCCAAGTGCATACAATAGTCGATTACCGCTGTATCAGTACCTACGTCACCTCGACCGACCTCGCGAGATGGCCGTGAATACGTTCTTAGTATTGGGATAAAAAAATATCAGCTTCACGCTGTATCCCGCACACAGCAGGGCAGGCAGAGGGAACCTAGTGTTCCACATTTCATTCCCTACTTTTTGCCGAATTATTGGTGTCGTGGGTTCAATTTGAGAATACAACAAACTCACTCGTCATCTTATGTAGAGAAAGGCAATTCGAAAAGCAAGACTCTTAGAAATTAAATATCTAAAAATTATTTTGTCTGGTTTAAGTAGCTGTCAAAAAAAAAAATTTAGAGCTAATCACTTTGAAAAATTTGAAAATAGTTACTGCCCACGTGCTTCTACTTTTTTGTTGAACAAATAAAAAAACTTTCTTTATCGTTAAACTTCTTAATAATTATAATTTTTATTTCAAAAATAAATATTCCATCCTTTTATATTGTTAAGTTTTTGTATCGTTAGATGTGGCACAGCGTCTGCTATAATATAAACGCAATGGTTGTTGGTTCATTCTTTACGATAGGCTTTCCAGGGGATATTTTAATTATTTTAATTTTCGTCCTCTTGTACGAACTACGAAGATGCGCAGCGTTTAATTTCGCCAATAGTCACATAATCTCCATGGGCGTGAAAAAGCAGGGCCTTTCCGTGGGCCGTGTCTGCGACTTGTGCCTGTGTCTTGTGCCCACCCCAATTACTTAATTGTTTATAATGATTTCCGCACAAAAAATACCAATTGTTCATATTTTATTGTCAATTGGCAATTAAAATTTGTCCAACTCTTCTAGGCGCTAGTTTCTACTAACGTTTCTATACAATGTATACCTGGATGTATGTGTGTCTTTGTCCATAGTAAGACAGACCTTTATATACAAATATAACTAGTATACTTAAACGGTATAGAATTTCACAATTCAACACGCGATGCCTCCAGGATGATGATGATTAAACGGAGTGTCCTAACACTAGGTTCCCAGGTTCCCTCTACATACCCCACTATATGCGTGACACAGCGTCAAGCTAAACAATGTTTCAAACAGCTATCTCTCAATGAATATTAACTACTCACAAGTCACGAGTGAAATAGATCAACCTATTCAAGAGGCGCTGGCGCTGCGTTCCGCAAAGTAGCGTCGCGTCGAGCAAAAATAAAAGAAAACAAGATGTTGATCGATCGCGGCTATATCCGCCGGTGTGGTGACGCAACCCTAGCGTACAGTACGGTCGGCGAGTCGTGGCACCCTAAAAATAACTCTAAACGACTAAACAGATTCGATTTTAACATATATCTTACCTTTGTATATTTTCTTCCCGAGCGAACGATGCGAAAAAGTTGAGAAAGCCTAACTTCGGGGCCACAACTCGTCGACCGTACTGTACACCCCGCTCGGACAATAAACCCTCAATAGCACTATAAAACAACCCCATCCGTATATTATATCATTAATTTAAAATTCAAATCATTTATCGCATTAACCGCTGTGAACTCCTGTTTTTACACATTTTATTGGAAAGTTCACGCACTTTGGCCTTTAAAATATAATGACATATGAATTAATATCAACAATAAGAACAATAATAACTATTAGTTTATAAATATAACCGCTTTTTCTCTAGGAACAAAATACGGTACTCTGACGAAGCAAACAAACAAAAAGGTCAGTGCACAACGTATGTATTATAAGGACTTATTCTTATGTCGTATACAGTTATAGATTAGAAGCGAATATTGACATTTTTTAAAAATAAATTAATTAAAAAAAACACAGTTTAACTCCGCATAGTATGGTGGGCACACTTTTTATATTGAATGGCGGAACTATCGGAAATCGAATCCAATCGATTCGTAACACTATCGACTTTAAAAAAAAAGTTTTTAAAGTCTCAAATTATTGTATATAATATAATAAACTCAAGTTCGTGAGGTCGTCGTGGCCCTGCACATACGTGTGACTATAACGCGACGCTTGCGGGTTCGACGCCCACTCGTGGGAATGAATTATTATTTATTAACATTTTCATTTCCTCACTCTAGTACCAAATAAATACGCGCGACGTTGAGTTTAACCACTCAATACACAATGCCTCAACAAAAATTAACAAAAATCACAGAGAGCCCTAACACTAGCTTTCCAAAACCCACCCATCCAGCGTGAAACTGTAAAGGAAACCTCAAATTCCTCTACACAAAAGATATTTTTGGCTTAGCACGCAACCACACCGGCATTTGTCACACAGTCCATACTGTATAGTGTATACTATAGGTATTAGGTACTCTGTAGGTATCTAACTACCTACAGTAGATGCGCGGGCGCGGGCGCCACGAGGTCACCGCGCCCGCGGCCGGTGACGCGCGTGACCACCTCGATACAGAGACGAGATGCCAATTAAAATACAATCGATGTATAGAGTGAGATTTGTTTAAACATATCTAAATAGTATTTATTTATTATAAAACGGAACGTTATTAGTATTGTATTGAGTCGTAATTGGGATATGGGATAGATAGATATGTAAGCGAATTTCTAAAGAATCGATTCAGTTGGAGGAATATTTAAATTTGACACGTTCTGCGGCGTTCAGTTCCGCTATTTGCCAGGAAAAATCATGAAATAGACAACTAAGATGCAAGGATCTATATATAGTAATCGAAAATCACAATATTTCTATACGCTAAATAAGAATTGACGCTGCATTCACTATACCAACATAGGTGACACAAAAAAGGGATACCATCTCCATATCCTTATACGGTACCTGCTAGGTACCCAGAGTCCACCTACGTAACGCAACACTTTGGTAATAAAATTACAAACAAAAGCGCATTTAAAATTTAAATACAACTTTTATATGTAATTTTGTTCCGTATCGGCATTGAGTCAGCAATGGCACGCGTCACCCGCGTGACAGCCCAGCGGGTCAGTCTACTATTAACCGTCCGTCCGTCCGTCTGTCCGCGTGTTGTACCACGAACTTTCTAGAAGCTTACGCACGACTTTCCCTTGTACCTACCGAGATGGACGATTACCACCTCTGGTCTTACATCGGCGAATCTAAATGAGCTTTTGAAAGTTTAAAGATAGTTGTAGAACTAAAATATTATTCACGGTATCAAAAGATAATCTAGCGACAATATGACTGCATTATAATTTTCCAGCTTCACTCTGTATCCTGCGTGTGGCAGGGTAGGCAGAGGGAACCTAGTGTTAAGACACTCCGCTCCCCACTTTCCACCAAATTCTGGAGGCATTACGTATTGAGCGGCGGAACTCAACGCCGCGGTTAAATTTCGCGCATTATAATATTAGCTTAATAAAAGTTTTGTATTTTTTTCATACACAAGTGTAATAACCGTATCAAGGTTTCGTAGCGCGGTGTGTATAGCGTGTCTTCAAGTCTCTCTAACCTTAAAAAAGAAACGGCTCTTTAGCTAAGGTCTTACAGTTTTAGTGGCGCAGTTCGATTCTCATTTGGGGGAAAGAAATTAGTTGATTTCCTCGCTCCAACAACATGACAAAGCACGGTGTTGAGTTCCGCTATTGTACTAGCTATGTCTCGATTGGAGAGAAATGTTAGGAACGGAGTATCTTAAAATTAAATCCCTCCTGCCTACTCTGCTATCTATATACGTGGAGCTAAAAAAAATTAAGAACAAACTCTAACTAAATAATAATAAAAAAATGTCAATCACGTTGCCATATTAAATCGAATTTGCAAAAACCAAAAGAAAAAGAAGCTTCAATCTTTCGTAACAGACAAACACATAAACACATTTAATTAGAATAAATTATGTTTAAGTTAAGGCAACTTTTAATTGGACCATTTCATATAGGAATGTGCCGCGGCTTTGCACCGCGATTAATTACGTATAGTACGTCCATACTGGGTGCGGGTGACTGACTGCTTCATTGTCATATCCTTATACGGTGTGCCGTAAAATTTTACATGGAAATTTGTGTAGAGAACAGACAAATCTCACTATTAATAAATATATATGAGAGGTCAGTCGTGGCGCAGGGGCACAAAGTGTTATTGTAAATACGACTGGTTGTGAATTTGATGTCCATTTGAGGCAGTGAAATATTTGTTTATTTTTTTTATTTTCATTTCTTAGTTCCGGTGTCGAGGGAAAACGCGGCGTTTAATTCCGCAACTCAACACGCAATGCCTTCAGAATTTGGCTAAAAGTGGGGCACGAAATGTCTTAATTTTTAACACTAAGTTCCCTCCGCCTACCCTGCTGAGTGCGGGATACAGTGGGAATCTGATTTAATTTTTTTTTATTTTTTAATAACAATATAATGTTACTAATTTATTTATATAATAAAACTGTAACACATTGCTGTCTGCACATGGAAGGTATATGAGAAAAAACCATTATTGGGGACATTTATAAATGCAATAGAACCCAAAACAATGATTTTATAAATTATAATCTATTTTCTGTTTGTCTCTTTTTCTGTGTGTTTGTTCAGGCTAATCTCAGAAACTGTTTAACCGTTTTAGATGCAGTTTTCACTATTGTATTTTGGTAAGACTTTTACTTAGTTTTAACTTTTATTTAGTTAGTTTTATACAAATTGGATAAATAAAAAAGTTATCTCTATGTTAGTTCGTTTTCAATGTGTGAATATTTTTATCTATAAAATGATAATGTTATTAGATCTATTACAAGCGAGCGGTGCCACGAGCGGTAGCTAGTAACACAAATGTGAAAGTTGAGAGGTTGCAAGAAAGTCTGTTCCATTTTCGCACAAAAATTACTAAACGGATTAAAATTAAACTTCACAGTAACACACCTTATAAATCAAATTTATACATATATTTTGTATAATTCAGCTGTAATACAACAATACGCTTAAGCGGGCGAAGCCGCCAGTTATTTGTAAAAGGATTGATACAACCAGTAAGTGAATTAAAGTAGTTCAAGCGACCTAATAATTTAAGCACCCTGACATTTCGCAGTCGGACCTCTAAAAATTCTTCAGAAGCACATTTGGTATGGCCGCGTCGCGTCGCCTTGTACAATGTTACTTTCAAACGAATGTAATTAACCTTTGCTGGTTATTTCTAAGTACTAGAATTTGTGATTATAAATATATGGTTGCTTAGCAGGCACATGGTGTCGAGATATATCTTGTCATTTTTTAGCGTCCCGAACACAGCAGGTTAGGCAGAGGGAACCTAGTGGTACTACACTTCGTTCCCCATTTTCCGCCGTAACTGAAGTCATTGTGTGTTAAGTGGCAGAATTCAAGGCCACGCTTTGCGTCGAAATCGAAGCGAAGAAAATGGAAATAATAAATATTCTATTTCCTCGAGTGAGAATCGAACCCACAATTTGTCAAGTTTAGAGTAACACTTTGTGCTCCTGCACCATGAAATATAAAAAGTTGAAAAGCAGAATTTTACTTTGTGGATATATGAATCTTTTACGAATATTCTGTTATTCCACCTATAAACAATTGACCCTAACCAAACCCTAAATAGTTTTTTTCACCTGCGTCAAAAACACGACGATCAAAAAATCAAAGAACATAAAACAATATCAAAATCACTTTTGTACCGGACCAAATGATTGACTACAGAAAAAATATACAAATAAAGTAAATGTCACCTTTCAAGGGACAATTGCAAAAAGAAAATAAAAGAAAAAATATTTCATAGATAATACTTATTACACGCGATATTTTTTTTCAAATTTCACCCTACAACCCGCACACGATAGGACAGGCAAAGGGAACCCGGGAACCTAGTGTTAAGACACTCCGTTCTCATTAAAACACTTCCGTTCCCCACTTCCAACCGAATTCTGGAACAGCATTTAAATGGCGAATATTAACTCGATAGTTCTGGATTCAAAAACAAACTACAGTATTAAATAAAACTTTTAAATAGCTCGTGTCAGTTTCTGTCCTTACGTGGCAAGATGAGGAAAATGGTTGAGGTAATTTCATTTTATCATTTATCTAATATGACATTTAGAGTGTGGAGCACGTTGCAGCACCACCTGGCCGTCGGAGCTCAGACGGCCCGCATGACACTTCCTGCAACCCTCGATGAGGGGGTTATTGTACTGGCGCAATGAGAAAATAACTATTAATATATTTAGCAACTTATAAACGGTCTCCTGCTACCTTAAATTTGTGAAAAAATCTAAACGGAAAGTAGGGAACGGAGTGTTTTAACACTAGGTTCCCTCTGCCTATACTGCTGAGTGCGGGATACAGCGTGAAGCTGATTTATTGACTTATTTTATTTACACTTTTTATATGTTTTTTGTGAATAAATATGTTTATTAAACTTTATGGTTTCTTTGGAATTATACACAATTAGATAAAGAGGTCAAAAAATGCATCTTCAAATCTATTTATTAAATGTTGAAACATCTTTCTCTCTTTTTATTAAAAAAAAGGCTGAATTCCGATATATGAGTTAATTTAACGACTGTTATTAAAAAAAATCGAAGCTTCCGTACCAAATACAGGACTGTATATAGGTCAACGGGAAATAACTGTAAATATTTTTCTATGAAATACTTATAAGTTTTAACTTTTTAGATTTTTTCCTTTAGGTAAGTATTGTTTTCTAAGTTAAGTCATAACTTACTTCATAACTGTCAGTACCCCCACGGGAAGTACCCTGTATAATAAAAAACGTAGGTTTTGATTACGCGGCGTAAATCTCATAAAATGCAGGAAAATCGATGCATAAATGCACGTATCTTTTGATTGCGCTTACTTAGAAGCTTGATTGCTTCTGTGTTTTAGGAGACCATAGATATGAATATTAAAAATCAAAAATAAATCAGCTTCACGCTGTATCCCGCACACAGCAGGGTAGGCGGAGGGAACCTAGTGTTAAGACACTCCGTTCCCCACTTTCTGCCGAATTCTGGAGGCATTGCGTGTTGAGTGGCAGAACTCAACGCCGCGCTTAACCTCGACACCAGAGCGAAGAAATGGAAATATAAATTAATTAATTAATTAAGTAAATATTTCATCTCCTCGAGTGAGGATCGAACCCACAACCAGTCGCTTTTACAGTCACACTTCGTGCCGCTGCGTCACGACTGGCCTCTGAATCTGAATATTAGATATTATTAACTTAATATGATAGAATAGAATATTAGATATTACAACTGGATACCTCTACGCGTTCTCAAGATCGAGATAGATGAACAAACGGACAAAAAAGTGATCCTACAAGGATTCCATTATTTTCTTTTGAGATACGGAACCCCAAAAATGTACACACCGTACACTTAATAGGTACCAAAGAACACGCACGTATCTTTGCACATACTCGAGAATCGATCTAGATAATTATCTTTATTCCACCAGACCTCTCTCTGTATAAGGTGAGGACGTGCAGTGGAAGCTTCTTATCATTTGCTCAAATAATCGAGGTGTTCCCGCGGGAAATTTTTATAACCGCGCGAACGGTGCAGCCATTAGTCGGTGATTTCGTACTAATTTTACCTGGAATATTGGTTTTGCTACTTTAAAATATACTGTGGACCATTTGTGATAATTCATTTTCTTTAATATAATGTATGACTATTGTGAAGTAACGCAGTCTTAGTTTTTTGATGCTTATAATTTATAATACAACTTACAATAACCACCAACTCTTTGGTGCTAGGAAATTAATAATATAAAAGTACGAGTTCACGCTATATCCAAAATATAGTAGGTAGAAAAAACTAGTGTTAAAACTCCCCGTTCCATGGGAAATGGAGAACCAAAATTTCCCAATTTCCCATCAAACATCAATTAACCCAAAACCTAAGGCATCTTAAACAAAATCGCCATACAATCAACACAAAGTAGTAGTAGGTACTACTACTTTGTGTTGATGGTACCTACTGGGCACCAAAATTACCCTATCTAAAACGAGTGCGCCACTAGCCGGCACTCAACGGGGACATGCATCGCGTCCGATACGGAGCAATTAGTGAAATAGGCACCGGAAAGGCGACGTGGACCGTGGACGCGGGCTCGTGGCGCTATTAATAGACGACCCCAATCAATATTCGACCGGAGCAGACCCTCGTTCGAGTCCCGAAACCTCGATGTCAAGACTTTTGATCGTGTATTTAGTTTCGTCGATGATATGGAGGAGTGAGCTTTTTAGTTGGTTGGATGTTTTAGTTGTTGTTTATTTATATGTATGTAGATGGAGAAAGTGCGGCGTTGAGTTGCGTCACTCAACGCGTGTTTTTGAAATTCCTGGTATATGCGGAATACAGCGTGAAGCTATACGTAGATCTGTAATAGACATTGCCTATATATATTTTTTTAAATATACACCCTTTGGCGGAAATTGAAGTGTCTTAACACTAGGTTACCTCTGCCTACCCTGCTGTGTTGCGGGATACAACGTGGAGCTGATTTAATTTAATTGATTTTAATTTAAAAACAATGTAATAATGTGTGTATGCAAAAGGAATCTATATTAAATTACCTTAAAAACCCATTAATTATTACAAAAATTGTAATAATTAATTGAATGTATAATAAATATACATTATTTTGCATTCTTACAATAATTACTATAATAAAAATAAAAATAAAAAGTTTAAATAACTAATAAGAATTACGCCAACAAGACATCATCAAGACTAAGAACAACCGAACACACAGTACATCCGGTCGAGATAAAACATCTGAACAAGCAAAAAAAAGCACCTACTGGACAAAAATTATACTTCCCAGCGGGTGTTTATAAGGTGACCTTCGGCAAATACTATCCGAGATACTAATGACAGCAATCAATACCAACGGCCAACATTTCAAGATATGGCTGAGCATCCTTGGGTTGGACCCGCATCGCGCTTCCTGGAAGCCCGTGTGGAAAGGCCCGCGGTACAATAGTTACGGGTTTTTTTTAAAGCGGCCATAGAATGCTTAAGTTATTCTGTTTGTTCTTTTTTTTTTAGTTGTGACTAATATTTAGATTTTTGCTGGTAGGGTACGTGAAAAGAAGGTAGTAGGAATGGCGTGTGATATCCAGTTTCATTTTCCATTTTAATTTTTCTATGAAAAATGGAAAAGTATATCAAACGTTACAATACAACACCTTACTAAGTCTTATCGGAGCAATAAAAAAATCGTTCTTAAGCATAAACACTCCCTGGAGATTGCAACTCGCAATCCTGACATATGGTCAACCACACTTCAACGGCGTCACGACGGCGTCATTTTTTTGTTAAAAAGGTTAATAATATATACTTTTAATTTTTTATACTTTTAATATATAAAATATACTTTACATTATATTTTTTTATAATTTTTTTATATAAAAATAGTATATACTTTGAATTTTTTTTTTAGTTCACCATATAAAATAAGCTTTGAAATGCATTAATTTACGTACAGGAATATAATTACAAACAATAATCATCGTAATCAATGTAACGAAACTAAAGACCAAGATCAAACCATAAACGACAGAACCGAGTGTAAATTTATTTTGTATGAAGTTAATTTTGTGTAATAGTTAATAATATTCTTTTTTAGCTTCACGTTGTTTCCCGCTCGCAGCAGAGGGAACCTAGGAACTTAGCGTTAAGATATTTCGCTCCAATTAAAACACTTTTGTTCCCCATTATTTACCATATTCTGGAGGCATTGCGTGTTGAGCGAGGAAATAAAAATGAAAATATTTCATTCTTGCGAGTGGAAATCGAACCCAAATCCTTTCGCGCTTACACTCACACGACACTGCGCCACAACTGGCCTCTATACACATTTTTTTTCTATTTATACAGTAGGTACTAGAAACACGATCCAAGTTCCTATACCACACCTACGTATAGCAACGCAACATCTTGGAAGTTCAAAACCAATATCCTATCACCACCAAACACAATCCGCCAGTAGATTACGAGCAAGTCATCCAAAAAGCTTCACTTCCCTCTTCCCTCTCCTTCCTCACGCACACAGACCCACCACGGGCTGTCACTACCGTCGCTGTGTGCGTGGAGCTGAACGTGGCGCCCCCATAAATCTCCGAGGCCGCTGCCGCCTTCCTTTGTTTTTTTTTTCCCGACGGTAATAAGATCGCGAGCGTCAACGTCAGGTATAGACTTATACAGTGCGATCGACGAGTCGTGGCTGTTGTCGAATTAGGTTTTCTGAACTTTTGCGCATTGTACACTTGAGACGACAATAATCAAAAGGAAGTAAATTCCTAATATCAAATCTGTGCAGAAATCTACAGCTAATTTCAGAGTGGCCACGACCCGTCGACCGTACTGTACAGTCTTATAGATAGGCGACTCGGCTCCAGCCAGCCGCGCGTGAAATGCATGCGCTATCGCCGAAACGCGGTATTGGTTTTACTAAGAAATAACCGTTGTCCCCTGTTTCCAATGGTGAACGAAAGTAAGACAAGAAATACGAAATTCAATTGAATTGTTTTGAATATAAAAATCGTTTTTTTTTTGCTATAAAAATATAATATGTACGTTTAAGATACGTTTAAAATTTAAAAAAATCAACTTCACGCTGTATTCCGCACACAGCAGAGTAGGCAGAGGGAACCTAGTGTTAAGATACTCCGATCCCTTCTTTCCGCTAAATCCCAGAGATATTGCATGTTGAGTGTCGGAACTCAACGCCGCGCTTTACCTCGACACCAGAGTTAAGAAATGGAAATATAAATTTAAGTAAATATTTGATTTCTTCAAGTGGGCATGAAACCCACAACCAGTCGCGCTTAAAGTCACTGCCTTGTGCCCCAGTGCCACGACCGGCCTCCTAAGATACGTTTACTTAGTTATATTTAAATAATATATCTATAATTATTTTGCAGAAGTGAAGTAAAAGTTATAGAATATCTTTAATTATTAATAAATTATATGACATACTAAAGTATGTTAGGAATTTATAAATAGATACAAACCTCTAAAATATCAAGAAAGAGTAAAGAAATAATGTCTTTAGCTTTTACTTGTCCGCCAACGACGCCGCTAAGGCGCGTAACGAAAAGAACTACACCTGTAATCTACGATATTTGCAATATTGCAACCTAGGGTCTTACAAAGTCGCCTATAGAAGTAATTAGTTGAATCACTTGCAGTACATGAAATGTTTTTTATGTTTGCATGACCCGTAATTTCTCATTACTTTGAAAAAAAACTAAAAAAAAGGATTCAATTAAATTATTAAGACTTCTTAATACATCATTAATCGATATAAACGTTCACCTCACACAGTCATATAAAGCTAATAACAGAATTTATATAATAAGGCAGACGCCGACGTAAGGGAGACGTTAAAGAATATATTCTGAAGCAACGGTTACAGGTTCGAATTCCACTCGAGCGAGTAAATTATGTTTATTTCCTCGCTCTGGTAACAACACAATGCGGGGCAGAGTTCCGCCAACAAGCAATATCTCGAAAATTGAGAGGGAAGTGCTAAACAGAGTGTCTTTACACTTGGTTCCCTCCTCCTTCTGTTGTATACAATATACAGCATAAACCTAAAAAATAGTACACACAACTATAAAATTAGCACCTAACACCATACCTTATCTGGCACGTATTCGGTTAAAACGTCGCACTCGAGCCGTTTCTTGTGTCGGCGAGAAACAGCGGCTCAGGGCCAACGAGGGCCATTAGCATACATAATGATCTCTGAAACGCGGCCCAGCTCGGGGACCCTCCCTCCTCCTCCGGGAGGCTGCAGTCAGATGTAATTATACTATTCGATGTGTAGGACAGCACTATCGCAATCTCATCAAAGGTTAGTCGCGAGCTATCTTCGTCAATTTTTGGTCTTTTGCCACTGAATAAAAAAAATGTTTTTTTTTTCTTTATTGGTTATTTAAATTTTGTGAGGTAAACAAAAAACCTTGTTTATTATAGAACAGATCGTTGTATGACGGAATACAACACAGATGATTATCATACATTCCTCTGTTCTACTAGACCAAAAAAATTATACATTTTTTAACTTCAAGTAGAGACAACCTAAGAACTTAATGTTAAGACAGTTCGTTTCCGTTCTCCATTTTCCGCCGAATACTGTAGGCATCGCATGTTGAGTGGCGGAGTTCGACGCCGCGCTTTGAAGGCGAAATGAAAATATCACTTCCTTAAAAGACCATGGAATCCACAACCTGGTCCATTTAGAGTCGCACGCCTATGCTACGCCACGACTGACAAAAACTATTTATTAAAAATATAAACATCTTCCGAATAGAAATCGAAGCGGAAACTACCATGTTTATACCTATGACACACATCCCAACTAAAATATTATGAACAATTAAGTACTGATTATTGAATATTAATAGCTTTTGGTATGTCAATAGTTCCTGAGATAATCTAATCAGAATTAATTATAATAGAGAAACATAACAGTAAACAAAAACATTAGTCACTGTATATTAGGTTGAAATTTTCAACTTTAAACAGCCTAACGTTATCAATACGTCACTTGTGGGAAGTTATCGGTTACGTAACTAGTTTGGCTCTTATCAGCGTCCGTGATTCCTTATCAGTAGTGCCTCGCACTATGGATAATGGTAGAACAACGGCAGATCAAAATTCATTTTTACTAAAGTCGTCCGTGACGCACTTTTTTTTTTTTTTTTAATAGTATAATAGAGGACCTTTAATATAATGAATTATTTTTTCGTGAATTACATTTGGAATATATTTTTTTTTATTGTGAGAAATTGTAATACGTAAGAATGTCTATTTCAGGTTGTTCGCATCGATATTTTAAACTTAATTTCCTAAAAAAAATGTACAAATAGGTATAAAGTGTTATATATTTTTAAAAAGCCTATAGTATGTAGACTTTAAAACAATTATTATATTGTGGATTTTGTGACTATATTCCTATTAAAAATATTAACAATGAGTGAAGAGAAAAAAAGTACGTACTTAAAGTTCATCGAGACTTTTGACAGTTACCGACGTCTACCGACGCGCTAAATTTGATGATGTTTTATAGTCCAGATATTCATAAATAATATTTATAAAAATCAGCTGCGGAAACGTGCGGTTTTAGAAGTTATCACGAAAACTACGATACAAGTCAGGGAACAAGAAAACTCTATCTATTGAAATTTCTAATTGTGTACTATTTAATTAATTAGATTACGGTAAATTTCAATGAAATTATTGTTATTTATTAATAAAATAACGTTTTATCTTCATTTTGCACACATTTTGCGGTATAACTAATTAATAGAATGCACAATACCCTCATTTATGAAATTATATAAATAGAGTGAATTAATTTAATAAAACTCGTATAAATTAGTAATAAAATTACTAACAGACGTTTGATTATTAAGTAACTTCACTTAATTTAAAAGTGGCTAATACTTTCAAGTGTTCCAAGCGTGAATTATACCCATACATTGAAGGAGGAAAAAAACTTGAAGCAATCAATATTAGCTATTAATATTTCTTAAAGAAAAGTATCATGTTTCTGTAGACAACATATGTTTTATTATCAGCGACATTCAAAGGAATCTTATTCGTTCCTTTAATAAACAATGGACAGAAGCATCCCCGTAAAAAGATTCGTTTTTTTAAAAAAACAACGAAAATTGGTTTGATTCTGTATATTTGTTAACCTTACCAATCATTGAAAAAGTAGCACCTTACAACTCACCATCGACGTCTTCTGGAAAACGCAGAAGACCCTGTGTCCCTATGGGGACCCATCAGAATCAACGAAGAGATGAAAATACCGCGCTATTTAGTGAATATGGCTTTGGACACATCTGCAATGCCAACGTTCAGGGCTTACGTTCCATAGGAGAATTAGAAGCAAAACTCGTAAAAAAACTAAGGCTTGCTGACCGAGATACAATGTCTCTATATTTGAATCTCATAGAAAACGCAAGCCAGAGAAAAATGCTATCGGATCAAGAGGAATTGAGTGTTTTCATTGATTTGGACTTAACAAAAGCGCAATACATGTATTTAAGGAATCTAACAAACGAATGGGATCCCAAGAATGCACAAGGTGCACAAGAATCCCGTAATAAGGAGTATCAAAAATTTCGCCTACATCATGCCAGAAAGTGCTCTCAATCAGCTACAAATGAGGATGTATTTCATACTCTTCTCTACACATCAGATCCTTACATTTCCAGTCATAGAAAGACATACGAGTATAGCAAAAGTGTGAAGGCACTTCATGAAGATATCCTAGATCTTTTAAAAGTGAATGAACTTATTATGGATCCCGAAGTTCACCAAGTATGATTAAATATAATATACTCATTACGTAATATACATTCATTTCTAATATTATTCTACTTGTAAATCAATTTTTGTAAATTTTATATTTTATTAACTAAGTATGTGTAATCATAACTATTAATTTCTTACTCAAATAGATAATAGCTTAAGAAACATTGTTTATTAATAAACTAATTTAATAATACATTTTTATTACTACTATAAGTAGTGTGGACTAAGGAAATTAAATAATCTTTTTTTCATTATTTTTTTAATATATTTATACTCCAATAAAAGTATAATATCTGAACTTTATCTTAAGCACAATTTTATACTTTATGCTTATGCAAAAATTCAATTGTTTATCTTAACAAATAAAAAAGTTATCGATTTTTGATCTGATTCAGACCTCGATTGCCCATAGTGCCTCGTGTCGCTGCTGATTGCCTAGTCTCACTTTAGGGACTATAAAATCTTGGTTTTTATGGCCCTCTGTTTGTTTGTCTTGCACATCTCTATACTGTAGTGTACGTTGAGAGAACCTACAGTTTATCAAAATTAAAAATCAAAAATTAAATCGGCTTCACACGGTATTCCGCACACAGCAGGGCACGCACAGAAAACCTAGTCATAAGACACTCCGCTCACCACATTCAACACGACCCGTACACGACACGGCCCGTAGGCAGAGAGTTCCGTACCTCTACGCCTCCTTCCTCGCACTCATACATACATACATAAATGCATAATCTCCAAAAATTCCGAACGAAGGGTGCAATTAACACTGAATTGCGCTATCAGAATGAGAATCTCTCACGCAATCGTAGCCCGCTGGCACTTTTTTTATTTTGTTCGTTCATGGTATTAAAAAAAACGTTGATTTTTACGTTTAGTATATTATTTATAGAATATATGTATTATATAGAGGCCGGCCGTGGCGAAGCGGCACGAGGTGTGACTGCAAAACCGACTGGTTGTGGGTTCGATCCCCAGTCGAGGAGATGAAATATTTAATTAAATGTATATTTCCATTTCTTCGCTCTGGTGTCGAGGTTAAGCGCGGCGTTGAGTTCTGCCACTCAACACGCAATGCCTCCAGAATTTGGCAGAAAGTGGGGAACGGAGTGTCTTAACACTAGGTTCCCTCTGCCTACCCTGCTGTGTGCGGGATACGGCGTGAAGCTAATTTAATTTAAGCTACTCTAAACTCAATTCGTGAGAAAAATGGAGAGCAGAATGTTTTGACTTTTTGTTTTGATAAAAAAAATAATCAGTTCAAATTTTCACATTGTATATAATTCACATTAGGTGCCTCCAAACTCTTATCAAAAATCTCTCTTTATTATAATTTACAAAGGATAAATAAACATTCTTTTTTATAATTTTAAGCTTATATTTAAATCGATTTCCTCAATGCTCGAGAGACGTCGTGTTTTCGTTCAACAACAAACAAAGCGCGTAATTTTATCTTCTCCATCAATATTCCTTCTTATCGATGAACCCCCGTCATTTGATTTTGTTAATGAAGTAACCTTTATTTATTTAACACGATATATTAAACTTTTTTTTCTTATGTTTATAAATAAAATACACAATTTATATGGAATGGAATGAATATATTTACTAGAAATATATTGAAGATTCTTATAAATTTAATAATTGGATAGAAAACGGTAAACAGAGTGTCTTAACACTAGACTTCCTGTACCTACCTTGCTGCGAGATACAGCATAAAATGAATTACAAAAAAAATCTACAACAAAAGAAAAAAAAATACTAAAGATAACGAGATAACTGATAAGAAATGCACCAAAAACCTAAAGTGAGATATAACAATACAACCTAGGGTTGAACATATTTATGTATACAGTACGTAAAGATGCGCCATCGTGAGAAGCGGTACCTACAAGTACATGGGTACAGCCTCAACCCTTGCCAGGAAGTGTTCCCACGAGTATACGGTCGCGGCGCACCTCGACCACGGCTTAATATAGGCTTCCAGTCTGTTACAAACAGAATACACGAGTATTTTTTACAGTTTCTTCATCTTTGTGTGGAGTGACTTAGTGTTTAGACACTCCGTTTGTCATTTTCGAGACACTGACGAAGTACACGACCGACAATTCGCCATAGTTCAACGATATTTATTATCTCTAACAAATGATAATTGATAAATCGTTCTATAATAAATGCTTCTTCATAATTATCCTTATATTGTTCTATAATATAAATTGTAATTGAATTATCCATCAATAGCTTTAGGAAGACGAATTTTCAAGACATTGTGACGGTATTTAACGCCGTACTTTGTCTTATGAGTCACAAGTTGTCACTAGAACAAAGAATTTAACACAATTCTTTCCCTAAGTAGGAATCGAGCCATAATCATTATGTTTACAGACAGACGCGTGCTGCAGCGCCACGACGGGCTTCTTATAAAAAATAATAATATTACACAGTTCAAAGCTATATATAGCAGTATATAGAATCGCTTCTCTATAGCATAGCTAGCTATGAACATAAAGGGTAATACCCGCGACGGGTGCAACTCCACGATGATCTCTCCTGTTTTTTGCAAAAAAAAGGTGATCCATTGTTAAAAGAGAAATGCGAACGAAGGGCTGATAAGGGAAATAATAGATTCGAACCCGCGCTACATCTCCAAGTGCAAAACGCGTCTTTAAATGTCGCGATATAAAGGGTTCCGCTTTGCATTTAATTATTGTGTATTGTTACATATGCCTGTACCTACGTAGTAAGTATTATTAAATTATTTTTTTTAATATTTCTTATATTATAATATTGTATTCAATTAAATTTGTAAAGTATGTATATCAAGTTCCTGCAACCGCCGTTGCATTTGTCAAACAGATTGTTGTAAGTACGAATTCTGTGCATGGGATAAAATAAATAAATCAGCTTCACGCTGTATCCCGCCTCGTCGGTTCCCAGGAGGCGCGGGTTCGAGTCCCACTACGTTAAATTTTTTATACGTTTTCTAAATAAGTATTTTTTTTAAGTGTGAATTAACACTTAAAAAATTTTCAAATATTTGATAAACCTATTTTCGCAACTTGATTAGAGATGATGCAACACAAAGAAGTGACCTTACTAAATATATCAGTCCACATAATTTTAATAGTTCTTGAAGACAACAAAATTATGATGTAATACTTCAATAGAATGTTAAAGCTTACACTAATTCAATTAAAATTCACCCAAAAAAAAACAATGACTTTAAACAATTTTGTCTTTATTTCAATAAACTCTTAATCCTACTTACTATCAATATAAAAATAAAATATGTATGAAATCCTTAAGCTTTAAAATCACCGACATTACTAATAAAACTGCGTCGGACAGACAATACTGTTCAAGAAAATTTAGAGGATAAACATGTATGGAATTAATGTCTTTTGAATGTGATGCAGGATAGCTGCCAGATAATGTAATAAAATTATATATTATACCATTGACTTTGAAAAGAGCAACTGTTGAGTTTCTTGCCGGCTTCTCAGCAGAACTGCCTTCCGAACCGGTGGTAGCCTTTTTGCTTATATGTTCATTTGACGATTCAAAAGTGCTTATATTAGTCTATTTGAATAAAGAATATTTTGAATTTGAATTTTGAATGAATATACAAATATACATACAGAGAAGCCTAAGCATATAGGTACTTACACCTACATACTTACACCACCAATAAACAATATCTGAAACTGCGTCCGACAGACAGAATACCTACACCAGAGATTAGATATCTCCAAGAGTTTCAAAACTAAAGCGTCAGCGGGCGGCGTGACTGACCGACGACACCGTACGACGACCACGAGACGCTATCGGCCAACGAATTTAGATAACTATGTGCTTAGGAAGCGATTCTGAAGAATAAGTGTTTGAGCGAATGGGCACTAAGTGAGATTGTAAACGCAGAAGTGGATTCGATTCCCACTTGAGGAAATAAAATATGAAATATTAAATAGTTCCATTTTCTTCGCTCTGGTATAAAGGTAAAACACGGTGTTGAGTCCCGCCACACAACACGCTATGCCTCCAGAATTCGGCGGAAAATGAAGAATGGAGTGTTTTAACACTAGTTTTCCCTTTATCCCGCCTACAGGCGGGATACAGCGTGACGCTAAAAAAAAATATCAATACATGACAATATGGCTCGATAATGGCTGCCGTATTTTTGAACCTGCATTGTAAGTCATTAACGCCTATCTCCAGAAAATCATCATATTATACATTAGTTGTATGTTAAATACAAATCAGCTTAACGACATATAAATAAAAAAACCGGACAAGCGCGAGTCGGGCTCGCTTACTGAGGGTTCCGTCCGAGGTACCTCACTTGAACAATCGGCTTTAATACCAAATTTTATCCCCTTTTAAGGCTATAATTTTTTAGATAGATTTCAGATTTTTTCCTAAACTAGTACTATATATAGATTCTTAAATTTAATAATTCAAGGTTAACCTAAAGTACCCTATTGATTTTGATTTCCTTTTTTATAGTGTCGATATATGTGATTTTTGCCACATAAACTGCCATAATTTTTTTAAATATATGAAAAAAAAACATCTTTTTTATTAGGGAAATTATGAGGCCACAGATACGTATATATAAATTGAATTTTAACTCGATACCTCCAAACGTTCCTGAGATAAAGGCTCTTCACAGACTGACAGACGGACAACAAAGTGATCTCTTATAAGGGTTTCTTTTTTTATATTACAAGATACAGAACCCTAAAAAGGTAAAATAAACATAACAATGACATTTACGTCGGGTGCTTTGTCTAATCTAAACTAATACATATCTAGTAAGTGATTCATTTACTAAGAAATATATCTTAGAATAATCTTTTCGTTTGAATTTCTTTTTTATGCAACGTAGAAACTTTGAGAAAATGTGTTAACTATTTAAATATTCATTAAAATATTACGTTACAAATATACTATTTATAAAAGTAGAAAACAGAGTGATTTAACACTGATAGAGACCGTTATGACGCACGGGCACAAGGGTGGGACTGTAGCGTGGTTTCGATTCCCACTCGGAGGAACGAAATATTATTTATTAAAAAAAAAATGCATGTCTTCGCTCTGGCACCAAGACAATACGACGGACGAAACGGAGTGTTTTAACACTAGATTCTCACCGCCTGCCCTGCTGTATGCGGGATACAGCGGGAAGCTGATTTATTTATTTAACACTAAGTACCCTTCCTGTAACACGCGAGACTGGCGTGAAGATTGATAGCATTGTTTCCACGCCGCCGGGCAACAGATCGCGAACAGACGGACTGACGCACGTTCGCGTTTTTGTATTATTATACTAAAACGTGACGTCATACGGCGTTACATCCAATTATTGACTTCCCGTACAAGGACAATCGACGACGTGTCGATGGTGACACGCGCTGTTGAACCAGTTAGCGCCGCCGCTATTAAATCTTAATATAATTATTTATTTTTATATGTATTTTTTTTTATTTTGTTTACTTTGGACGTGGAATGCATAGAGAAAGTAGTGATACATTATTCTGTAATTAATTTACCACTCATCTTAGGCAAATTGATTTAGATAAAAAGTAAAGCTGCAATACAAGGCTAAAACTACATACTTTATCTAAATAATCTTAACGAAACGACGCGACGACCTCATATCGTTCGTCATTTTAATTTTCAATATTCTTTAAGTTGTCATCGAACCTCCAACCATCCAGCACAGTTATAAATATCACAAAAGCGCCGTAATCATTTCAATTTAATATTAATATTGCTAGCAAATAGTTATATAAATTTTAAAGAAAGAATTATTTCAAGAAAAGGGAACACAGTGTCTTAACACTAAGTTCCCTATATGTAGGATACACTGTCAAATTGAAAAAAAATATATAATTACTTAAACATTTTCTTCAATAAGACCAAAAAAATATCCAAAACACACACACATACATCATATATATATACTGTATTTCACATAGCACACACAGCGATGGTGCTTAGAAACTTATCCGTGTACTCCATAGCACCTCTGTAGATGCTCAGTAGTTACCAGTCACTCGACACCCTTACGAGGGGCCCTCGAATCTTATCCCCAGCTAGGGGAGGCACGCGAAATGTCAAGCGTTCGACTATACTGCACACGTATATACATACATACATACATACATACATACACACGTATTGTACCGTATAGCTTTGGCCTTAGTGATGTTATGTTGCGGATTAGCGAAATAAACTTAGCAATTGCTAATCGTTTTCAATTTTAGCTTCACGCTGTATCCTGTACATGGCAGGGTGGGCAAAGGGAACTCCATTCCCCACTTTTCGTCGAATTCTGGAGGCATTGCGTGTTGAGTGGCGAAACTCGAAGCCACGCTTTGTTCTCTTTAGCGAAGAAATTAAATTATAAAATGTTTCATATCCTCGAATGGAAATCGAACTAATATATATACTAGATATAATATATATACTAGAAATATATATTTTTTATTTAATATTTATTTGCTGAAATATCAAATTAAGAAAACAGTTATCATTCCATCACCATATCATACAAAATTATCCTGGAACTATTAACAATGTTTTTCCTTTTACATTACAAATTACAATAAATAAGTTTTAATACTCCACTAATTCGACTTTTATCTATATATATATATTGTTATAAAATCTAATAAACACCTTATAAAAAAAAGCAAACAAACTCGAACAATCAATAAGAAAACCCAATTCACCTATCACGAAACACATGCATGGACCCGAACCCGTTCCGTACAAACTGTATCGCGTGACCAATCTACATATTCGATCAGTAAAAGACAGACAGACAGACAGACAGAAACCGAGGGACGTGGAAAATCACCAAAAGGAATGAGGAGGAGGACAGAGGACGGGACGAATGCCAGAACATCGCAACGCATTTACATTCACGCGTCGCGCCGCCGCGAGCTGCGCCGCCATTATCGCGCGCCACAGATACTCACCTCGCGTTTTGCTGGAATCGGCATTGGATATTTTATTTATTTTTAATACCAATTTATTTTTTTTAAATAACAATAAAAAAAATAAAAAAATGTCTAGTACTCAGTACACCCCTTCCCATGTGACTTACTTATTCTCTCCTCCACCCCAAGGTTGCCTGGAAGAGATCGCTCACTTAGCGATAAGGCCGCCTATTGTGCTATTCAATGTATCATAGTTTAATGTTCAATATGTATATGTATTATTTGGTGTACAATAAAGAGTATTTTACTTTTACTTTACTTTATGTTATACAAAGATGATATAATATGTATATATAATATAAGAGGTTATCGTGTCGCAGTGGTATAAGTGTGTTAACAGGGCGGTGGTGCGTTCGATTTCCATTTGGGCGAATGAATTATTATTTATTAATATTTTTATTTTTCCTCTCTGGTTACAAGCGTCTTGTAATGTCTTTAAAATACGGCGGAATGTTAATAAAAACGAAAAAAAAATATAGTAAGCTGAATTGTAGTAAAAAAATAATATAGTTTAAAGAATTTTATATTATCCGCATTATTACTTACATATAAATATTGATTTAGTTACTTGTAGAACTGATTATTCTGTTACTTATCATTCGAAAATAAGATTATTTTTTAACACAAAGTTTGCTCTATAAGGAAACAGATTAAACATTAAAAATCTTTAGTGAAGATATACTTATAATACATATAAAACATATAAATATTCCATACACTGTAGTACAAATAACTTTCTACATTATCTAAACTACAGTAGTTTATTATAGTATAGTATAGTATAATATAGTATAGTATAATAATATAATAGTAATGAGCTACATGAACTTTATAGCGACACGTTTCGTATGTCACTTTTGAATCGTTATCTACAATAGCAAACGTAAATAAATAAATCAGTTGTCGCGTTCAGGTTCTATCATTAAGTAAGTATCTCGTTTATTATTAGAATGTTGTAAATCGGCCGTTGTGTATTGTATTATTGATTGTTTATCAGTGTGCCAATTCTTGGGAAGGAATTTTAGTATATATATATACTACAATGGAGGACTAATATCTATATAGATATATTGGGGACCACCGATTCGCTCACAAATTGATATTATCCTAAAATAGAATTAACTAATAATAAAACGATGTACAAACATACAAATCCTCAAATAGTTGTTTTTTTTTATAATGGAGAAATATATGTGTAATATGTGTAAAATTTGAACAAATTTTGGTAACCCGCAACCCGATTCGTGGTCGTCTTCCCGTTGATACTGACTTGGGATTCCCAAAAATCTAATTATATTAATCTAGACTAGATTATATGAAAACTAAATAATATGTTAATCCAGTTCAAGACTTAAGACGATTAATCTAGTTAATCTAGCTTAATTTATTTAATCTAGCTTAAGAAATTGATTTAAAAAAAATGTTCACTCAAGTTACATACATTATCACGTGACTAACACCCAAACGCCGTTGATACGAACACCCTACCTATATAAAACGCGACAAACATTTCAACATAATTGAACCGACAGGGTTTTTTTGTGCAACTTAACGCTACAATAAAGCATTAGCCAAACCCACGCGGGTCTCTGGGATGGAGGCGTATTTTTTACAAGCACTCGACTGTCCGCGTCCACTACTTAGAAATCATGAGGAGCATGTGTTGGCCCAAAGCAAAGTCCATTGTTAACGTCGCAATGGTAACTGTAAACGCTTTATACAACTTTAACAATATAATTCGATTGAATTGTATGTACGTACTCGAATATTGCTAAATAATAAAAAAAAACAATTGACTTTTAAAGACAATATAAGAAAAGTTGGTAAGCTGATGAAACTATAGGTATAATATATATACAATATGTATTTAACATTTCTCCAATAATCATTCTAAAACTCACTATAAGAAATCACTATTTAGTTCCTAAAATTCCTTTTAAATTCAACAAATATTCTCTAGAAAAAAAAACCAATCAACTTCCTTTTGTCCTAATAATGATCGAGATCCGTTAAAACTTACAAACTAGAAACATTAAGCACAAACCGAAAGCAGGTAAAGATTAAAAATGTTTCACGCGCGTGTCGCTTCCACCGCGTTTAACGCCGCGTACCTGCCGCTCATTACCAACGTCTACCTGCCGTCCACAATTACGTCCCAAGGTTTTTTCCGCGACACCAATTTTACCGTTTCACGGAGTATGCGGCGTTTTTAAGTTCGGATCGGAATGGCGGCGCGCTGTAGTGTCGAATAAACTAACGAAAATCACCAGATTAAGTCAATTAGGAAGAGTGATTGGTCAAATGGGTGCTTGTATAATGTTTAATTTTAGTAAAAATAAAAAAAAAATAGTTATGAACAGTTATATTTTATAAGAAAAATGAAAAATATTGTTTGATAAACTAACTAGATAATATTTAATATAAAATTAGTATCATCTTAGAACTTAATTATCTATTAATTAAGTTAGTTGAGATCAGTCGCGGCGCAGGGTCACAAGTGACTGGTTGTGGGTTCGATCCCCACTCGAGGAAATGAAATATTTGTTTAAATTTATATTTCCATTTCTTCGCTTCCGTATTGATGTAAAGCGCGGCATTGAGTTCCGCCACTCAGCATAAAATGCCTACAGAATTCAGTGGAAAATGGAGAACAAAGTGTCTTAACACTAGGTCAATCATCTTAGCGTTTAGTTATCTATATATCTGCTAGAACCGACCACAGCTAACCACGACGAAACCAACAGGTACACCCAACAAAATCACCACAAGACCAGAGACAAAGTAAAGCAACATAAAAAAGGGTTTTATATTGTATAAAACCATAACATTCTTATCATCGAAGATAAGTTTACACGTACCAACACTCCGATATCGCGGACGCGACTTTATAATCAACTTTTATTCGCCAACAGCACGTTCACATACATAGTCGCTATATATATATATATATATATATATATAGCGCGAGGCGCGAGGCGAGTATAGTGTGACTGTAAAACCGACTGGTTGTGGGTTCGATCTCTACTCGAGGAGATGAAATATTTACTTGAAAATTTATATTTCCATTTTCTTTCCTCTGGTGTCGAGGTTAAGGGCGGCGTTGAGTTCTGCCGCTCAACACGCAATGCCTCCAGAATTCGGCAGAAAGTGGGGAACGGAGTGTCTTAACACAAGGTTCCCTCTGCCTACCCTGCTGTATGCGGGATACAGCGTGAAGCTGATTTTATTTTTTTATATATAGCGACTTACGCAACAATCTAGAGGTGACGGACGGACGGACAAACAAGGAAGGGGAAGTCGGGTCATAATGTAGCAAAACACTATAGAATCACGGCGAAATGGAAGACTGCATCTCCGTACGTAATTAAATGCGCCGCTCCATTAGGTGTACAATGTTGTAATTTATTTACATTGGAATTTGATCCTTATTTTGTTTATATATAAAGGTGAATATTGTGTTTGAGGTATTAGTGAATGTGATGTACAGTCGTGATCAGAAAATGGGTGACGCACGTCTCATTCGACGCGTTATTCACGCGTATGAAAGCGCGTTGTTTTATACAACTTATATATAGAGATAGATAGATAGATATAACGTATAGAAAAATGTATTTTTGAATTAAAGATAAGATATTGAATATCATACATTATTTTTAGGTGAAATATTGTTATAGGCCAATCGTCCCACTCGGGAAAATTAAATATTTTCTTTTCTTCGCTCTGGTGTCGAGGCAAAGAACGGCATTGAGTTTCGCTACTCAACAGGCAAAGCCTCTAGAATTCGGTGGAAAGTTGGAAGCGGAGTGTCTTAACACTAGGTTCCCTCTACCTACCCTGCTGCACGCGGGATACAGCTTAAAGATAAAAAAATAATATTGTACAACGGTCTTTTCAATCTGATAAAAAAATATATTATTATTTTAAAACACAATTTAATAAAATCTATAACTATTTTATAAAAATCATAATATTTTCTTAAAATACCTTATTTTTGAAGTTACCTAGAAAAAAAGTCATAAACTCATAAACCAACAAAACAATACGCTAATATACAACTATATACAATATACGAACAAAACATTGGACGCTACATGCCAAAATCAATCAGTCCCACATATTTTTTATTCCCTATTATCTCCAAAACCCCCGAGTCCCGACGAACACGCGTCCGAGGGACGGTGGGGCCCAGCACCACATTATTGGAGCAACAAAAGGAGATAGCTGCCCCACCATTCATTGTCGGTTTCCGGGAAGAGATGGCCGCGATACCCGCCACCACCACCGCCACCGCTACCACTACCACTGTAAATCATTATCTCAGTAAAAACTAATTGAAAGGAGGCTGCACCTTTTGTTATCTCGCTCATTGCGCTCGGACGTGCCTTTCACGTCGCGGCCGTGATAACGCGGTGGCAAACAAAAGAACGCGTTTCTGGGAACCTTAGCCGTTGGGCCGTCATTTCTAATCCTTAATTAAGTAAGGAACAACTAGCAGGTAAATATTTCTTGAGTAGTTTTAGAACATATTCTGTTGATGACAAGAAATTATTATGTTATTTTGATTTTGTTTAGTTTTAGTTTAAAAAAGGCGGTTAAGTGCGAGTCGGACTCGTTCACTGAGATTTAGGAACCGATTTCAGGATTGTAGGTCCACAGGAAGTAGAATTTATAAAAGTTAATAAATTTAAATTTGAGCATATGCACTCATTTAGTATGAAATGAGACCTAATAAACTACACATATTATTTATTTCTATGAAATATCTAAATAAATTTTCAGAGTTTTTTCCTTCATTTATATTGTACCTTTTAAATTTCATAAATATAGGTCCCCGAACGAACGAAACGAAGTACTTAGAGTACCTACCTACGTTACGAGTTTCATACAAAACTATATGCTCTTATATTGTTTTCTGTGCTTCGAGGGACCAAGACCTAAATATTTAAATATCAATTTCTACTTAATATCTTCACTCAATCTCCATACAAATGGTCTTGACAGACGGACGACAAAGTGATGCTATGAAGGTTCCGTTTCTACCATTTGGGGTACATAGCCCTAAAACAATTATAACGATTAATAATTATTATTAATACTTGATTTTTGATTTCATCTTTGGCATACCTATTACAAGAGCCACTTATGTTCTACTAGAAAAATATTTTAGGACTTTTAGCAAATTCTCACGTAGACAGATCCACTTGCCACTTAAAACCAAATGTTTAAAATTGTTATCTTTTTAGTAGTTCACGCAAAAAAAATTAAGCACTAATAACTAAATCCTTAAAAACCTTGAGAAGATTTTAATGTCTACCATTATTAGCTTATTTGTATAAATCTTTAAAAAAGTTACCTGATAATTAAATAAGAAAAAAAACGATCAAACTGATTGCCAATAGCATAATAATATAAATATATTTTTATTTCTATTTTGCACGATGAAACTGTTTAATTCGAAAACTTGCTATAAGTTATATCTAATCTTATCATTTCTATTATATATCCATGTAGACTCCTTTGAGGCCAGTTGTGACGCAAGGACCCAAGTTACTGTAGACTGTGCGCGGCTAGTTGCCGGTTCGATCCCCACTCAAGGAAATGAAATATTTATATATTTTCATTCCTTCACTCTGGTGTCGAGACAAAGCGCGGCTTTGAGTTCCGCAACTCAATACGCAATACCTCCACAATTCGGAAGCAAAAGGGGGAACGGAGTGTCTTAGCACTATGTTCCCCCTGAGGTGAGGTGAGGTTTTATGAACAATCCTATAGAAAAAATCTACATGGGTATGAGATTTTAACACGGAAGACAATCAAATTCTTCGAATGATATACAAAAGTTAGCTTAGAAAACTTGCAACAAAAAAAATGCTGGGCATCTAACTAAAAAAAGAAACGTGATTGATGACAAAAAAAAATCTTAAATTAAGATAATAAATGATATAAGATAAGTAAAAGAGAAATGATTACAAAGAATACTACTTAGAAATATATACACAGATATCATCGTCGAAAGCGATATGAGTCCACAATAATATGGTAATTGCTTACAAAGCACGAGGACCCCCCGGAGGGAGAGGTGAGTGACGCGAAAGAGGTACGTATGGTGTAACAGTATCGTTAGATCTAAGGTGGAAACAATGTGTGAAAGTTGTAAATACATAACGTGTCTTGTACAATATGGCAACATTTCAAAGACACGTATTCAAAGAGTCAAGACGACGCCGTTGAACGGTAATTGAGAAGAAACGTGTGAGATTACAGTTGCGAGTTCGATTTCCATTTGAATTAGCGTAGATTTTTTATTCTTTTTTCCTTGGAACAGTTAGAGATTTGTTATCTTTACTTTAAAAATTGAGGCCAGTCGTGGCGCAGTGGCACAAAGTGTGACTGTAAAACCGATTGGCTGTGAGTTCGATCCCCACTCGAGGAGATGAAATATTTACGTAAATTTATATTTCCATTTCTTCGCTCTGGTGTCGAGGACAAGCGCGGCGTTGCGTTCTGCCGCTCAACACGCAATACCTCCAAAATTCAGTAGAAAGTAGAAAACGTAGTGTCTTAACACTAGATTCCTTCTGCCTACCCTGCAGTGTGCGGGATACGGCGTGAAGCTGATTTATTTTATTATAAAAATAAAAAAAGGGAAAAGTTTCAAAGAAATAATTTTCCGAGTGCTCTCTGCCTACCGTGCCATACGGGAAACTGCGTAAAACTACAAAACCAAAACATGAAATCAATTCTTTATTATATTTAAGGTTTAGATAAGCCAAAAAGATGTTTATCACAAATCATAAGTAGATGTATGTAGATGGTCGCAAAAGGCGTAAACACCAGAGACCAGAACAGTTTTATTATTCTCGTCAAATTAGTAGTAGTGGAGTTCGTCGTAAAAGCTGGAACGCTGACAGTCTACTTGTTACTTGCATTCATTATTTTATTACATTATGTACGTGGCTGTATCGTTTGTGTTTTTTTGCCTCTAATCTTTATGGTATTATAGGATTTATCGCCAAGATTAATTAATTTCTTGATGATCAGCTTCACGCTGTATCCCGCACACAGCAGGGTAAGCAGAGGGAACCTAGTGTTAAGAAACTCCGTCCCCACTTTCTGCCGAATTCTGGAGGCATTGCGCGTTGAGTGGCAGAATTCAACGCCGCGCTTAACCTCGACACCAGAGCGAAAAAATGGAAATATAAATTTAAGTAAATATTTCATCTCCTCGAGTGGGGATCGAACCCACAACCAGTCGTTTTACAGTCACACTTCGTGCCGCTGCGCCATGACTGGCCTTTATATGCCTTTTATGGCCCTGGATTAATTTCTTTTACCGCCATAACATTTTGATAGGCAGAACACAACGTTTCATTTACTTTAACTTCACGCTGTATACCGCAAGTAGCAGGGTAGGCAAAGGGAACTTAGTGTAATACTCCGCTTCCCACTTTCCGCCAAATTCAGAAGCCGTTACCGGTTGATTTGCGGAACTCAACGCCACGCTTTGCCTCATTACCAAAACGAGGAAATTAAAATACCTATTGAATGAATATTTCATTTTATCGATTACGAAACGAACCTAAAACTTGTCGCGTTTACAGTCACACTTGACTTTCCTCTGATTTAATTTAATTAAATTAGAGGCCAGTCGTGGCGGACTGTAAAACCGACTGGTTGTGGGTTCGATCCCCACTCGAGGAGATAAAATATTTACTTAAATTTATATTTCCATTTGTTCGCTCTGGTGTCGAGGTTAAGCGCGGCGTTGAGTTCTGCCACTCATCACGCAATGCCTCCAGAATTCGGCAGAAAGTGGGGAACGGAGTGTCTTAACACTAGGTTCCCTCTGCCTACCTTGCTGTGTGCGGGATACAGCGTGAAGCTGACTTTCCTCTGATTTATAATATAGATTTTTATATAATTTTAAATTTTCAATTCTCAATTTTATACCAAAGAAAACCGCTTTCGACGTAGAACACCGCGCCTCTATAAATAGATAGGTCACCATTAAAGCTATGAGGTCGGTAGACGGCAACTATTAATGCAATATTCCCCACTGGCCGTCAGCTTATCTGATAGCTCGCACAGTAAACATTAATTTGATTTTATGTATAATAATTTAAAATTTTGCAACAAATGTTGTGAGTTCGATTCCCACCCGAGGAAAGAAATTGTTTAATTATTTTCATTTTTTCGCTGTCGTGTTGGGGTGAAGCGTACCGTTGAGTTTTGTCACTCAACACTCAATGTTCCACAATTCGGTGGAAAGACGGAGTGGAGTGTCTTAACACTACGCTCTTTTTGTCTACCCTGCTCCATGTTTGATACAGCGTGAAACTTGGGGAAAGATTTGGTTAAAAATTTTAATACTCACCCAGAGTTCAAATAACCGCGTTTTGGAGCTTACAAATTTCTTTATGGTCTAAAATAGTAGTTTTTTTTATTTTAATAATTTTAATCTCCTTATCGTCACATTCTTTATACAATACAGCATAACACTATACTTTAAACTTTTATAATACAATAAAAATCCACTAAATATATAATTTTGACAAAGCGCTTCCACCGCCCAACAAGCAGTCTTTGAGACTAGAAAGCGGAAAGTGGTGAACGGAGTGTCCCAACACTGGGTTCCCTCTGCCTAGCCTGCTATATACGGGAAGCTAAATAATGAATTCTCACAAAGCTAAAAAAAAAATATTCTCCTATAGTAGTAGTATGTACCTAGTACATCAACAAGTACTATCGAAGTAGAAAATACCACGCTTCTCTGTATTTCATACGTCAACAATAGACCAGCAATTCGCGTTATATAGAGGGAATCTTTACAGATGATTTTAGTATTTTATGACGAATTTAAAATGAACCTTTTTTTTATTTTTCAGTGAAAGTAGTAGAGACCTAGTTATGATTCCACGTATCCGTTTTTATTATCGAGTCTAGATATTGAAATTATAAGGATTTTGACTTGGGTTCCCGCCACCCAATGCTTCGACGGAACGTGCGGAACGGAGTATACACTAGGTTCCCTCTGCCTACCATACCATATGAAGTTGAAAAAAAAAATTACTGCACAGTAACCAACCTGACCTATATAATTATACCTACTATGAATACGATATAAAACTATTATAAGCTGCTGAGACTAAGCTACCAATTCTTAAAATTTAATTAAATTAAAAATATTTTCGTGTAAAATATAATAATATGTATTCTGTATGTTAAGTTGACGTATAAAGCTTTATTCAAAACTTACACAACACACAAACACACACACAAACACACACACAAACAAAACAAAAGTAGTTTCCAGAAACCAACACCTCGTTACCGTAACATCTCATCATCGAACCTGTTACCATCAACGGGCAATCATAAAGCCATCTAAAGCTATCTAAACCCCATCAATCTATTACCCTAAAGCCGTAACATTATGTAACCAATCCCACTACACCGGCAGTGGTATCAACAACCACCTGTTGAGTTTTGAGCTTAGTCAGCTATATATTATATATAATTAAAACATTTTATTAGCATTCCTAAAGAGGCCAGTCGTGGCGCAGGGGCACAAAGTGTGACTGTAAAATCGATTGGTTGTGGGTTCGATCCCCACTCGAGGAAATGGAATGTTTATTTAAATTTATATTTTCATTTCTTCGCTCTGGTGTCGAGGCAAAGCGCGGCGTTGAGTTTCGCCACTCAACACGCAATACTTACAGATTTCGGCGGAAAGTGGGAAACGAAGTGTCTTAACACTAGGTTCCGTCAGCCTACCCTACTGTGTGCGGGGTACAACGCGAAGCTGAATAAACTGGTCTGGATTTGAATAATTAAAACTATTTAAAATTATTCGCATGACTTTTTAATATAGTATCTATGTATATTTTATTTTTAGCTAAGATTAGGTTAATTTTTGCTCGTCATTTTTGAGTGTATGGATTTAGAAAAGTATGTATATGTTTTGTGAAAACAATAAGAATATTTAAGTTAAGCCATTTTATTTATCCGAACAAATTTTATATAACCTATACAAGGTACATATGTATATAATTAATAATTTAATCTTAAATATATTCCAATATAATTTTATGTAAAAGCTTAAAAACAAAAAATCTGAAGTATTTGCATCACGCAACCCTAAATATTTACAAAATCATAAACTCAGCGATTGCGATGGCTGTGGTTGTGGGTTCAATCTCCAATTGGGGCAATATTCAAATTACTTTACGCCTCTCGCTTTGGTGAGGCAGCAGCACCGTTGTGTTGACGTCTCACGTACCCCAATACCACACCGTGACGGCCGTAAAACAAAAGTAGTAACTAGAAAAGTGAGAAAAGTCTATCTATATATGATATATAGAGCTATATACATCTTATAATTTAAACAAAGAGAACCAAGTATTAAAACATTGCATTCTCTCTCTTTCTCTTTCTCTCTCTTGCGCGGATAATTTTATTTCTTCTCACCGAATTATATTTTAATTATAAACCGGATTTGTACCATCGCGTGACAATTAAGCAACAGATGGGTCATTTCAACCAAAGTGTTCAACAAGTTGAAATTTCATATACAGTCTTACTTACTATTAAAATGTATATTAGTGACATTTTATTACACGCTAACACGTTTTTTTTTATTGTGTAGACGTTCCAGAAAGAAGTTTCTCAAAGCTTAAATACAAAAAAGAGGAACAACTTTTACAACTTTTAAAATTTCTAGTGGCTAAAAACTTGCAACGCACTAATTGTCTTGTACCCTTGTAGGTACCCTTGGAGGTACCCTTGTGTTCTGTTGAACTTATTATTACGTACCGCGTCGTACGAATGACCCTAGCCGTTGGCCCTTTGTTTAGAAAGTACAATAAAAATAAGGAAATATAAAAAAAATCGTCTCACAAAGCATCCCGCGCCACGTTCCCGGGGTGCGATCGTTCCAGCCTGTCCATTCTATGTACGCGGCGTGGGTTTGTTTAGTTTCACTTTAAATTGATACTTCGTGCAGCTAGTATGATATATTGTTTTAGTTTTACTCATCTACCGTATTTGGCAAGGTAGTTGGGGCACTTGTGGCGCAGTATTGTAAACGAGGTTGTGGGTTCGATTCCCACTAGGGGGAATTGATTATTTTAATTTTTACGCTCTGATAACTAAACAGAGGCGGCGTTGAGCCATGCCCCTGTAATTCGATTTTAACTGACTATATTCGGGATACAGCGTGAATGTAAAAAAATGCAATATAATATCGGATATTCGAAATTCAGAACACAGCTCTCTACTTTCCGTTAGAGACAATATCCTTATTGTATTGTCCATCGTGCCATCTATTACATTGTCAACAAAATATTCTATAATTAAGAGCATTTCATTTTCAACACTACATACTTCCATAGTACAAAATTAACTAAAAAAATAATCAAAAACATAGTAACTACTAAAACGAACTCTCATCCTAATCAAAATACAATATATCGTACAAAACTTTATCACCACACCCTCTCCCCGTGAAGTCGGTAAACCGCGCCGGTCCACTAACGTAAGGTAAGTAATTAACCAAACCAATACAAGTAGATAAGCGGCCCCAGCGACGTTCGGGGAAGGTGGCCGAGGCCACGAGGCTCGAGAGGCGGTGGTTCCGTGAAATCGTTAGCGCATTTCCGCTACCTGAGTATAAAACTTGACACGTCATGTTATGAACATTTTAGCGTTTACGATTCGTTACGACGCGACGTGATGGCGGACGTTGGTTGGGCCATTCCTTCTTGTTAGCGGATACCTTTATGCGGTCTAGTGGCCGTTTGGTGATGTGGGACTGTGAGTGTGGTGGTTGTGGGTTCGATTTTCGTGTTTCGTGAATATTTTAACTCTAGGTCTGCTTATCCTGCCGTATATGAATGTCGAGAAATAATAAATTTATTTCCACAATGTGTTATTTCATATTATGTAATTTATTATTAATGTTATTATTTAAAAGTACTGCTGCCTTTTAATTCATAACTTTATAATAAACCATAATACCCAGATTAATCCTATACTACAAGCGTTACTAAGGATTTTAATAACAGAGTAACGCAGTGGAACAAACAAACAAATCCACATTAATAATCATATCTTAAACAAACAGAAACACAACAAGCAAATATTTTCCATACATTTGTTGGAGCAATATAGAAATTTATTCATAGACGATAAGGATCCCTTACAACCGATCACTCCCAGGAGTTGTATTGGTCATACAAACCGTGACTCACAAACTGTTTAGCAACACCATCAAGATATTAGGTTTTAAGCACAATAGCTTGATGATTGACGACTCAAATCCAAGTAAATTGACAAGTGTGTGAATGATGCACGAAAATGGACTTTAACCGACAGCGCAAAGTGTTATAATGAGTTGCGACGTACCGAAGGTTGTAGGGTTGGGCCGTTATCTATATATTGGTCGAGTGGCCTCGCTCGTCGCGGCGGCCCTGTTGCACTCGCGACACTCACGATATGAATTACTAAAAAATTCATTTTGTTTTGCACCACGTCAATTGCGACTGGTGTGTTGTTTTATGGTAAAGACAAGGTAAACCAGCTCACGGGTTACCTGATGATAAATAATCACGTTGGCCCACGACCCTGTGCAACACCACAGGAGTTACAGGCGCCTTTAAGGCGGAAATAAAATAAATCAGCTTCACGCTGTATCCCGCACACAGCAGGATAAGCAGAGGGCATCTAGTGTTAAGACACTCCGTGCCCCACTTTCTGCCGAATTCTGGAGGCATTGCGTGTTAAGTGGCAGAACTGAACGCCGCGCTTAACCTCAACACCAGATCGAAGAAATGGAAATATAAATTTAAGTGAATATTTCATCTCCTCTAATGGGGATTGAACCCACAACCAGTCGGTTTTACAGTCACACCTCGTGCCGCTGCGCCACGACTGGCTCTTTTCGGTGGAGATCTTTGTAATTTACGAAGGAACCCTGCATTTGGAGTCTCGTTTCGTGCAAGACTTACCGCCAGGAATGCACCGTTGCGTCCACAGTGCTAGTATTAGTAGGCGCCGCGTCGCCACGAATAATAAGTACCGAACGGTTTTAAGGCAACACACTAACATAGTAGATAGTAGGTACGGCTAGGTCCGCGTTGCAGCTAGGTATCCTAAGCTGGAGGTTCGTGTGACCCAATTCCCAGTACTTGTCTGCATTGCACAATATATCAACTCTCAAGGACAGTTTCGGGTTTTACGTGTGACAGAGATACTTCTAGACCTTTCCGAAACACGTGCGCCGTGCGCTCTGTCGTCGAGAACATCGAAAATTATTTACTCTTTACATTGTAATTGTTAAAATGAACCTTAAATGCTTGACGATATATAAAACGTGATGCAATAACGTTATATTTTATATATCAATTAATAAGATACTTACAATAATTGAAGGAATTAAACTTTTTTTTTTTAATCATGACCATGACATTTGCAAAGTACTCAAACAAAATAATCTTTAAAAAAAACAAGCTATTTCTTAAACAAACATTATTCACATAATATAAAAAAACAATACATTAAACAAATTTCTCACATTAAACTTCCCCAAATCATTCCTACATACAAGTTAACCAACTAAAAAAAAAACTAACAAACACGAGAAAGTGCATCAAAAAGTCAAAACACAGCGAACTTTGGACCGCGATCGCGGATCCGTGACAGCTGCGGGCCGCGACCGTTCGACAGACGTGAGATAACAGACAATACACGTACATACATACATATATATAGATAGATAGATAGGTCTAAAAATTCTTGTCGCGGCGTCACCGAATGCAGCCGGTCTCGCGCCATCGGGCTAATGAGTGGGGGCGGCGTGGAGGGGGGGTGGGGGGGGCCGCGGCGCGTCGGATGTCGCCGGGGGGTGCCGCCGCGCCGCCGATAACAAAATCACTAGAGAACGACGTCCGCGATCTACGAATTACACTTGGAATGGATGAGACAATTAATTATTATGTTATACATTATAAAACACTCTTGTTTTGTGTTGTATAGTACGGTTGTTTAGTTGTGAATGTTGACGATGATTTGAAATTATTTTTTATATTTTTGTTGGGAAATTAAACGCTTAGTTACACCTAACTTGTATTTTAGTTAAATATATAATACCTCTATATAGTTAATTAGTTAGCTAATATCAAAAAATAAACTATAAAAACGACATATCCAAACAATATTACCGATCGGCAAACATCGGCAATGCCCGAAATACAGTGCGGGCGACGCGTCGTAAATCGCGCGGCTCGGAGGGCCTTTGCGGCCTCGAGTTGGCACAAACATACCTACTGCCTCGCCTTGGCTCTATCTACCTAAGCCTTGCAAAAACACCGCGCAAAAACAGTTAGGTAACGTTAGGTTAATACAAGTATAGCGCACCGTGTATACTTACGAGAGAAGAATGTTGGAGAAGGGTGACCAATTGATTGGGAAGGATGGTATCGATTTTTTTGGAATTTTAGACTTATGTGAATGATGTTTTGTGGAAATTAGGATTTTTACGTGTGTTTTTGAGCAGTTTTAATTGTTTAATAATACAAAATTAATATTTAATCGAATAAATGTAGATATAATATTATTAATTGCTACTTCTTTTTAATATCTTTATATATATAATATGGTATTGGTTAAAGATTTACGCCTCGATAAAAAAAAATATCAAAATAACTAGCCATATACAGTTTTTGAAATGTACAAAAGAAATGCAAAAACGAAAATTGCCTCAACACGCTTGTGTCTAAATAAATCTAGCTCTTACTAGTTAATAATATTAATTAAAACTAAACTATCAAAACGAAAACCAATAACAAACATAAACTCCTGAAACTTTTAATTCCAAAAGTCATAAATATAAATAAATAAAAATAAATAAATATAATATAATGATAAACAAAGTTGACCGCGAAGTTTCGCAGCGAGTTAAACTGCGGACTTACAACTGTGCCAAAGTATCGCGGGAGGGGAGCTTACGAGACCGATGCGCATAATTAAGCTTGACGCATCCATATTTAGGGCTGGTGGGCTGCTTGCATGTTTTTATATTCATTTATTATATTCATTTGTTTGGGCCAGTCGTGGCGCAGCGGCACGAAGTGTGACTGTGAAACCGACTGGTTGTGGGTTCGATCCCCACTCGAGGAGATGAAATATTTACTTAAATTTATATTTCCATTTCTTCGCTCTGGTGTCGAGGTTAAGCGCGGCGTTGAGTCCTGCCCCCCAAAACGCAATGCCTCCAGAATTCGGCAAAGTGGAGAACGGAGTGTCTTAACATTAGATTCCCTCTGCCTGCCCTGCTGTATGCGGGATACAGCGTGAAGCTGATTATTTATTGATACTTGGATATTGGTTGAAAATATTTAATTTTTAGTTGTTTTGTAAGTTTTATGTTATTGTCGAAGTTAGTTTTAAGTTGTTTATCAATAGAAAGTAATGTTAAAATCATCGTTTTACTGAATACAATATGTATTTCGTGGTATCTTCAAATAGGTAATTTATTGTAGAAAAAACGTAACGTAGAAGTAGTATTTAGGTAGAAATTATTTTAATTACATATACTTTTAACAAATATATATATTTAAAATATATTTGTATGAAGAATGTTTTTAAATTCGCCATCGTTTTATAAATATAGCACATATATATATATAATATACTCGATTTATAATCGACTCTATCTATGAACTCTACATTTAGAAATTAATACAAAATATCGACAACACGAAAAGAAAGTGGGATAGAATTTTAAAATGTCACATATTTCATTAAGAAAAAACATTTTTTTTTCTTATTCATTTGTAAACAATGTCAAAATTACCAACATAAATTGCAAATTATAAATAAAAAAAAATCTACCTTTCGCACGAAATGACTCATATTATTGAAAAAAAAAATCAAACAGCCCTCCACTGCAATAAACCTTTACAAAACGACACAACTACAAGCCCTTATCGCGACCGGGAGATAAATACCTTTATCTTATAGTTATCTCATTTTTTTTCCAGTTTCGTATATAATAATAGCGACAGTGAACCCTTTCCATGCGTTCTAACTCCTAGTGGTAGGTAAAAAGCTCGCACAAAGCATTCCCGGAAAGAAATTTACACCTGGCGCGTACTCAAGACGTTAGTTAAACGCCGCGCCGCGCCGCTTACAGGCTACAGCACTATTTTGTTTCCTGCCAGTGCAAACTTTGAAAGTTAAAAAAGTAACGCAGTGGAGGATGTTCTTGGAAATGTCTTTAATATACACGAGAATTATATTTTTCGTCGTATTACTAGGTGCATAATATGTAGAGTTTTAAATTGAAATGTTTTAATTTATAGTTATGAAATTATAGATAAGGCATAAAGCGCAGCGTTAAGATCTGCCACTCAACGCGCAATGCATTGAAAATGCGGCGGAAAGTGGGGAACGGGATAGTATTAACACTAGGTTCCCTCTGCCTACCAATATGCGTGATATAGCGTAAAACTGATTATTTTTAAGATTCGTTTATATTTAATTTAAGTAAAGAAAAAAAACATCATCAACAATACATAAAACGGGCCGTTCTAGACGAGTTTTCAAAAGTTCATGTCATAAATTTAAGCGTCACTTTAAAATTTATTATGACCAAAGCCGCGAACATAAATTAGCTTAACAATTACTAGCTTTAAATTATATATTCAGTTAATTATTAGTAATTTAAAAGATGCTGAAGAAATTTAATCACAATATATATATTTAATTTTTACGAACACAAAAACAAAAAAAAAGTTAAAGTCGCAAATTATACCGATAGTTAGATACACGTCTGTGGCGCAACTTTTTACGCGGGAATACTTCAGTAAAAAAAAAAAAAACTAGCTGAAACAAAACGACTGCGTCCCATTCATTATCCAAGTCGAAAAAACCAAGTCGGCGACAAGTTTAATTGTGAACATTAGCCGGTACCCGCTACACCGCGCCGAGACACCCACGAGACACCCACATTGAGACGTTGCTGAACTTTTGGAAAAATTAAAACCGCGGCGTCGGAAACTTCACAAAGTTTGTAAGTTTAAAAACTTCGCCATCGGGGACCAGCAACTGGTAATCGGGCATCAGCAATCAGGCATCGGTGGTGGAAAAACGGAGAGTTGATGCGTTGTGAATTAATTGCATTAATAAAGTGTGGTCGGTCCGTCGGTGCGGCGCGGCGGGCGCGGGCGCGGGCGGCGGGGCGCGGGCGGGGGCGCCGGGGCTCCGCGCGCGGACAAAGGAGAGGCGCGGCCGGCGGACGGCGGACCGCGGCCTTATCACCGGCGGGCGGCACACACTCGCCGCGCGCGACCCGCGACGCACGCCTCGCGACACCCGACACTAGACACTAGCCACGGACACTCGCCGGCGGACACTCCGACACCCGACACGCGTGCCGGACACCAGTGACTCGTGTGACTGACTTGTGATAGTGACCTGTGACAAGTGCCGCGCAGTGCGCATCTCCCGCTAAACTTTTGCTGGGATCTAATATTTTTCATATTATATAGAAACGGCTGAACTGTCAAAAATTGTAAACAGATCACACGTGCCGACTCGCAAGTAAGTACTATGTGTTTTCATATATTTTACTAGGGAACTTAGGATTTGTGGTGTTTTAAAACTTTTCTGTGTAATTTTCGCTTTTACTTTCTTATATTCGTTGTGTTAGTTTATTTAAAATGTTATATTTCTTTAACGATTGTTTTAAATCTTCAACTATATCTCATAATATTTGTAATATAATAAAATATCCTAAAAGTTCGTCTAAATTGGTTTTAATGTTAAAAGAAAATAATTTCAAAGATCCAATATTTGTTACGACGTAAAATGTAAAAAAAATTTAGTACCGTCAATTCTTTAAAATTTACCTTCATCCAAAATGTTTGATAAATCCAAAGATATCAATAAATATAAATTGTTTATAATTCTCGGATAATAATGATAAGTTTCTTTTTTCTTGTCATAATTGTGAGTTAGTTTTCAATAAATAATATTTTTAAATTTATATCTCTCGGGTGTTATAATTTTAAGCACGGCGTGAAATAATATACAAATATGATAATGATACGTGTATTTTATTAGATAGATAGATACTTCATTTATTAAATATAACAAAATAATATACCCATTATTATTATTTTAGACTAAAAGAAAACCTATTTATGTGCAATATTTATGATTTTAAAATTTACAAAAATAGTGGAGAAGTTTAAAATTGTCGTAAACAAAACCAAAAACTTACCGTCGGAACTCGATCTAATTTATTGTAAATTTAAGGTAACGAATAAGTAGAATGTGCGTACTCAAAGATAATGACATAGATAGATGTACATTTTACTAAAAGTGTATTCCTATTAAATTATAATGTAAATTGAGGCCGGTCGTGGCGCAGCGGCACGAGGTGTGACTGCAAAACCGACTGGTTGTGGGTTCGATCGCCACTCGAGGAGATGAAATATTTACTTAAATTTATATTTCCATTTCTTCGCTCTGGTGTCGAGGTTAAGCGCGGCGTTGAATTCTGCCAATCAACACGCAATGCCTCCAGAATTCGGCAGAAAGTGGGGAACGAAGTGTCTTAACACTAGGTTCCCTCTGCCTACCCTGCTGTGTGCGGGATACACCGTGAAGCTAATTTTTTTTTTTTAATTATAATGTAAAATAGCCATACAAAAATTACAACAACATCATTTATCTTAGAAGATATTTTTAATTAAAAAAAACTGATAATCAAAGTTGACATACTGTTATTTTCGCATAATCTTTAGAAAAATGTAAAAATAAACAAAAAATACTACAAATACTTACTTATTAAAAAATATAGTAATATTCAAAACATATACTAATAATAATAATAAAACTATCATCAAGAGACGTCACGTCTGAATTTCTAGAACTATACATCCGTAACAAAAACCCGGCGGACCGACGTAGTTTAAAACCGCAAAACTGCAAAGTAAATATTTATGGCGAATTAAACTTTTCGCGTGCGTCGGCGCCATCTAGCGGTGGCCGCGGGAGGCGCGCTGCAAGGTCACCGGGCCAACGACCCGACTACTTTTGCCGCTTACTGTTGTCGTAGGTCATAATTTTATGTCTTCTTTTTGTTTATCTTTTCGTAACTTTATAGCTTTCCGCGTAAACATATTTATCGTTTCCATTTTAACATATGAAACGTATTATTTTGATTATTTATAATGTGAATATGTGTTGCAATGATGAACTGTCATTTTGAAATTATACTTTTTTTTCTTTTTTTTTTTTCAACATCAGATGCAATGATTATCGAGTTCATTCCACTTTGGTATTGCGTTATTGAAAATACGGGAAAATACATGTTGACTTGTGGGTGGGTTGCATCATTGCTATTTTTGTATTCTTTACAAAATTAATTTTGCGTTTGCTATATATTTATTTACATATATTTTATTATTAGTGACTATTTATAATTAGTGTGAGAAAATAATATTTGAAATGGATATTTTATTTTGTTCTATTTAATAAATGAAGTATCTATCTATCTAATAAAATACACGTATCATTGTCATATTTGTATATTATTTGACGCCGTAGTTAAAATTATAACACCCGAGAGACATAAGAATATAAATTTAAATGTTTTTACACTGGCCGGTCAACCGCTAGATGTCAAAAACGACCCTCGCGAGAATACAAGTTTTTAGAGTAAATTATAATCGTAAATTTCATATTGTTTCAGTAAGCGAGGGGCCAAAATGACAACGAAGGGTAAGCGACCCATGCGCGCCCTCACGCCCGGAGATAAGATAGAGGCGATACAAAGAGTAAACGACGGAGAATCCAAAGCGTCGGTTGCTCGAGACATTGGAGTGCCTGAGTCCACGTTGCGCGGTTGGTGCAAGAACGAGGATAAACTCCGCTATATGACATCTCGTTTGTCCTCCCCGGACACTGATAAGAGCAATGATGGCGAGCCGCCGGACAAGCGCGCTCGCACGGAGTCCCCCACCGGACCGCAATCCCCCGTTTCGACCGGCCTTGATCTTACAAACTCGATAAATGTCACGCACAATGTTCCTCCAACGACAGTACCAACCGACGCACCAGTAGAGCTTACTACCAAACGATGTGAACCGTCACCGCCGATACACCCACAACGTGAACGCCGCCCCGATCCTGGAGCAAGCGTGTCAATGAGTGCCATAAGCCCATTATCTGGACTTGGACATCTGCCCGGTCTTACCCATTCACATCTTGGATTAAGTTTTAATGAAATCGCCACCAATCTAACATTACTTGCACAACTAAATCCAGGGCTTTCGGCCCTCTCCGCTCAGCCTGCTAGTCGTGCACTGCGCTCTGTGCGCTCTCCCAAACCAGCGCACAATGGTGTTTTGAACTTAAATGAACCTAAACATCGAAGCAAGTCTAACCATTCATCAGACTTATACCGCCATAGCTCAAAATCAAGTCATCATATATCATCACAATCTGCAGCATCACAACCCGTTGATGACACCCTGTGGTACTGGCTAAAAACTCAGCAAGCTATGCTGGATTTAACTGCTCAAACAACGACTGCTCACCCTCTACAACTGGGGAAACCGGTTTCTAGTGAATCAGCACTACCACCTAAACCTGTAGCACCTGCACCTCCTGTCTCGTCGCATCTCGATTACAATAGGAATTCATGGCTGTGGCAATATTACAAGCAGTTCGGCGGTGCCATGCCATTGCCGGAAGATAAACTCAAATCTGCATCGCAAGTACCAAAGGACAAGTCTGCTGATAATATTCTGTATTCACATCTCACTAAAGGAAAGACAGAAGAAGATAGAGGTACGACCAGTCCCGTACAAAATCATGGATCTGAGCGACATGCTTCTGAGCGACATGCTTCTGAACGACATGCTTCTGAACGACATGCTTCTGAACGACATGCTTCTGATCGACATGCTTCTGATCGACATACTTCTGATCGTCATGCGACTGATAGGCATCCAACTGAGCGACATGCAACTGAGAGGCATCCAATTGATAGACATGCAACCGATCGACATCCAACTGAAATTCGCGAGACCGTTACAGCTACTGAGGAGCCACGTGTTGCTGAACCTGCGATAAGCCCAGAAGTTGGCACTGAAAACAAGGAACCTGTAGCCGAGAAGCCCATTGAGTCAGGGAAGAGTCAGACGAAAGCAAGAAATGTGTTAGACAACCTACTGTTCAACAGCAGCAACCAGACTGCCATCGAGGAAACCAAAAGCAATGGATCTGCAATTGGGGAGTGGGAGGCTGGCACGGTGGAGGCGCTCGAGCACGGCGACAAGTTCCTCGCGTGGCTGGAGGCGAGCGGCGACCCGAGCGTGACGCGCATGCACGTGCACCAGCTGCGCGCGCTGCTGCACAACCTGCGCACGCGCCGCGCCGCGCCCGACGCGCGCCGCAAGTAGTCGCTTGTATATAGTCGTGTGTATGTATGTATGTATGTCGTCGCCAGACCGCCAGTAAGCGTTCACTTGTGATATGTGTAGCCAAATTTGCGTAATTTCTTTGTTCTAAAAGAAAAGCTATGCATTATAACTCTTTAGTTTTAGTCTATATTTAGTTAAGTTATGAACCCGACGCTGTTCTCTAAAGCTTTGTCGCCGAGCGCGACGCTAGTTATCTATTTCCGAGTTTATATCAGACTTATTCTATTACAGATATATTATAATAGTGAACATTGTAATTTAATGTTATCGCCGTACACGTTACTTTTCAATGCACGCAAACGATTAAATGTGATTAGTGTGAGTAGTACCGCTGTATGTTGCCATTTGAAGATTACATTCCTAGCTGTACCCTACTGTAGTTCGAACCCTATGTTCTACCTCAAGTCGTAAGCGTAGCTGATGATGAGTCACGGCGTCCCGTCACGGCGTCCCGTCACGGCGTCCCGTCACGGCGTCCCCGTCACGGGCGTCCTGGGCGTGACCGACCCGAGGTCTATACCAAATATTGGAAGGAAGCGGCGTTCTCGTGTGCCAATCATGCGGACAAGGTAATATTGTTAAGATAATTTATGACTATCGTGTTAGAGCTAGATATTCGTGTAATTGTTTTCTATTGCTCAGTATTTTATATGTAGACATTGTCTATGTCTCGACTCGGAATTGTATTATATGTTAACGTTAACAGTTAAGGGCACTGTGATCAAAATTATAAATTATTGAGAGATTATTAATATTGTAAGTACATTCCTAATGTATAGAGTGTATTATTGTAATGTTGAGAGATGTCCACGACGCGGCGGATACTTCTAGCTGAATTCAAATCATTTTTCATTGAAGTTGGAATACTTAATTTGCATTTCGTGTTTGTTAATTATATTAGCTCCACTGGAAACTGTTTGAGAGATGATATTTTGTACAAAAATTACAAATCGGAACTATTGAAAATTATACTCCTTACACAAAGTATGTGATCTTGAAAATGTTAAAGAATTAAATTTGATTGAACCTTATGCTGACTTTTATTTATTTCTATATTACGCTACATTCCATACGATATATTATATATATATACATATAAAATTCTTGTTAATGCTTTTCTAAATAATGTATTTCAACGCCATCTACTGGCGTATATAAAAAACGAAGTGTTGTATGAATAAAGTTTCTTATAAAACAAAGAGTTTTATTATCATACGGTTCATGTGAATATAAAAATATAAGAAAAAATTATGTACTATAAAGTATATAGTGTTAAGATGTGACAAAAATAACCCATCAAAATCTCTTATTCATAATTTTTACATGCTAAAGTATACGTAATAACGAATAATTCCACTAATATTTTTCACCGACATCAACTATGTTATTTGTGATAATAAAACAAGCTTTCTTTAAAAAAACCGACTGGTTGTAGGTTCGATCCCCACTCGAGGCGATGAAATATTTACTTAAATTTATATTTACATTTCTTTGCTCTGGTGTCGAGTCTAAGCGCGGCGTTGAGTAGTGCCACTCAACACGCAATGCCTCCAGAATTCGATAGAAAGTGGGGAACGGAGTGTCTTAACACTAGGTTCCCGCTGCCTACCCTGCTGTGTGCGGGATACAACGTGAAGCTGATTTTTTTAAAATAATATAACTGTTCTAACAGTACTTACGTGTAACATGGGTTTTCTAAGTGGTTCAAAGTCAAAATAATCGGACACCAAGGATGCTATGCCCTGCCAGGTTGTAGTATCAGCGAAACAGAGCTTCGTAGGTCTTATTGTAGTGCACACCATTTTCTAAAAATATATAATAAAGCTAAAAATCAAAACAGAGGCCGCTGTGACGCTATGGCATTAACGTGTGAAGTGTAAGTTCGATTTCAATTCGGGTGCGTGAAATATTATTTATTAATATCTTTATTTCTTCGCTTTGGCAAGCACGGCGTTTAGTTACGCCACTTAACATGCAATGCTTCGAAAATTCGGCGGAAAGTTGGGAAAAGAATTTTTCAACACTGAGTTACGTCTGCTTTCCTTTATGAATAAATGAAAATTGATACCAAACACACCTGAAGACCACATTCGTTTGGCGCTTGCAGAAATAAAGGCCTTTTAGCTTGATAATGGAAAAGAAACTGTCGCCTGAAGTTCTCCGCATACGCCAATAACAGCCTCTCTTTATTAGTGTTAGTATGATAACTTTTCGGAAAACATGTACGCGTTTCGAAAACAGGCTCATCAATTTCGGGCCAGCAAAGATTAATTACACCAAGTTCATAGATCGCATTATTCAATGATTCTATAGTTAGAGGCTCTGAAATATCTACGAGACCGAATATTTTTGGTGATATTTCCTCGAATTCGTGTTCTTCGTGGGGACGATCGAGTGTATCGTTTGCATTTTCATTAACTTCCAAAACTGGGTCAAGCGGTTCTATCTGATCTGATTTCTTTTCTGGTGTAGTAATTTCTGAGGATATTTTTATCACGCTCATAATTAGCATATAATATTGAACTAAATAATTTAACTAATTTGGTATCTTTCTGTCACAAATGTAAAGTTAAAACTCATGACCCAATGTTATACTATAAAAGTAGGTCATATTTGAAGGCTTCAGTTTCAGACTTTCAGTTTCTAAGCAACGGGAGGATAAAGCTACTTTTGTTTATAAGGTTTTGCTTATTACTACTTTTTTTTTATTGAAACAGATTTTATTCTACCGTAAATATTAAAGGGTTGGTTTTATTAATGGTAGTTGATGGAACTAAAACTACTTTGCTTGTAGAAAGATATAACTATGCAAGTCTACTTTTTTAAATGAACCCGAAAAATAATAATTTGACTCATATATATCTTATTATTTGAGGATAATATAATATACTTATTACATATATTTTTATAACAAATATATTTAAATGTTTTTGTTAAAATACTTAACTTGTTATTTAGTTATAGAATCCTTGTTATTTTCGGATTTCTAAACGAGATATACAACTTCAATGTCAACATGACAGTTGATAATATGACTTACGTCATTTATACTTTGTTTCTGATTCCGACGAAGTTCATTCGTAAATTGTAATAATCCATTCTATTTTAGCTTCAACTGTTCAACATTTATAGCTGAATTTGCACTAAACACAACTTACTGCACATTTGACAATATCGGAAATGAGTAATAATTATCAAAAGAAAATATAAAAGGCAAAGGTCGATTTTGTATAATTAGTTTTGTTAAATATTGTCACTATTATTATATTTAATTGGCACTTTTAATACTTATTTTGTATTTTGATGTCAAGAGTTAAAAACTATAGTTTAATATAAATTTGACGCAGTTCGAACAAGTGTAGAAAATCGATTGTTTCCACATTCTTAGACAAAAAGACCTTATCAGTTAATTACAAAGAGTTAGGTAGTGTTATCAGAGCGTCAAAAGCAAAATGGGAAATAAATCGTCTTTGTTGTTAAGAGAAGAAGAAATTGCACAAATTCAAGAAGAAACTGGCTGTAAGTACTGTCTTTTACCAAATATTTAATATATTCTATAACTAATAAATAATTTTGTGTCCTTAAAATTATAATATTTTAAATTGATTATTCTTGCTTGATAAGCTATTCTTTTTTCTTTAGTTACTCCAAACCAAATTGAACGCTTATACTCACGTTTCACATCATTGGACAAAAATGACTGTGGAACACTATCAAGGGAAGATTTTTTGAGGATACCAGAATTAGCAATTAACCCTCTGAGTGAAAGGATTGTACACTCATTTTTTGCTGAGAGTCATGATGACAGAGTAAACTTTTTACAATTTATGAGAGTACTATCTCATTTTAGACCAATAAGAAAGAATAGGGAAAACAGGCTTAACAGCCGAGAAGAAAAGTTAAGGTGTAAGTAAAACAAAATTTATTATGATCTTTGAATATGCTGTATAATCATATAAATTCTAGGAAAACTGTTTTTTTTTCTTTATATTTTTCCACAATATGAGCGAAAGCAATCTTAAACCATTATAAATTACTTTGACTTTACCTTAATTCATAAACCTTAATATACAATCTATTGTGAACATCATCTTACTGTAAATGAGGATTATAAAAACAAATGTGCTTCAGCCATAAAATATTGAAACATAGTAAAATACAAATTTTCATTATAAATAATTATTTCTAAGGATCAGATGTTGCTCCTTTCTTTGGTGTAAGTTACTCAAAAAATGTTATTTAAAATTACATTTATTAATTGAAAAATACTTTAGTATGATTGATTGATATGAGTTTAAAAAATGTTTTTTTTTTATCTATAGCACTTTTGCTTTTATACCTCTAACACACACAAATAAAATATTTGTCTGCTCAGGCAAAACAAACCATTGAGTTCCACCACTCAACACATATTATCTCTGATGTAGCAGAAGAGTACAGAGTGTCTACTAAGATATCTCTGCCTATCTTGAAAAGTGTGTAGTAAAGTGTAGAAATGAATATAAATTATAAAATCAATTTGAAATTCATAAAACTTTCAGTTGCATTTTCCATGTATGATCTGGACAATGATGGCAAAATATCAAGAGATGAATTACTAGCAATTCTACACATGATGGTGGGAGTCAATATCAGGTAAATTGAACATATTTCAACACCTCTGAGCATTTTTATATAATTTTTGCTTTATAATCTTGAAAAAAATGGTATATAATGGCACAACTTATTTCTTTGTACCATTAAAGGTCATTGTGAATTTTGTTTATAATCAACATTTAAATGTGGATATAATCCATAATGTGGGACAGCGTCAAAATGGTAGTGGGTTCAATTTTCATCCAAGCTAATGAATTATGTTTATTTTCACAATGGTGAAGACAAAGCGGGAAGTTAAGCCCCACTACATTACTTGCAATGCTTCATGTACAGGCTGATAAAAATAAATAAAATCACTTAACATTAGACTCTTTCTGTCTGTGCTATATGCAGAATACAGTATGAAACAAAAAAAAAACAATATTTAAACCATCCATTTTATTATATTTATTTCTTCTAATTATTAGCATAAGGAGTTCTGTTTCTTTATTCTAGTGAAGAGCAACTCACTAGTATTGCTGAAAGAACAATCCTAGAAGCAGATACAAACAATGATCAGATGATATCTTTTGAAGAGTTTTGCCGAGCCCTGGAAAGGACAGATGTGGAACAGAAGATGTCCATCAGATTTCTTAACTGACCACCAAAAATTTAAGCAATATAAACTCATGGCCATATTGCTTTTAATAAATTTCTAGGGGCTATTAATAAAATACAGCATTTTACAAATAGTACTTTGTAGATGTCAGTATGGGATATATTTAATATTTTTATTAAAGTATGTGTTTCTTTAATATTTTTTTGTAATAATTTATTTCTTTCTTATATTTTACAATGATTGTCAATGGATGTTTTAGAATTTAGAATAATTGCATTTACTGTTTGTATAAATAGAACTCTCATATTTTTGTATTGTCAAAATTTTGTCCAACACAAGTACTATCATTATTATTGTATAAATAAAATATTGATTAAAATGTAATCTACATATTAGAAAATAATCAAAACATTGTAGATGTTTATTTCTTTAACATTGATACAAAAAAATTATAATAAAAGGAATTGTATATATTCATATATAAAGCTAATATTTTGTTATAAACAAAATAAATATTGTGTACTCTGTGTAGTAGTGTATCTAAATACTGATCAATAAAAATATTTTATTTATTGTTTTTTTTTTATTTTTATTTGTTAATACAAGATTCAGGTCGTAATACCAATAGAAACAAATGGTAGCAAACATTTATTTTTATACATATAAATTTACATTATTTTATATTTATTAAGAAAAACTATTGCCAATCATTAAATTCTGTAAAAATGTAACAAATAAATAAAAATGGTAATTTATGTGTGTCATTTTATCGAATATTCATATAAAAAAAAGAAACGAAATAATTGAATACATTTTAATTACAATACTTTATTGAATCTTATAAAGAAGTCAGTTTATTTCGGATTTTAAGAAAACGCTAATTTATTTATAGATATATTATATTACACAGATTACAACAGAAAAATGGAAATAACATAAAAAAATGATATACAATTATAGAATTTCAGGACAAATAAATATATTTGAATTAGGCAGTAGATGATACTGCTAATTTCTTCAGATGCTCCATGAACACTTGCAAGGACACGTCATCCGTCAGCACGGGGGCGCCACCGTCCTATAAAAATTAAAAATATATATAAATAAAAAAACAATATTACGTTTTAGTATAGCATGCATGTCCCTTTATTTAAAATTGAATATGCTAACAAATATAGTTTTTGGTAAATGTTACATCTTATCCTTGACTTTCATTTGTTAGTAGGTATATTAAAAAAACGTCAACAGTTTTGCTTCAATGAGAAAATTAAAAGCCATTCCAAATTGAAGAAAAACATACACACACATATATATTTAATAAATAACTAAAATATATAAATATTAAAAAGTTTAAATTCTTTAAAGGCACTTCAAAACTTCTAAAATAATAGCAAAAAAATCTTAGCACATTAATATAAAGCTTTAGACATAAAATATAATATTATATTAAAATTTAAAATAGCCATTATACAAAGCATTTAAAACCAAAAAATAAATAAAAAAAACCAAAAACCCCTTTTTAGAAAAAAATAATAAAAAAGTCACTACCGCAGATGGTATCGGCATCGCCTGGTTTTCGCCAAAACAATGATGAAACAAAAAAAAATAAAACGTCAATTCAAACCATGCTACGATGGAGGAATATACATGCTACTTGCATCACTTAAAACACACATTAAAAAACCATTCTTTAAATATGCAAAATATTTTAAAATTTTAAATAAAATCATGCAAATTATCATAATATTATAAAGTATAGAACAACTGTAAATAATATATTATTTTTTAATCTCACCCCTCCGTAGGCGTACATGTTGTTGTGTGTCTGCGATGGATTGACTTTTGACAGAAGAAATCTTGCCTGGAATTAATAATAAATATATAAATTAAAATGTAACAAAAAGTAAATTACGATAAATTGTAATTATTAATATTAAAGAAAAGGATTTAACTCTGCTTTAATCATTATGATACATAAAGTACAAAAATAAATCGTATATATCAGTTGTGGCTTCGATTCCCACTCGAAGAAAGAAAAATATTTAATATTATCATTTCCTCGCTCGCTGGTAAGGAGGTAAAATGCGGCGTTGAGCACCATCACTCAGCACGCCATGCCTTTAAAATTCTGCGATAGAGAAGTGGGGAACAGAAGTGTCTTAATAAGAACAGAGCGTTTTAACACCACGTTTCCAGGTTCTCTCTGCCTATGTGAGAGCTACAGCGAGAAGCTAAAAAAAATTATAAAGTTAATTATATCAGAACTTAATAACTACGTTACGTAAATAGAATATTTCCATAAATTAATACAATCTCGTTTCAATATCCATTGAATGAATAGTGCCCTTTCATAATGATGACCATACAACGTTGCACAAGCGGGCACGGCGTCAGGTGGCGCGTTGGTGAGACGCGAGCATGTCGTGTTTGTGCCGAACATTGCTGACGTTCGTGGCTGTCTCATGTACGTTATCACGCACACACGCAGGTCAGGCCGCTCAGCGCTTAGACCGAATAAAAGGTTCCAAAAATACTACTACTCTTTAAACACCTAAAAACGATACGATTTAACAACAAAAAAGAAATTGTGAAATTGTAATTTTACAAAAATTTCAGATCTAATGTGCGTGTTTCTATTGAGCGGCATGCAAAAGGAGGACTTGGATGTGAACATGTTGACTAAACTGCAACGGCACAATGTAAACATCGGCGATATGGGCGACAGGTAAGCTGTAAATATGCACCGGTTTAAATTTAGACGTGACTCAGAAGTGTAATAATGTACTCCACATATTTGTTACAATTTTAGAGAGCTTCTACAGAAATGCACTAGAATTAAACGCAACGAAAGTATGCAGAATCATAGTTTACAAACAACCACTGAGTCAGTGAAAGGTAAGTCTAATTTAAAAGCATATTTTTTTTAAATATCGCATTTAAAATGTTTCATCAATATTTCTTATTGTGCAGAAAATTTAACAAAAGAGGTTAAAATAGAGATGCCATCTAATAAAACAGATGTTAAAAATTCAACGCATTATAACAACAATACAACGAATGATAAAATAGAATTTCTTACAAAAGAAAATGTTACAAAAAGCATTATAGATTATGTCGATGGCCAACCTGATATACAAAGCGTTTTAAATTTTTGGCAAAATGTGAAAGTTAACAAATCCAATATTACTATGCATTTCAAGAAAACTGGGCAGCCTATAGACACGAGTCAAAAAAAGAGCGAACAAAAAAATAAAAGAAACATTCAATACAATCCAAATATTCAAGACACGGACAACATTAAAAAGTTAATAACAAATTATTTTTTACGAGATAACATTATAAACACAACGACAACGACAGTCAAAACAAACATTACAAATGAAAATGGCTCGAAAGATTCATCATTCCAACAAATTTACAACAACAATAATCGACGTCTAATTGATAATGATATTGCTAGTGATAATACTAATAATTTTAACAGCCTATTAAGATTATTTGATCAATATTCGAAAATGCGACAGAGATCGGAGGAGGAGACTACGACCACACCTAGAATAACAACAAAAGCATATAAAAATAACACAAATATTAATGATCTCCTCAATTTTCTAAATGTATACAAAACTTATTATCCAGATATGGCAAACGGTAAAAATAAAGAATCAGTTAACTCACCACAGGAAATAAATTTAAAAAGAAATTTTGTAACTGATAAAGCTTTTAGTGTACTTAATAATATTATCAATGAAGATATACCACAAAATTTCATAAAAGAAATAGCAATCAGTGTAAAGGATATGGTCTTGAAAGAATTACGTAAAGAAATGCAATCGACGACAATAGGTTACACAACTGTAGGCAGCTTAACGACTTACGACACCACAGGTTAACACAATAAGTACCAATTTTCTTCTTTTTTAAATAAATTTAACATTTTTTCATAAATGTTTTGTGTTTTCAGAAAAAGTTATTCCATCAATTAATCACAATATTGATGAAGCAATTTTGAACAAATTTTTGGATTTATTCAAAGAAATCAAATCACTTAAACAAAGTTCAATAGTAATAACAAATAAAAATAAACCAGAAAATGAGAAGGTGAGATTTGAATTAAAAAATGAAAACGTACAAATAAAAAAAACAAGAGGAGAAGAATATGGTATGGAGCCGACAGTACAAATTTACAGTAACGTTGAAAGTAAACAACCTATATTATACAACTTTTCTCCTCAAGTACATAAATTAAGAACTTTTAGCAAGCCTAAGCCCATTCAAATCTCTAAACCCAGACGACTGATAACCATACAAACGAACAACATGGAAATTCCACCATTAGGCATACCCATTGACATGCCAGAAAATCCTATAAATCAAAATATTGTAGTAACTACAGCCCAATATAGGATAAGTCGAAATAATGCCAACTTTAGGAACGTTAAAATTGAACAAGGCTTAGTTTTTAATGATTATGTGCCAAAGGAAAAGTATGCGGCGAAACCAGTCATAGATCCTTATAATTCTAATTTTAACCAAAATTATCAAGGTATGCTATCGTCACTCAAAAATAACGATCGCACAAACTTTGAGAAACACAATAAGAAAACTTATCCAGACAGATATACGCAATTAGATGGGTCATTAATAGTAAAAACACCTATAGCTAGATATCATGAAAAATTAGAAAATGGCGATATATTTTTAGACATAGAACCACATAAACAACAGAGTATAATGGACCAGATAGACTGTTGCAATGAAAAATACGCGTTTTCCCCACAAATGATTGAGTGTTGTAATAATAGAATAGCCGCACGACAGCAAATGTCGCTTAATAAAGTTAAGAAACAGTCATTATACGATGCACATTATAATAATTTTGTTAAATCACAAAAGAAAGTGAATGATATGCTCGAGAAGATACTGGCATCGAAAAATAGCAACAGAATTCAAGCACCGGGTGTTCAAATTGCTTAATTTTTTTTTATTTAAGGCTTTTTTTGTACTGAATTTCTGTATTGTTTTATAAGTTAATTAGATATTTATATTTTATTTATTCCTTGTTTTTCTTTATAAAGAAAATGAAAGTTAGAAATAAAGATTTCAATAAAAAAATAATAAACGTGAAACCTATGATACCATCAACATTTTTTTTTATAATAACTAGGCTATATGAAAAACAGCTCATGTTATCTAACAAAATTAATATTTTTTAAATCTACACAATCTAAAATTTGATAGTATAGTTTTTTTTATTTACTAATAGTACTTCAAAAGCAAAGTGAGTTGTTCATTTGCACTTTAAAGCATACATAAAAAAAATTCAATAGAACAAATGTTTTAAAACTTTAACACATGCATTAATTATTTTGACTTAGTAATAGTTTTTATATATAGATTTTCTTTTTAGTTTTACATTGTATCCCATTTATAGCAGAGCACGTAGAGAGAATGTAGTATCGAGACACTCTGTGCTTCAATTTTGCCTGAATATGAGACATTGCATATTGAGTAGACGGAGCTGAACGACGCGAAGAAGCCACAAGTCTTCTTACCAGAGGAGAGAAACGAAAATAGATGGTTAATATTGTGGATTGTATCGAGAACCCATAGCATTTATAGTTAAATGCTCTCTGACTGCAATAATAGCCTCAATAGATTGTATTAGGAATTATTTTATAAGGCTTTATAATTGACTTTAGTTTATATAAGTATTTACCTGCAGCGAATAAGTGAAAGTTGCATATGACACATACTAAATGCCTAAGGTAACTCTTAAGTGCAGATAATGTTACATAATAGATATATATATCCTTCCACTATTCAAACCAGCAAATTAAGCAAAAACATATTAAAATTATTATAATAATAGTGTAGAGGAATAAAAAATACAGTTACCTGTGAGCCCCCATGTTCAGTGTCAATATACCGAGGCACTGGGAAACGGCTCTGCAATATTTCCTGTGCATCATCCACGGGTGCTCTTAATAGTTGAGCAAAACTTTCATACTCTGCCATGTCTTGGTAGCGTAGTGCTCGCCATTGGGCTATTGTCTGAAAAAAATAATTATTTATATTTATTATTTACTGTGGGAACTCCCACCAAAATTTGTATTTAATAAATTTTTGTACTATAGCATTTGAAAAAATGCTGTATTAAAAATAAATACGAACAAAATAAAGGTTAATTAAATATTTATAATAATTTATGTGCATCTGAAAAATAACATTTCAATACATATAAAAAGTGACGTTATGTGACGATGATAGACGTGGCGCAGGGGCGTGTGCGAATGTAAACATGACAGGTTATAGGTTCGATTCCAAATTGAGGAAATGAAATATTTAATCATTTTATTTCCTCTTGTTAATGGGAACAAAATGTGTTAATTCTAGGTTTTCAGGTTCCCTTGCTGCTATGTGTAAAATGCAGCATAAAGAAAAAGAAAAATAAAACTATAGTGACATAAGTAAGTAACTAACCTCCCCGTGATATATAAGTATCTGGAAGAAAGTATCCATAAGGAGTATCCTGTCAGGTTGTATTGAGGATGTGTCTAGTAACACTGGCTCCGGAGGACCACCAAAGCTGTATGAGTAGAGGATGGGTTGGATCATGATGAGGGACTGTGTTAGGTCCTCGCGCATTAACATGTGCCTACGAAACATAAAGCATTAGTAAATAATATAATAGTATCTTGATAAAAATTAAAGTAACATTTTTTGTAAATACTGATAATTAAGTATACCACCATCATGCTTGGACATTTTATGGACATTTTTAACACTTTTAAAGTGTTATTCCACACTTACGAAAAAAAATACTTATTTAGAAAACGTATATAAATTTTAACGTAGCGAAACTCGAATTCAAACTCTAACGAAGGTTCGAGTCCCAGTTAAAATTTTTATACGTTTTCTAAATATATATTTTATTGAAAATTTAGTAATATTTACCAAGTTATATAGAATAATACATTTTTATAGCCATTATACTAAATAATAAAAAAGTCACACCTATAGAATGTAGTTTCATCTGGTGAATTATTGAAAACTTGTAGGAATTGTGATCGACGCAAGTGATACATAAACTGTGGATACAAGCTGAAGTTCTCTGAGAGACGGAAGCTGTTTGGATCATCCTTAGCGTATTCGCCGAATTTCTGACACTGTGTGTGAAAAAAATATAATTAAATAAATGTTTTACATACATATTTACAATTATGATAATTGGTTTCATTGAGCTTTGTTTATGCTTTTCTCATACTTTCTGCATTTGTTATTTCATTTGATTATGGAGTAGGCTATTCCTGCCCACACCCATCATTTCATTTCGCCTTTCGCACATTTTACACTTTCAAGACATTCTAAGTTTTACGGCGGAACTTAACGCCATGCAATTCAAAAATTGTCTTATCAAAATATTTACCAATCTGATAAGCATCCGATCAAGCCACCGCAGTACATCAGGCCCGTCTTCCTGCTCCGCACGGTACACCACAAGGCGGGCCATGACCACTGCTGCTGCTTCCTGGTCGAAGCCTGCAGAGATGTGGTGCAGGTTTACTGCTGCATCGCCCCAACTACGTGACAATTATAATATTAGATTTTTTTATTGTTTGCTATTTTACAATACTTTAAGCAGAAAGAATAAATTATTATAAAATATTTTTTTCATTTTTGACAATTTAAAAGGCATTGTGTATTGAGTGTTAGAATAACCTATTATCAATTGTAATATACATCTAAGTAAGTAGTATTTTACCAGGTTGTTACTTTTCATTTAAAATATCCTATAGCTTACAATATGTTACTATCATTAAAACAACCTTTAATTTAAATGATCTAATGTTGTTCTAATTTCTATTAGAATGTAATATAACACATGATTTTAATAAGTTAAGACAATAATATAATCACAAACTCACTTTCTAGCAGCAGTAGTGACACGAACACGCCTCTGTCCACTGGAATGTTGGTACTGTGTGATGAACTGCACGCAGCCACGACCACCTTGCGGTACAGGTGCTGCATGTTGATTCACAACCTGGTGTAGTCATAGTTTTTTTATTTTTTTTTTTAATGGAATAACACATGAACAAAGTATTTTTCTTTCCTTTGGAATCACAGGAAAGAAAAATACTTTTTTTAGAATACTAGAGGGCGCGCGCGGCTTCGCCCGCTTATTAGGAGTGAATTCTAAAAAAACCACGATACACGTGTTCAATAAAATATTTTTAACAGTCTGAATTTAATTTTTTATAAAAATCGGTGGCAATTTAAAGATTTTTCCAAAAACTTTCAACCCCTTATTTGAACTCTTAGGGGGTGAATTCTTAAAAACCATGAAACACGTATTCAATAAAATATTTTTAAGAGTCTGAATTTCATATTTTATAAAAATCGGTACACATTAATTTTTTTTTCCATACAAACTTTCAACCCCTATTTCATCCCTTTAGAGTTAAAATTTTTCAAATTCCCTTCTTAGTGGATGTCCAGAATATGAAAATAAACATCTGCCCAAATTTCACGTTTCTACCATCAGCGGTTACGGCTCTGCGTGCGTCTTACCTCAGTCAGTCAGCACAAATCCTTTTATATATATAGATAACATTCTGCTGTGTTAAAATTTTTACTTGTTTACTAAGAAAGCTTTTTATGGTACAGTCATGTATAAAAATAATGTGAGAATATACTTGTGACTTCAGTCATAATATCGTCTGAGTTTCTTGCCCCAATTAACTAATGGAAAATATACACATTCCATCAATAAAAATAATAATTTAAATTTATCCTGCAAATAGCAAAGTAGCTGTTACAGAGTGAGATGTTCTCTCAAAGCCACTGTCAAATAAAAATTACAAATTGAGAACCCACAATACGTAAATGTATGTATTTTCATTTTAAATATATATTTAAGCATATTCTTCAGTAAATACCACCCAAATCTATGGATAACATGTTTTTTTTTTTTCAACTTTACAACATTTACAGTTAAGGCTTGTCTCACTGTGCCAAAAAACCTCATAAAAAATATAGTACAATATGTTATTCTCAAAAAAGTAATATAGAATTACCTCAAAGAAGATAGCCATAGTGGTGCTTGGTGTGAAAGTACACATTTTCCATTGGCACGTATTACCCATACCCACTTCTTGATCTGACACACATGGACCTTTCACATTTAGTGATACACATGACCCTATTGCACCAGTTACTGAAATTATGATTTTTATTGTAATTATTTACTTTTAAGTAATATGCATAAATAAAATGTTGATCAATTTAAAACCAAGATGAGTAGAGAGAAGTAATGTTGGAACATAGTTTTTCGATGATTAGCAGAAGCAAACACCAAGCTTTGTCTTTCAGATTAGAGAATAAAATTATAATTTATTTATTTAAATAGAGATTGAACCCATAATCAATGTGTTTACAGATACAAACTGTCTCCACTGCACCTGAATTTAAAAAAATATTAATCGTAAACCTTTTACCAAGTGGGAATCAACCAGCCACAACTGCTGTACAATTCCTTTAAGGATATAAATAATATGTGTTTGAGTGAAGCTATAAATAGTATATACAAATTATAATTTACTTACTTTTAAGTTCACGGCTACATTTGACCTCTAGAGTGCCATTAAAAGCCATCTTATAATCACCCTTCTGATCCTTCGCAAACACCCTTTGGAAAGTTTGTTTAAACAGCGATGAGTTGAAAGAATCCCCCATTACCATATGACCCCTAAAAATTTATTCAAAATAATCTAAATCAGAGATGTTAGAACATAAGCACATAAATTTTCACATATTTTTTTAAGATAGTATACATTTTCTAACATTTTCCCACATGTAGCGGTGTAAAAGCTGAGACTAGCTAATGTTAATAAACTTTGTTTCAATGTAAGCCATCATACGATGTGACTGTAACGCGACGGTTGTGAGTTCGATCCCAGCTCGAGGAAATGAAATATTTATTTACATTTATATTTTCATTTCTTCGCTCTGGTGTTGAGGCAAAGAGTGGCGTTGAGTTCCGCCACGTAACGCGCAATGCCTCCAGAATTCGGCAGAAATTGAAGAATGGATTGTCTTAACACTAGGTTCTCTCTGCCTACCCTGCTGTGTGCAGGATACAGCATGAAGTTGTTTTTTTTTTTATAACCATTTTAAGACATACTCTGAGTTTTGGAACTATTTGTGCTTAGCTTTATCAACTAGAGTGGAAAAATTAAAACCTACAACTGTTTTGCTTACAGTCACTGCACCACCACACCCTCAATATATTACCATAATGTATACTTAGTACTTACCCTGTTGAATTACAACACTGTTTCATCTCCATTAAACCAGTTTGGTCAAGAGCACATGAATATATATCAATTGCATGCCCATTTGTTGCTGCTCTTAACGATAAGGCTTCATAGTGTTTGATGGCCTTTTTCATATATTTGGCATTATCTTTATGAATGTCATGGTGAGACCTGATAGGTTGTTTAAGTTCATCATTGACAACTTGACCTGGACCCTGAGAGCAGGGACCACCGAGGAACAACATGATCCTACCTCCAGTGTTGGGATAAGTTACTTCAAGTAATCCTACAGCTAAAGACAATGCAACACCACTACTTCTCAAAGGACGCTTGCCTACACCAAGTGGCCATGGATCTCTACCCAATTCACTTAATAAATCAGTAAGAGCCATATCACATTGCTTTACAGGTTGCAAGAATCTATGGGCAGGTGGTTGGGGGGCTGGAGCACCCTGTCTTTGTTGAGGGTTTGGTGCATTAACTCGGCCAATGGCTAATTGTTCTTGTATTTGTTTTGCTGTTAAATCTTTGGTCCCTTTGAAAACATAACACTTGTAGAGTCCTTCAGTACCTTTTAAAGAAAAATAAAATGAGAAAAAATTGATTTATTAATGGAATATTATACCCATATAAATAGATATTACTTTTTGTAAAGACACAATCATATAGGTTTAAATCTAAATATACATATAACTTACCTAGCTCATGAATTTGGACCATACGCCCAAATGTAATAAGACCAACAAGGGCATTTTGTGGCATTAAGCTAAGAGATGTTTGAAGAGAATCTTTAAGAGCACCTAATTCTTCCTCATCAAGACATGTATCTACAACTAATAGAAAGATAGGTGGCATACTTTGGGCTCTTGTTATAGTATACTCTATAGTAGAAAAGTTAGGTATTAACTCAGCTGGCTGATGTTGTTCTGATATGGCCGCATATTGTGGGGGGAACTGAAAGAGTAATTTACAATAATTAATATTTAAACAAACATATTTTATTATAAAACCAATTAATATTCTATGTAAAAAAACTGAAGAAGTTAATAATTATAAAGCTTAATGAACTTACAGGATTTCTTTGAAAACAGAAATTGCAGACCCATAATTTAGCCCTGTAATCAACTTGACACATAGGGTTCAGTACAGCGCGGCATGTATTACGTGTACATAATACTGGTTCATATTGAATCGGTGGTAAGTCAGGGCGTTCTTTTAATGGTTGATATAAAGATACTAAAGGAACGACAAGCCTTGTAGCTTCAATTCTACTGGATGGCCACACGTTCCACGTAAACCGTATTCCATCCCTGTCTTCATTCTGCTGAATAAATTCTTCATATGTAGCCATTTTAATGCGCTGAAAAGGAAAAAATTAAGAAACAGTGAGAAATTGACACAAAACACATTTTACACTTTTTCACTGATAATTATTACATATACCAACCAAGACCACATATGCTGGTTAGCGGTTAATTAAACCAGCAATTGAAAGTTACTTTGATACTAATTCATTCAGAATAATCAATTTAATTGCCTTCACTAAAATTTCTTTACCAGACGGACAGAGCCCGAGCTGATTTGGCAATAGTCAATTAGTCAATGCCATAGACATCAAAACTGTCACCGTCGCCACGTCATTTTTGTAAACGCATGATGAATGTAAATATTTAAAATCTAATTAAAATATATATAAGGAAAATACTGTAGAATATTTAAAACAATGTTATTCTGGATTATTTATTTTATATTTTTTTATAACATTTATGTTCTCTATGGATAGAATATTCATAGATTATGTTAGCGTCTTTCTCTTTGGCTTCAAGCACAACGTTCCATTACATCATCTTATTTAATGTGATTAAATAAAAATATGTTATTTTTTTATGAAGAAAAACTATAAAATCCTAAATATTTATTTAAAATAAATGTATTTTTATATAATATTTCAATAAAACACTTTCTGAGTAATTTACATTTTAATGAATAAAGGAATATAAATAATATATTTTCAAACAGTACTAAGTGATAATGAAACGTTCTTGAATGAAACATTTTTTTTAATTTTTGATATAGTAAATTAAATTTCAATTGTAGGACATGATTTGTAAAATAATTTATACTATTATTTAAAGTTATACATATTTCGGATAAAATAGGTGCATGTAAATTTAATGACATGTCATTGCTTTGTTTTAAGAGCAGGAAGTTTACGCCAAAAAGTGCGACTGCGCACTGGCCAAATTAGTAGGTAGTGTGAAAGAAAATGGCGATCAGCGAAAGGCGTCCGGAGTTAACGTGATGAAAAACATTGTTAAAAGCTCAATTACATAGTGTTATAGTTATTAATTGTGTCAGATGTAGATTAATTAAGTGTTAATGAATAGTGATTGTGTATAAAAATGGCTGCGAATATGTACAGAGTCGGCGGTAAGTAACAATAATTGGTTATTTTTGTTGTAGCTTCGCCGGTTCACCGCCAGCCGACTAGCGGTGCTTTGCTTTGATTGTCGTACCTTCATTAATTGTTAACATTAATTAGTTCAGTATTGTTATATTTCGATATTTTAGCATATTTCTGGTTGTTTTTATTATGAATTAAAGATACACAAGCTACTTAAATGTTATTTATCAATAAGTTATTATTTTACCAAAATTCTTCAAATAGGACATTAGCATTTGCATCTAGGTATCATTGTATCGGCTCGCATATCTATGTGCGGACGGTGAGAGACCCAAACTCAGTATTCGCGGGAATTTATTCGTTTGTTTTCTATGGTCTTTTTGAAGAAATGTAACGTTTGACACGAGATTTTAGGTTATAATTGATGTTGTCAAAACATTTTGCTTCATATTTTGATAAATGATATTAAGATAGACTTGTCCTGCGAGAGTCGTATGGACATGAGGTTTTCGACCATGCCTGCCCAACCTGTATTCATGTACATACATTTCTGGTAATGCTCCGATACTTCCTTAAAAGTTGCCGAGGTATCATAGATAAGGTTGGCTTTGTCATGAGAGCTGGCGGCAGGCGGCCGGGGCTTGTGTGCCGCGCTTCGCGGTCGCCGCGCCGAATGTTAATTAGCTCTTCCTTTTAAACTACTTCCTATCACTAAATATCGCGTCATTGAAAACTTGTTGTAACATTTTATTTGAACCTTGTTTTGAGAAATCATGTATTGAGATACTATTACATAGATTTATATTTAATTATTATATGTATAGAAAACAAAGGAACCCTAGGACCACATGACATGTGTGATACACATTTTTTAAATTAGGATATTATTCTACTATTTTTTTTTTCAAAGCAATCTTTCAATATTTATTTTGTATGTCATGTACAATTTCTTAAATTTAAAATAAAAAAAATATAATATTTGAGAATTCACTATAGTATCTTAGTTATGATTTTTTTTATATTATAGTTTTAGCATATTTATTGAAATATTTGAGAGTAATTAATAATTAATTAAAATGATATGCTTAAACATATCTTTATATATATTTTTAGTAAAAAATATCACAAAATCTTTTCTCACTATTTATTTAATACTATTAAATACAATTGCTTATTGCCAAAAACATAATTGCTTATTGTGAATAAAATATATTATATTTTATTGTAACCCTAACAAATTATTAGTACAAGTATTAAGTTTAAAAGGTAATGTATCGAGTCAACAAGAAAGTTTGTCTACATAATCTCTTACAGTGTCAGATAAAATGTTATCTTCTAAAATAAACATTTACAGGTATTTTCTTAATACATATAAGATTACTTGTTGTAAAATCTATAAATTATATGTGTCTTATAATTCAAGAATTTTGATAGTTTTTATTGCTATTTAATATAAAAAATCTTATTCCACTTTATCTATCTTTATACATTAAAATTATAAGTATATAAATATTATATTATCTTTTAATATGTTAATAATATTTACGCTTCATTAAATAAGGTGGAGTAGCTTGATTCAGGTGAATAAATTATTTTCATTTTCCAAAACAGAAGATATTAGAGTCTTAACTAAAAAAAAAGAAAGTTTGGCATGAAGCCACTTTTTTATTTATATTCGATTACCTCTATTATTGCATTTTTACAATGTTGATATGTTACAATAATCATCACCTAGTATGTTATAATACTACTGTCTTTGTTAAAATTTGTTAATAATACATAATTAATAAAATATAATAGACATGATGCACAATAATATTCTTAAATTATAAATAAATAAATAAATCAGCTTCACGCTGTATCCCACACACAGCAGGGTAGGCAGAGTGAACCTAGCGTTAAGACATTCCATTCCCCACTTAATAGCATAATATAAATAATACACAATGTGACATATACACATTAGTTACAGAAAACATAAAAATATATCAAAGAATACTTAGATATTTCACATATCTATGATTGAATTATTTTTTAAATATCTATTATTGTAAAATAAAAAAAAATCCAATCCCTGAAGATAAAATACTCAATTTTTTTACACCTAATCCAAGGTATTTATGAAAAATTGTATTTAAATGATGAGATAGGTTGAAACAATAAGACTGCCTTTGAATATTTATTATGCCCAAATCTATCTCTATGTATATTTTATGTAAAATACATGTAGTAGTTTTATGTGTGCAATAAAGAATATTATATTGAATATTCTCTTCTATTCATTAGATCCAACACCAACAAATATCAATTGTCAATCTTCAACATGGCAAGGCTTAATAAATGTATGTTTGTTATCTTTTCCAAATGATAAGAACAATCAAATAATAATGGAACTCCCCTAAACCCCCATTAAGAATGGACTCCCTCGAAAATAAATAAAAAATAATAATAACATAAAAGTTCTATTTACACCATAGCATATCTAGCATGTGAGTTTGATTACCTAGAACAGGGGTTCCCAACCTTTTCTTGATCTAGGACCACTTTTATATCATTCTTGGTAGCAGGGACCACTTTACATGTAGGTATAATAAAAATTTACTGTGATAATCAAACAGAAACTTCGCCTCACCATCCCCAGTCATAAAATTAAAATCGTTCGCGGACCATATTTAGGCCTCTGCGGACCACTGGTGGTCCGCGGACCACTGGTTGGGAACCACTGACCTAGAAATATAACGTTCTACCAGTTTGACCACAGTTTAAAGGGCACAAAGCGTCGACATTAAACGCGTAGCAAGTACATATATACCGAGAAAAAGCGACGTGAGAATGGTTTTTGGACATTTTTTTTTTGGTTTTTGTATGTCGAGAATGCATATGTTAGAAATGTTAATAATGATGTTACTGTATTGACTTTTATTGTTACCAAAGTGAAGTAAGCATTTTTTTTTGTATTTTACGGTGGCATTAAAAAAGAAAATAAATTTATTAAATAATTATTTCGAACTCTCTTAGAAAATACTTTTTATAAAATTACTAATTATATCATATTATCTTAGACTTTAATAATATTAAATTCAAGTTTATATTTGTATAACTTATGCGAATGTAATATCTAAATTTGAGTAAATTGGTCCCAGTCGTGTGTTTCCTAACTTATTTCACGTCTACATATTCATTCTACTCGACACGCAATGCCTCCAGAATACGGCAGAAAATGGGGAACGGAGTGTCTTAACACTAGGTTCCCTCTGCCTACCTTCTGTGTGCGGGATACAGCGTGAAGCTGAAAAAAAATCATTCTATAAATCAAATATTATTTTATTTAATACGGATCATATTTTAATAATTTCTCATTTGCCATTTTTAACTTATTTTCAACAGAATAAACCCAATTTACATACACTACTAAACAATGATTCGTTTGACGCTATGAGCTCGCAATTACCACCGTCCACTGGTGAAAGTTGAATACCTAAGTACGTTTCCGAACAATAAACTGGTCCTGACAAGCTAAACTCGACCAACCACTTGCCGTAAATTATTATTTTACCAACAATTCCCCACTGTACATCGTACGTAACCATACAGGGCCGTTGCGGAGCTATGGTCGAAACACACGACGGACAACGACATTCTTAAAAAAAAAGCGACTTAACTTTCTATATGCATTAACTTAGCGCATTATTATAATTTATGAGTAGGCTTTAGAGGCAGCCTAGTGTTAAGACCGCCGAATTCTGGAGGCATTGCGTGTTGAGTGGCGGAACTCAACGCCGCGCTTTGCCTCGACACCGGAGCGAAGAAATAAAAACATTAAATATTTCACTTTGACGATTGGGCATCGAACTCACAAACTGTCGCGTTTACACACACACACGCTTGTGCCCCTGCGCCACGACTGATCTCCATACGATCAGAAAAGCCATAAGCTAAATTGCAGTATTAAAAATAGTAATTGCTTCAACTCGTTAATATATAAATTATAAATCACTAATCGTTCGGATTGCGCAACTCAGGCGCAGGTTGTAAACAATTATAAAATATAGCTATATAATCAATAATATTATATTGAGGCCAGTCGTGGCGTGGCGGCACGAAGTGTGACTGTAAAACCGACTGGTTGTGGATTCGATCCCCACTCAAGGAAATGAAATATTTACTTAAATTTAAACTTCCATTTCTTCGCTCTGGTGTCGAGGTTAAGCGAGGCTTTGAGTTCCGCCACTCAACACGCAATGCCTCCAAAATTCAGCAGAAAGTGGGGAACGGAGTGTCTTAACACTAGGTTCCCCCTGTCTACCCTGCTGAGTGCGGGATACACCGTGAAGGTGTTTTTTTTTATTATATTGTACAATATTTTGAATATTTTGCTCCAAATTTTTATTAGCGAAATGTTCTTCGTCATCGCAAAATCATCCACCATGTATCAATGGGTCAACGATCCACAAAATGGACACCTAATCTTTTTTTGTTTACTCTACAAACATTCTATCACTAAACACAAGGCCCATAGTGAGGAAGCAGTTTTATATCTTAGTATCTACATATATCCGTCATAATCTCCTTTGTTCTGCATATTGTTATATCATCTATGATAAGTTTCCAATTTTCTATAAGGAGAATTTTTAATATAGATATTTTTTAAATATTTTATTATATAGATCACTTTACATCTCTCAGTGCGAGCGTGTCACTGCAAACGCGAAAGATAGTGGGTTCGATTCACACTCGAGCACTATTTCCTCGCTTTGGTAACGAGACAAAGCGCGATGTTGAGTTCCTCCACTCAACACGCAATGCTTCTAGAATTTGGCGGAAAGTGGGAGACGGAGGCGCCTTAATGAGAACGGAGTGTTTTAACACTAGGTTTCCTCTGCCTATACTGCAATGTGCGTGATTCAGCGTGAAACTAAAAATGTGATATAACTTTTTATAACCTTTTATACTTTTATGAATATGTCTATTACAACTGATTTAGATGTGACCACGTTGAAAATCTAAATGTATTAAAGCGACAGCCCTTCACATACAATGTAATGTAAAGCCTAGATTTGTAAAATAAAACTAAGTTTCTCTTGAAGTATCCATTTTTGCATATTACGTTTTATATAATTATAATATATACAATACAATATACGTATTATATGTAAATACAGAGTCTGTAGTTCCATTATCTCTTAGTGAATTTTAATTATATTATATTATGTTGATTGTTGAGCAAAGCACAATGACTATTGCTTTCTATTAAAACTATTCTGCCGAATTCGATAGGTAGTAGGGAGAGGAGTGTCTTAACACTAGGTTCCCTTTGCCTACCCTGCTGTGGTTCCCGTAAATGTGCATCTTATTTTATTAAGACAATTGTTGATCAATTTTAAAGTAGTATTCAAGTACTTTAGGTAAAGTAGTATTTTTTCAACTACATTCTTTTTTATTTTACTTATAATAGTATACTTTAGAGAAAATCTCGTGTAATCTCGTCAAAAATAAAAATCTTTCATTAAACCAAGAGATTGTGATAGAATTTAATAACCTTGTTCTATAATCTCTTGGTTTTTAGAATCGTAAAATAAAAAATCATACAGGTATTTTTTTATACCATAAATTGAAACCAATAGAATCTAGATACTGACATGTAGGCAGTTGTCAATATTATATTGTACATATTTCAAGTATTTTTGTATTTATAAGCAATGAGTTGATTCAGTCTGGGTCGTGGCACAGGGACACAAGTGTGTGACTGTAAGCGCGACAGGCTGACAGTTCGATTCCCACTCGAGGAAATGAAAAAAAGTTTTCATTTCTTCGCTCTGGTGTACATGCAAAACACAGCGCTGAGTCCCGCCTCGCAATTTCTCCAGAATTTGGCGGAAAGTGGGGAGCGCAGTGTCTTAACACTAGGTTCCCTCTGCCTACCCTGTTATGTGCGGGATGCAGCGTGAAACTGAAAAAAACCCGATTATATCAGTAAAAATACTGAGTTGATGACGGATGATACCATGATAATATTACGTCGTTAACAAGAAAATACTTCTTTTTATCGTTATGTGTGGTTTTATATTTCAAACATTAAATAATCCCTATATAATAGACATTAAAAATAAATAAATACAGCTTCACGCTATATCCCGCACACAGCAGGGTAGGCAGTGGGAACCTAGTGTCAAGACACTCCGTTCCCCACTTTCTACCGAATTCTGGAGACATTGCACTAGGTTCCCTCTTAAAAAGTAGTTACATTTTTTTTCAATGTGGTTTAATTTTTTTATTAAATTGCGACAACTTTTTGATAAAATTCAAAACTTGTATTCAATTAATTGGCATGAAAGCGTGTCGCGACGCTCGTCCAACGTTATTATGCAAAATTAAGTATTATCTATTAATTTGTGGATACATTGGCCGTTTTAAATTCTAATGAGGTAAGCGGCCAAAATTGTATATATTTCATATTACTGCCACAGGTAGTCGCAATTTTTTACTAGAGGAGAGGCCAGTCGTGGCGCAGAGGCGTGAAGTGTGACTTTAATCGTGACAGGTTCTGGGTTAGATTCCTATTCGAGGAAATAAAATCCCAGAATTCGGTGGAATTTGGAGAACGGAGTGTCTTAACATTAGATTCCCTCTGCCTATCCTGTTACATTCGAGATACAACTGAGTGAAACTGAAAAAAAGAAATAAAGAAGAGTTCTTATCGGGTTCGTTTCCCTCTGATGATTTTGGTGGTTTTTATATCGACGACGTACCTGGTGCGTTACGTTAAAACGTAAAAATTTATATAAAAACGACATACAATATTCTAATTCTATAACAATTGCTAATAAAATTTGTTGAACTGCGCTCCGATCCGTGGGGAATCCAATAATTCTCCCAACGTCTTATGATGACGTGGCCGGGCTATATTTACCACACTTACTTATTGACACGATCCAAAAATATACCGAAAGTCTTGGCAAAACTGTACGGACGTTAACACCGCTATCAACCGCATAATGTCTCTACTTGCCGACCTGTACAGTGTACAGTGCGGTCGACGAGTCGTGGCTGTTCTGAAGTTGAGTTTTTTGAGCTTTAGCATATTGTTCATTCGGGTAGAACAAAATCAAATATAAGAAAAAAATATTAAAATCAAATTTTGCGCAGTCATTTACATTCAAATTCAGAGCGGCCACGACTTGTTGACCGTACTATACCAGTGTATACTATACTGTATAGGCGCTAGGCAGGCCAGCCACGCTTCGTGCCGTATGTGTGTCTATGTAGATGAATCTGAACGGAGACGAGTACGGGGCGTATTATAAAGTTTGAAGCGGTGGTAGGTGCGTATGGTGTTCTTGCCGTCGTTAGGTCATGACGCTGCCACTCTAGTTTTTTTTTTTTTAATGAAAGCACTGTATGGTCGGCTTAATTATTTTTAGTTGACTCGGTTGAAATATAAGAGATAGATAATTTAAGATTTTTCCTTATATATACTTTAAATATACTTAAACATTGTTACATACTTAATCAAATCAATTATTCCAACAATTGGTAATGTACAAAAAATGGACAGTCCCTTAAAATATAAATACAATTTAAAACAAAACCCAGTTGTGGCGCAGCGGCACAAAGTGTGACTGTAAAACCGACTGGTTGTGGGTTCGATTCCCACTCGAGGAGATGAAATATTTACTGAAATTTATATTTCCATTTCTTCGCTCTGATGTTGAGGCAAAAGCGCGGCGTTGAGTTCTGCCACTCAACACGCAATGCCTCCAGAATCCGGCAGAAAGTGCCGGATTCTGGAGGCATTGCGGAAGGGGAACGGAGTGTCTTAACACTAGGTTTAAAACAAAAGATAGTCGAAATACTCGTGTTTACATATTGTGTAATATTCATTCACTGTCATTGGTCTTGACACCTTAGATGACCTTAGATTTCTTATATTTACGGTCACAAATGATAAAAACAGGATTTTATAGTTTGTTATACTTATCGTTAAAACTAAAATAAAGTTAAAATTTTATTGTTATTTTTAAATTAAATAAGATGTATATGATTAGGCCATTATCTATAAGAAAACGTTTTGGTTTAAATTAAGGAAATGAGAATATTATCACGTTTTTCTATGTATATGTATGAATAAACTTTTAAGTGTTTGTCTCTCATTTCTAGGTAACCGTGTTTATAGTTTTTTAAACGATACTAAAATACATTAATTTGCTATTTTCTCAATCACAATGCATATTATGTAAAACGCAATTATATATTTTAAATCAAAAATGCAAGAGAATAATAATAATTAATAACTAAGAACTTATTAATTGAGGCCAGTCGTGGCGCAGAGGCACTAAGTGTGGCTGTAAAACCGACTGGTTGTGGGTGCGACCTCACTCGAGGAGATGAAATATTTATTTACGTTTATATTTTCATTTCTTCGCTCTGGTGTCGAGAGGAAAGCGCGGCGTTGAGTTCCGCCACTCAACACGCAATGCCTCCAGAAATTGACGGAAAGTGGGGAACGGAGTGTCTTAACACTAGGTCCCCTCTGCCTACCCTGCTGTGTGCAGGATACAGCGTGAAAAAAAAACTTATCAATAAAGTAACGTCAAAATCACCTTTATCACCTATAGCGGACACGTAATTCCTAGGTTATATTGCGAAAGCATGTAGCTTTAGAGAGATAATTGAAAACTGGAATATAGACTAGATTGACGTCATTAAAATCACTATCTTGCAATTATAATTTTTTGCTATTCCGGTTTTTATGTAGACCACTCCTTGCACTTATCAAATCTCTTGTCATCATCATCATCATCATCAAAAAATAACAGCCTGTCTTCGTCTACTACTGGACATAGGCGTCTATCTTCGGCTCTGAATCTAACCGTTCAGATCTCTTATTCTGCACGATATATGTACGATAGATTTTTTTTATCTTTGACGTCCAGTCTTAGTTCTTTGTGTTTCGAAGTTATATGTCGTTTAATAGATTTAATTAAAATCAATAAAAAAAAATAAATAAAAAAAAGTTTTATGTATATACATATTATGTACTTAAATACCAAAATGATGCCCATGTAAAATGGACTGGTTGTGGGTTCAATCCTCACTCAAGGAGATAAAATATTTATTTAAATTTATATTTCCATTTCTTTGCTCTAGTACCGAGGCAAAAGCGCGGCCTCCAGAATTCGAGGGAAAGTGTCCTAATAAATTGGGTTCCCTTTGCCTACCCTGCTATATGCGGGATACAGCGTGAAGCTGATAAAAAAAAATTATACCAAAATGTTAAAAGTCGTCCGCCTTTGTGACGTTTCTAATACGAGTTTAACGCTCTACCTTTTATATAGTGTATAGGTTGTAATGTAACTGTACAGAATAATGAAATATGACCATGTGGTGACTCATTTAGTAACTGCACTTATAATGATTATTGGTGGTTGGCCGTTGCATCTTAGACACTCTAATATGTTTCAAGTTACATTATTAATTCCTTTTGATTATGTTGCAAAATTCTATTTCATTATTAGCTTCACGCTGTATCCCGCATATGGCAGGGTAGGGAGTCTAGTGTTAAGATAGTCTACTCCCCACTTTACGCCGAATTATGTAGGCATTATGTATTGAGTGGCGGAACTTAACGCCGTGTATTGCTTCGAAATGAAAATATTAAATATTCAATTTCATCCAGTGGGAATCGAACGGTTACAATACGGTTACAAGGCAAAATGCATCCAAGAGCAAACATTTATGCACGTTTAATTTCTCATTTGTGGGTTTTCCTAAATATCAGTCATATCGGTGCCCCCCCTCTGTTTGCTAGCTGTTATAATGAGCCGGCTCAAATAGTTGTAACGATTTAGAATTAAACCCCCTCCCCAGTAGTCATTGTGCGCGGGTCGCGTGTTCTATTGTAAATCGTAACGGTAAATGTCGCCGTTTCGTTTGTAAATTCATGTGGTCCGTGCCCGATGGTCGCGATGCTGATGTCGTATAGAGTAGGGTCGTATGCGATGGCGCTGTTTGCTTTCTCTTCTTACTTTTGTGTTGTATTACTTGATGTATTTTATTTTATTGGTTTATTTATATGTTATATTACATGTTTTTAAATCATTCCTTTGCGTTTGTTTGTGTTTCGTTTTATTTATAAATGCTAATTTATTCTACTGGTAAGGCTTTTGGTTTAGCCGTGGAATTAGCACTGTTGAAATCTGTCCGATTTCAAAATAGCTACCGATTATTATTTGTTAAGTGAGTTTAGTGATCGAACAAGCTTTATTTAATTAAAATTGGACTATTATTTTTTTAAAAACATAAACTTAAACTTAAAAATACTGGTGTGATATTAGTAGTAGTAGTGCAAATAAACATTAAAACTGTTTTCTCGAAGTAAAGCGAAATATGGATGACTACACATATATTTATATAACCACAAAAAAGCGCATTATAGTAAATATTAAGAATGAGATTTTAGTGCCTGCAAAATTTCAGCTGAGTGGTTTTTTAGCTTCTATAATCGATATATGTATGAACAGACCTAATTTTTATATATTTCATGTACAGAATTGACTTTTCTATCCTTTTATTATATACAACTAGGATACCGGTAGATAAATGGGATATGATACAATGTCTTTAATTTTTTTTTAATACACATTTAATACGTTTTTGTTTAAATGAAAATTCAGCAACGAGGTGATTATAACTCGTACAAGTTCTTTGAAAGAGACAAATATATGGACTATTTGAAACATTACACACAACACTATTCGGCTCTGATTTTATTTGAAAAAAAAAAAATCAAAATCTTCCGTTTCTGAATGTAACTACACTTCTTTATTATTGTTATTTTATGGCCCAAAATAAAATTATAAACCTAAGTACATTATAAAAGCTCTAACTGGACGATCCATTCATAATATAAAGAGAAATCATTTAATGTTTTCATATAAACTTATTTGGACGACTGCTGCTCACTTTGTTGTCTGTCTGTCCGTCTTATAAGCCCCTCTTACAATGTTTTCGTCTTTTCCTTTTGAGATGCGAAACCCTAAAATCCACTTTTTAAGGATTTTTAATATTCTGTTATACGTATTTGTATGAAAGATACTTTTTGAATAGTGAAGTTAAGTGTACTTGACTTTTATTTATTATTTATATCAAGGCCTCATTTGTTAAAAATACAAAGAACTAGGTAATATCTATATATAATAAAATGATAGAAAAGTCAATTCTGTACATGAAAGATATAAAAATTAGGTCTGTTAATACATATATCGATTATAGAAGCTAAAAAAACACTCAGCTGAAATTTTGGCTGTCTGTCTGTTTGTTTGTTCGCCAATCACGCAAAAACTAACGGTCAGTTAGTATTTTTTTGTATAGTGATAGCCTAGTGTTTGGAGTTACATTGTTTTGGGTTTCATCCCGGTTTTCATTATAGTTTCCTTAAAAAAAATATTAAAAAGACGAAAACTGCAAATTATTAAAAAAAACGATAACTACTAGTGGTAGTGAATGAATTTTAGCATGGTAATAGTTCAAAGCCTTTTAATTGGTCAGGACTGTTGAACAGTTGAACTTATAGGATAGTTTTCATCATGGAGTATAAAGTAATTGTAGTAGGAAAAATAACATAATTATATTTTTTTACAAAAAAAAAGTCGACTTGTTAAATTTCAACCGGATCTCATAATCAGAACTTAACGAAACTTTCACCAAACTACCCTTGATGTATACCCATTCCAATAAAAAAGAAATATCAAAATATTGAGTTATTCGTCTTAATACAAATTTAAAACGTGATTTTCTCTTAGATATAATTGGCAGAAATGGACTAAATTACTACAATGGCCCAAATGAGACTAGTAATAATACTATATACGAAACGCATTAATATTCAAATAAAAAAAAGAATTATCAAAATCACCCAGTAAAAGTTCTGTTTTTTTTTGTTTGTTTGTTACCTCAAACAAACAAAAAAAACAGTAAATTGATAACCTCCTCCTTTTACAGAAGTCGGTTAATAAAAATCTGACACAATCAAATTACGTTGATTACTCGCAAGTAAAGCTAAATTATATAATTATAATTAAAAATTATTGAAATAATCACTTATGTTCCTATTTTATTTAGCCACACTTTAAAAGAAGAAAGTACAATTAATAGTCTTTTAGTTTACCATAAATATTATTTTAAACATCAACATTGGTGACATTAAAATAAATAAATAAAGTAGGTATATTTGTCGGATTCCCTCTGGCATCAAGATCGCCACTTAACACGCCATGACTCGAAGAATTCGGTGGTAAATGGGGAACGCAGTATCCTAACACTCAGATTCCTCTGGTTACCCTGCTATAGGCGGGATACAGCGTGAATCTGGTTTTAACTTGTTTATTTATGAAGCGATTAAAATAAAACAAATACTAAATGTTAAGGAAAGTTTGCTAATATACAAAAGTGCACTTAAATCGGTTAAGCCGTTTCTGAGATTAGCGTGAACAAACGCACAGACAAACTGACCATGGTCTATGTTGGTCATTGTTAAATGCCCGTATTAACAATATTTCTAATGTATCTTCCATGGACAGACACCGATCAGTTACGATTTTATTGTAAGTATCGATAAGTTGAACTTTTTTTTTCAAATATTATTTTAAATATTCTTACGGGAATTACCAAAATACAACCTAAAGTTTTAATAATTTTCATATTAAAAATCTTAAGTGCGCTGCTAACATACATAATATTTCAAAACACGAACGTAATTCAGTATATGGAGTAAATAATTCCGTAGTTAAAGCGGGCGAAGCCGCGAGCAGGTCGCTAGTTATTAATAAAAGTTAAAATAATTTTAAATACTGGACACTTTAAAGTGTTACAAGCTATCAAAATACTCTAGATTAGTTTTTATTGTCCTAATAACGTCATAAAGACGTCATTATTTTCTTATATAGAAACCCAAATAACTTGTTTTTAGATCAAATCTCTATAAGTACTTGAGTTTTAATTGTCTTACATTTTTATTAATATCGATTTTTAACGCCTTTATTGGTTAAACCTGTTTCTATGTGTATCTATCAACTTATGTAGAGGCTGTCTTAGCGACTGTAAGAACGACGGTGGTGGGTTCGACTCCCGCCCGGGGAGTGAATAATTTTAATTTCCATGTTCTGATAATAAAATCCAAAACGTAGCGTTTATTTCCACCACTTAAGAAGCAATGTGTCGAAGAGTCGGAGTCGGATGTCACGGAGTGACTGAATACTACCCAGTATTATATCCGTCTGTCTATCCTCGTACATGTGGTATATAGCGCCAAACAAAAAAAAATGATAAATATCTTGCAACAAACTAACTTACAATCAACTATTTTGATCCCACTGCCGATTGATTTTCTTAAAAATGTGGAAATTTGTTCGGATCTGTTAATAATACTTTTATATTGTATTTTTATATGCTTATTATATATGTATATTGTATGAACTAACGCCAAAAAGAAAAATAACCTGAAACGTCCAGTATATAAGTGAACAATAGTAAACTTAGAATTACGAAAATATAATTTTTTGTGTGTATAAATGTGTGTTGTTGATAGAAAAAAATAAATCAAATAAATCAGCTTCACGCTGTATATCGCACACAGCAGAGTAGGCAGAGGGAACCTTGTGTTAAGACACTCCGTTCTCCACTTTCTACCGAATTCTGGAGGCATTGCATGTTGAGTGGCAGAACTCGACGCCGCTCTTTGCCTCGACACCAGAGCGAAGACATGGAAATATAAATTTAAGTAAATATTTCATGTCCTCGAGTGGGAATCGAACCCACAACAAGTCGATTGACAGTCACACTTTGTGCCCCTGCGCCACGACTGCCCTCAAATATTTGATTTGTAAAAGTTATTATTTTGTTGGACAAAAAATATATATAATAATGAAGAAGTAAATAAGATAATTTTATTGGGAGCAAAATGTGAGTGTGCGTGGAGACGTCTTTCCCATGCATTTCGCTTTCATTTTGCGTCGTCGGACCGGTTAGTGCACTGTCTAATAAAGCCGTGGTACTCGAATTTGACAGCTTTAAAAGAAAATGTTCTCACACTATGGTTGAACTTATTTATTAATAATTCATTATGATGTACTAATTACTAAAAATTTATAGTAATTTGTTGCTGTGTTGTGGCTTGTAGTGAGGAAGGGAGTGTCTTAACACTAGGTTCTCTCCTCCTACCCGCTATATGCGGGAAGCTGAGTATATCGTAATTTATTTATTGGAGAAAACTAGTTTTTTTTTAAATTTACTGTTAATTTAATTCAGTAAAAAGAAATTAAGTACTTTTAATAGTATTTGCTACCTATATTATATTTGTTAACTGCTAGAAGCTTAGGGTGATATTTTAATGTATTTATTTGGTGTTGTTCACAGACTGCGTCTATTTCGAGACGTCGTCGACGTCTCCGTACCAAATCCGGCGGATAGAGGAACTGAACAAAACCTCGTCGGGGAACGTGGAGGCCAAGGTCCTGTGCTTCTACAGGCGGCGGGACCTGCCCAATCCTCTCATACAATTAGCTGATAAGCATCAAAGTGAGTAAACATTATTTTACGTTGTATGTCCCTAAGCGAATTTACTATCTATTAATATAGGATTTTTTTTTACTTTACTTATAGTATAGACCGAATACGGCGTGATTCAGCTTTTGAGTACCAGCGTGTGCTAGATACCTATCAGGTCGTGCCAAGTTTTCTTGTGTTTGTTTTTTTTTATATAAAATAACAAGAATTTAATATTTTTTATACGATCTAAATGCATTTGACAAAATTGATTAAGTGAGCTTGTAAATGATAATAACCGACCCTTTTTAATTGTATTTGTGTATGTGTGTAAATAGCATCTTTCTATTATTTTAAATTTTAATATATGAGGCCAGTTGCGGTACAAGCGTGTGACTGTAAACGCGACGTGTTGTGTGTTCGATTCCCACTCGAGTAAATGAAATATTTAATATTTTCATTTGCTCGCTCTGTTAAAAGTAGCAAAGCGCGGCGTTTAGTTCAGCCAATCAACACGTAATGCCTGCATAATTCGACGAAAAGTGGAGAACGGAAGTGTCTTGACACTAACTTTCCCTCTGCCTCTCCTGTTAAAAAAATTAACCTATACAATCATTATTATACATTTTAGCCTACAAATGAACTTCCACGTCAGACGTGCCCATGTGGTTATACTTACATTTGATTATGATCTATAAATAAACGATTATCCTATACTAAAAGTATCTATTGCGCGTACATATTTTCACAGCGGGGGTGTCTAGATATTTGGGTTATTTATTATTTAGTGCAAAATATATTATTTATATACTATGTTAGTACTGATGAATATGGAAATATATATAAAATATATGAGGCCAGTCGTGGCGCAGCGGCACAAAGTGTGACTGTAAAACTGAGACATCTCTCAGACTGAGATGAAATATTTACTTAAATTTATATTTCCATTTCTTCGCTCTGATGTCGAGGCAAAGCGCAGCGTTGAGTTTTGCCACTGAACACGCAATGCCTCCAGTATTCGGCAGAAATTAGGGAACGGAGTGTCTTACACTAGGTTCCCTCTGCCTAACCTGTGTACGGGATACAGCGTGAAGCTGATATAAAATATAGTTTTTTCTTATTTTAAACTCTTGTATAATAATATCTATTTACCATTGAAAATGTAACATGAGTGTGGCAGTGTATGTCTGTAATCGCTATTAGTTGTAGATTTGATTCCTTCTATAGGGGATAATTGTATTGTATGATACGCGGCGTTGAATTCTGCAACGAAACACACAATAACTTAAAATTGGGCGGATTTAAAAGAAAAGAGGAACAACTTGAGTCTAGAATCGTATGATTAAGAAGCTTGAAATAAATAAGATATTTTATATTTTGGAAATTTATAAGATAAAAAATAATATTTTGAGTTGTCATAATTGACGATTACGATAAGTATATAATTTGCAAAGAATAAATAAATTTTAATGTCAATAGCGATTTCCCAAAAGTACCATACATTTTTTTTGTTTCTCCACTCTTTGCATGAGTGAATCGTGCTAAGGCTGAATAATAAATATCTTAATAATTTATCTATACATATAAATAAAAATGAAGTGTTCGTCTGTGGTTTTAATATAATCGTCTTTTTTCAAGTGCACTTAGGTATTTGCGTGAACACAGTGTTGTAGCCAGTCGTAGCGCAGAGACACTAAGTGTGACTGTCAAATCTACTGGTCGTGGGCTCGATCCCCACTCGAGAAAGTGAAATATTTATTTATATTTTCATTTCTTCGCTTTGGTGTGGAGGCGAAACGCGTCGCTGAGTTCCGCCACTCAACACGCAATGCCTCCAGAACTCGGGGAAAAGTGGAGAACAGAGTGTCTTAACACTAGGTTTCCTCTGCCTACCCTGCTGTGTACGGGATACACCGTGAAGCTGATTTAAGTACAGTTAATCATTTTTTATTTTTGTCTGTCTGTTCGTCCGGGCTATTTGTGCGGGACGATAAAACAATTTTTATAGGATTTTTTGTAAGATAGAGGTAGTTGTGGACATATCTCACTTTCACTCATTTATGTATCACGAAAATCCATCCACCCGTTTTTTCATTGAATAAGACAATTTTTGCAAACAAATTTAAGTAAAATCCTAAAGATTCAAAGGACCTAATAAGTGTATTAAGTGTATTGCAGTATCGATAACCATACTTGCATTTCCTCGCTCTGGAAACGAGGCAAAGCGTAGCGATGAGTTCTACCACTGCCACGCACTGCCATTAGAATGTGGCTTAAAGTGGGGAACGGGAACTTAACACTAGGTTCCCTCTGGGTACCCTCCTCACTAGGTACCCTGCTGTGTGCGGGATACAGCGTAAAGCTAATTATTATTTTAGTAATATGTAAAAAATAAAATGTCTCAGCTGTGGGTTATCCTTTGGTGATGGACTAGCGACATCTTATGTTTATACATATATATTTTTTTCAAAACACATTACGTAGTACATTATTTTCATCTAACTTGTAAGTGTTACCAGTGTAAGCGTACATATCTGGGGGATGAGATCCATATTTCATTCCCGCAATAAAAAGTTTGCCTATGTCCTTTATCAAGAGCAACACTATATCTGTGCCAAGTTTTATTAAAATCGTTTCAGAAGCTTAGGCGTAGAAACGTAAGAGACAGACAGAATTACTTTAAATTTCTTTAGATTTGTTTATGTTTATAATATATAAAAATTTTGTACAATGGTCGCGACGCTTAAAAAATAAGTTTTTTAAGGTAACAAATAGGTAAATTGTTGATATTATAATATGTAAACTTATTATAGAAACATAGTTAAACAGTTGTTTCAATAAAACACATAATATATTTTATTGTCGCTATCTTAGTAATATGTAGAAATTGCTTAAAGCACCGGCAGCTCACTAAGATTTCTATCGAATTGTCAACGGCTAAAACAAACCGAATCCATGGAAAGGCCGGGGCAACAGTGGCGGGACACGCGAGCACGCGAATCAGAAATGTGAGACGATTTGTGTAAGCAACAGTCGGGCGGTAGGCGGCAGTACAACCTTGGGCCTTCTTCACTTGACGTATAAAACTCCAGTGCAAATATTGATTTTACTTACCCTTTAAAACGGTCTCGCTGTCTCTTCTTTAGTAATTGTTGGTTGGTTTAGTAATAAATAAGGTTTTAGGTTCATTTATGTGTATAATATTTTTTTCTTTTCTCTTAAATGTCGTCGTGGTTGCACAAGGACGTGACTGTTGAGCGTCGGTTGTGAGTTAAATCTCCACTTAGGGGAATGAATTATTATTTATAATTAAATAAATATAAATAAGCATAAAGCGAACTGTTACATAGATACACATATTTTATATTCATATATAAAAACATAAAAAAAGATAAGTCTTTCACATTTCTACAAGCACGAAAAGCGAATTGGCATTTTCAATCTACTTATTCTAATCAAAATCGAGATGTTCGTCCATTGGACGTTTTTCAAACGACCTTATACCTGAATGGAGCTATTTAAAATTTAACAAATACAGCTTGCTAAGATTTTTTCTATTGTTATTCGTATATTATAATCTTTTATTACTTAGAGGCCAGTCGTGCCACAGGGGCACCAGCGTGTGACTGTAAACGCGACATGTTGTGGGTTCGATTCCCATTAGAGGAAATGAAATATATATTTTTTATTTTTTTATTATTATTATTTAACACTACAGACACTTGGTCCGTACCCTTATTTAATTTATTATTATATCTAGTTTCCTTATCATATAAATGAAAGAAATGAAATATTTAATATTTTCATTTTTTCGCCCTGGCATCCGCCAGTGATACACAACAACGCAATGCCTCTAGAATTTGACGAATAATGGGAAACGGATTAATAGGAACGAAGCGTCTTAACACTAGGTATCGCAGGTTCCCTCTGCCTACCTTGTAACATAGCGGGATACAGCTCGAAGACAAAAAAAATATAATAATAAATTCTTTAATTCTGAAAACACGCTTGGAAAATTTTAATTACGATTAGCAACTCTGCATATTACATAACTTTGGCAAATATATTACGTAATATATTGTTACGGTTTCGTTACCAACTTTACATCTGGACAGTTTTACACAAGAGTTTGTTACTTTTAGTTTTAGGACTACAGTTGGTTCTACATTCTTCTCTTGACATCATTGTTGGTCCAAGGAAAGGGGGAAACTTCGGGGCCAACATTTACTTATACGAGTTCACTTCCCAGCCAAGTATTAAATGTTATTCTAAAACAACCTTAAATGTGAGCTATACAATACAGTTAGTAAAATAAGATATTTTTTTTATCATTTTTATGCTTCACGCTGTATCCCGCACACAGCAGGGTAGGCAGAGGGAACCTAGTGTTAAGACACTCAGTTCCCCACTTTCTGGCGTATTCTGGAGGCATTGCGCGTTGAGTGGCAGAACTCAACGCCGCGCTTAACCTCGATACCAGAGCGAAGAAATGAAAATATAAATTTAAGTAAATATTTCATCTCCTCGAGTGGGGATCGAACCCACAACCAGTCGGTTTTACAGTCACACTTCGTGCCGCTGCGCCACGACTGGCCTCCTTTTGATTTTCCTCCTTGGTTTTTTTTTATGTTTGAAATTTTGTTTTTGACATAAAGATAATATAACTAATTTGTGCGCGGTCTTTTATATTATTATTATTAACATTGAACTGTCTGTATTCGTTGCTAGTTATTAGATTTAGTGGTTTTATTGTATAATTTTATTAAAATACATTTAAGGTCTAATTTTATAAAGGAAATTTTAAATACTACGTAGGTATATCCGGGGGATCCCAATGGATAGTTTTAACATCACCATAAGGGACTGGTGGGAGTTTAGAACTTAAGGGCATTGTTACCGACTCGTAAATGACGATGCCACATATGTATATCACATGATTCAAGTTATTGATACCTATATAAATAAAAAAATGGCGTTAATATTTTATACCCTGTTACCACATTATTACGCCATCGCGGTGCAGTGTTGTTTTTTTTATTTACTTTAGCTACTTGCTTTTATATTTAAATATTAAACCATCAGCTTGTTAAATTATATTAATGGTAATAGTGGTTCCGATCCGCCTTTTTTTTACGCTGTATACTCCAAAGCGGAGTGGAGAGGAAACCTAGTGTTAAGACACTCCGCTTTCTCACATTCCGACAAATTTTTGAGTCATTGAAGGCCTGTGAGCCTGTTAAATGACTAAACCAACGCCAGTTGCTTATAAAGCAAAGAAATCAAAATAATTCATTGTGAGAGAATCGAACTTAATCGCAATTATAGTCAGTCGCTGTGCCGCTGCGCTATAACGGCCTCCACGGACGACCCGATTGATTTGAATATTAGTCGTTTTCTATTTATCCATTGAGACGGAAAAAAGTTATTTGTTTCGTGTAACATGACTATATATATACGTCTCGCTCTGGATGAGACAAAGCACAGTGCTAGGTGCCTCCACCCCTCGACGTGTAGTTGGAATAACAAAAGTCTAGTGATTACCAACTTTCGATTGCCAAACCCGTAAGAGTAAAAACATATTCTATTCTGTTGATCCTCCAATTACGCAGTCGCAAAAATGTTGATTTGGAAGTTATTGTTAAAATTGTCATATGCACAATATGAATATGGGTTTTTTTATATTCCTAAACGTATCTTTTTGTCTCTTATGAGGGATGCTCGTTTGGTTCTTCTCTTTTTGCCCATTTCAGGGGCTTATTATTGGATAACATTATGTTGGCTCAAGCCTAAGCCTGCGGCCGTAAACGGAGCGTTGAATTATTTTAATTTTATATTTTCTTGACTATTATACGTCCAAATTACATGCTATAAAAGCCAGTTTATCTTTACAAAAAAAAGTAAATCGGACAAGTAGATTCAGAGATCTTAGTGTTTAAACAAACAAATTCTTCCGCTTTATTCTATTAGTATAGATAATTCCTTTAACATTTTGTAAAGTACTTTTTACTAAATCGAGCAATTTGAAATACATTGTTCAATTGAAAGACAATGTTACTCTTGAGTCTTGAACTGATAACGTTACTTTATTGACACACATGAAAAGTTAAAAAAAATAAAATAACATTTGTTAACTAAATTTGTCTTATATTTTATTTATTCATCCATTGCGCTATTCCAATGCGACCATACGATTTTTTCCACACTCAAAAACGAAGAATATTTGTTTAGGAATAGCTAGTATCGATGTATTCACTATTTTTAATTTCAAATACATATATTGACAATCCTCTATATGAGAATCCTTGTAACATTTAGTTGTGTTATATATTTATTGAGGGCAGGCATGGTGCAGGGGCACAGAGTGCGACTGGTCGTGAGTTCGATCCCCACTCGAGGAAATGAAATATTTATTTACATTTATATTTTCATTTCTTCGCTCTGGTGTCGAGGCGAAGCGCGGCGTTGAGTTTGCTCTGTTCACACAATGCTTCCAGAATTCGGCCGAAAGTGGGGAACGAAGTGTCTTAACACTAGGTTCCCTAGGACTACCCTGCTGTGTGTGGAATACAGAGTGCAGCTTATATATTTAATTAGAGAGAATCGAGACTTGAGCACAAATAGGAACGTTCGCCACCGTGTGAAATAATTCCACTAAGTAATGTATGTTGGCTATGAATCACTCTTGCTTCGTCAACCAGACGTGACAACAGACCTACGACTTGTAGGTATACATTAATATATATTGAATTTGCTACTTAAAATGAATATACCTTATATAATATCAAATCAAAATTATTCAGTTTTTAAAATCAGTTTCACGCTGTATCTTGCTCACAGTAGGGTAGATAATGTGAACTTAGTGTTAAGACACTCCGTTCCCCATTTTCCGCCGAATTGTGGAGGTGTGATGAGTGGGGGAAGTCAACTCTACGCTTTGCCTCGTCATCAGAGTGACGAAATTAAAATAAACATTCAAATAAATATTTTATTTCTTCGAATGGATATCGAACCCACAACCAGTCGCGTTCACTTGTCATGACTGGCCTCAATTATATTGTAATTAGTAAATAATTTTCAAATATATTGGAATATTCGAACAAAAGCGTATAAGGACAAGAATCGAGTGTTAATTCGGGCCGCGTAGACCGTAGGGCGGCGGCCGGGGTTAGTAAACATAATCATGGCCTCCCGCTCTACAATTTAGCAGCTAAATGGGAATGAAGAGTGCCCCCGCCCTCCCCGCGTCTGTCTGCCTCCCGTGTAACGCGTTTACGCTTATTGATATTATCAATACTTGCTTTTACAGTTTTTCTAGTTATTTTCGTCTTGTAGGATCGATCGAATGTTATATTTTAGATTTATGATAAATTCTATATGTATTAGCTTTGGAAATTTGTTTTTTTATTGGGTGGTATAAACAATATTTTCTGTTTTCTCTAAAGAGCAATGTTTCTTTGTGTATGAGAATATAAGAGACTTAACTATGGTTAAATTATCTAATTCATACATACTTCATCTATATAAATTAATGATAAAAAAAAAACTAGATTTACATTTTATTACTCTAAAAAGAGTCAACCATCGCGTCAATTCTAAACTTCTTAACCAGATCTCCCCGCAAAACCCCTCGTATCGACCGCCGCGCCCTCATCTCGCAGCAGGTATACGTAACACTTATCTCGGTTTTAATTGTCGCTCCGGCGATGACCCTCCTCTCGTGGTGCGATACCGGCAAACTCATTACAAACTCGAACTATATTTTATAATGGTCAGTACAGGGAAACTAATATTATTGTAAATTTTACACTGTTGTATTTGTAATGGGGCCAGTCGTGGCGCAGCGGCACAAAACGTGACTGTAAAACCGACTGGTTGTGGGTTCGATCCCCATTCGAGGAGATGAAATATTTACTTACATTTATATTTCCATTTCTTCGCTCTGGTGTCGAGGTTAAGCGCGGCGTTGAGTTCTGCCACTCAACACGCAATGCCTCCAGAATTTGGCAGAAAGTGGGGAACGGAGTGTCTTAACACTAGGTTCCCTCTGTAGCTAGAGGGAACCTAGTGTTAAGACACTCCCTGCTGTATGCGGGATACAGCGTGAAGCTGAATTTAGATGACTGATTTTGCCTTTGTGTAGGGTATTTAGGATTTTTTTTTGGAGATCTACTTACTTATTCGTGCTTTTATAAACTTATGGTACGTTAAAGGAACCAAAAGAATAAAACGTCACCTAAAATACCAACAATAACATACGGCCATACGGAATTTTGAATATAAAAATACATAAAAGAAGTAAACACACATAGAAATTGCCATTTACAACAGATGGCAACTTCAAATATATCAATTGCACCCTTCCTATTTAATGACAGCTGGAAATGCAAGGACAAACCCCAGCTTAAAGCTTATGTTTATAATTTCTTATTAGTATTATTATTTGCGGCGTTGAGTCCCACCGCTCAACACGGTAGTGAGGAACGAAAGTGTCTTAAAGAGAACAGAGTGTCTTAACACTAGGTTCCCAGGATTCCTCTGCCTACCCCTCTATGTGCGGGAAGCTAAAAAAAAATATATTATATAATAAGGGATTATTGTATATATAGCATGTAACGTGTAAATGTGTTTCAGAATTAGAATAAAAGTCTGTGTATGTGTAATGTATTTTGTAACGGTACAGTGTCTGTTCGTTAGATATTTTTAAAAAACTAATTGAAATGACTGTTCAGAGTTCGCTGAACTTAAAACATATTTTTTTATTTTAAATTCTTTGTCAAACAAATTATCATATAAAGTATTAAGCCAATGTATATTACATACGAATATCCAGTTTAACTTAAATTACTTTAGGTAAGAACATGAAATAAGTCTTTTTGCGGATATATTGCAAATATCATTTGGGAAGCGTTCTAGAAGCCGGCCCTTAGAAACCTTAGTAGTCCTTACCAACACCTACTATGAAAAAAAACAGTTTCACGCTGTATCCCGCACACAGCAGAGTAGTTAGACGGAACCTAGTGTTAAGAAACTCAGTTCCACTTTTGTGTCACGTTAAGATACGTAGAATTCTGGAGGCATAGCATGCTGAGTGGCGACACTCCACGCCGCGCTTTAGCCTTGACACCAGATCAAAGAAATGGGAATATAAATTTAACTAAATATATTATTTCCTCGAGTGGGGATCAATCCCACAACCAGTCGCGATTACAACCACACTTTGTACCTCTGCGCCAAGCCTGGCCACCATAAAACACTCCAAAATCTTATCGCGAAAACAAAACTTAATATTTTACATAGAATCATCCGAAAAGGAAGATGTCTTAGAACTTGCTGCCTATGCACGCACTGATCATTTTTCAACTGATAATTTAAAAAGAATAGGGTAGTAAAATGAAAACAACTACTTAAGCGGTACGCAAAGGGAGGACGCAGATAACTATTTTTTACGGATGAGAACATTTTTATAATTATACAATACTTTAATAAACAAAATAATCGTATTTATGCTGAAATCTCTAAAGAAGCTTCCCAATTAGTCAACAGAGTGCAACGTGGGCATTATCTGACTTCAGCAATTGTTTGGTGGGCTGTTAGGTATGAAAGAGTGACTAGGCCGTATTGTTGTGAAAAATGTATTAAAACATTGGCACAAGTTGATCAAGATACCATTCTTGAGAAGATAGTTAAGCCCTTTAACAACACCATGTTCACCAACCACCAACAATAACAAGAATGGTCGTTTCATAAAGCTCGATCCTCCTAATCGTGGTTAAAAACGAACGTTCCCGACTTCATCAGAGCTGAAGACTGGCCTCATCTAGTCTTAACCTAAAACCATTGGATTATGATTTCTGGTCAGTTTTAGAGAGTAATGCTCCTCAACGTTTAAAGGACTCTATTGCAGCCACTTCGAGAAAGGCTTTATATTTTTGATTGTTTTATATTAATGTAATAAACTAACATACAGTAATAGTAATAAATGTTACGTACACTAAAAAATGTTGTTAAAGACTATGTATATTAACAAATTTCTTCAAAATATTGTTTTTTGGTACGAAGGAAAGAATAGGCAAATTGTCTTTCAGACGGTTTTTTTTTCATCATCATGCACTACTTACCAGAGAAATAAGACAAGAGATATATGGTTTTTTTTATACATATAATTTAGGTACATACTAATACCGATTTTTATTTTATTTGCAATGTTAACTGAGAGAAGGTAAATCAAACTCGCGAATATATTTTCTAATGATGTAGCGAAATCGTGCTTGGCTGGTATTTGATCTGCTATAACGTATTATTCTGTCGTGCCTTGGCTTATATTTTTCACTTTCCTCTCAAATTCATATTTAGGTTAGCGATGGCTTTTTGATTTATAATAGTAAAAAATCTGTTTTCAAAACTACTATATATAATCTATGGTCAAGTGACACATTTTCATACATTTTGTTTCGTCTATTTTATAGATGGCGAGACATCATACCTCACAACGTGTGACCAAATTAGGAAAACGATAATATAGTTAAATGCACGTTTCACCCAACAATCTCCCGACTCATCTTATAAAATTCAACAAGGTTATCCTAATCTTCTACCCGGTCATTCTTGGCTTCCTCTGTTGATTGTCTTAGTATGAGTGTGCAAAGAAGATTTACTAATTAAATAATAATGTTTTACAAAATTTGGCGTTGAATTCTGCCACTCAACACGCAATGCCTTCAGAATTCGGCAGAAATTGTGGAACGGAGTGTCTTAACACTAGGTTCCCTCTGCCTACCCTGCTGTGTGCTGAATACAGCGTGAAGCTAGAATAGAATATCCGTGGAGTTCACCGTTCATTGAAGGCGTCACGTCACTGAGAGTAGAGTAGTATATGATTTACTATGTTTATTAGCGAGCAAAGTATGCCAGTGAGAATAAGGCCGAAACAGAGCACGGTTCCCATGGCGGTCCTAATGAGGAGCACAAACAGCTCCACGCTCTACTGAGCCGCGTACGGTGTTGCGTCCTGCGGTGACGTCAGCACCGGCACGTGGTCGCGGGGCCGGAGGAGCCGCGGGCGCATCGAAAGTGAGACCGCGGGGGGCGCGGGCCGGGCCACGGTTACGGACCAGGTCGACGAACCGCGCGCATCCGACCAATCCGCACCAGCTTGTACTCCACACCAGCCGCCACCAGCGGCTTGACGGTTTGCATACCACTAGTGCAGAAAAACTAAACTAAATATATGTAATGTATGTATGTATGTACATCAGCCATTGTTCTTAGCAATAGCGTCGGCGACAACATTAGAGAGAAAGCTATAAAGCCATAGATAAGTGTTTCTTGTAATTATCCAACGGAAGTGAGCGAACTCAAGCGAATATCCGTTTTTACCTGTACGGTTGTCGGGAGTGCGTTCTCGTTTTTACTTTGTGTTTTATTATGATTTCTATTATATAAATATTGCTTATATTAATAACTGCGGCGTTGAGTTCTGCCACTTAACAAATGCCGCAATGCCTCCAGAATTCGGCAGAAGGTGGGGAACAGAGTGTCTTAACACTAGGTTCCCTCTGCCTACCCTTCTGTGTGCGGGATACAGCGTGAAGTTGACACACGCATATAATTTTTTAATAAGTGTTCATTCAAATTGAACACGTGACTCTATGTATCAGTTTGCCAATATTATCGGCAAGAAATTTTATATTATAATAATTTATTTTGTGACATTGTCATATTACCGTCCCGAGAGCGGCTCCGGCGTAAGAAAAAAACAGTTCGCCTTCACCACGCAGACGACCTTACACAGTCACGTCATTTTAAATAAACTATTTGATTGTTTTGCGAATATCGAGCGCTGACCGTTCGAGTGTTGTAGTGTTTGAACACGAAGGTCACGAGTTTTGAGACTTTAGTGGGGCCGTTATACACTCTATAATTTATATAGCGTCGGTACAGCGTCTCTATTTGTACAGTGGCCAAAAGTTAAAATTCTAGTTGATAATAACAAAAACTAAACGAATATATTGACAATTCGATTTGTAGATCTCATTCGATCGTTCATTCGAATATTTGCAAGATATCGGTCGAAGAATTTTTATTTTATGTTTGGCGATATATTTCCTTGTTTTAGATGAGAGTTTCTTCGAGAGTTACTATAGGACTATGTAAGCATATTCATATATATGTTACAGGACTTTTTTTTAAAGAGTTTTTTCAGTACATTTTTTCAAAAATCCACCTCTGCAATATATATATTTTTTTATTGTAATGTTTAATAGTATGTCAAAACTATTGTTTTGATTAAGGCTTTGAGTTCCGCCACTTAATAGTTTGGCGGAAAGTTCTGTCTTAACACTAAACTCCCCAGGGTTCCCTCTGTCTATGCGGCTATGTATGGGATGATGGGAAAAAATGTTTTGAGTAATGATACGGAAATTTAGACATTTAATTATTTAAAATACTGTTTAACCTGCCATGATTATTGACTGCTATATTTGGATTGTATAAGATAAAGGTTAGCTAAACGAGGTCCTAATATGGTGTGGTACTTTAGCAATCCTAATAATAAACTTCCAAAATATTTAACTCTTGATTTAAAAATTTATACTTTGACTAATCTACAAAATTTTTTTTGTAAATATATTTTACAGTTGATATTTACAGCTGTGGGTTGTCAGTCAGTCACTCAGTGACTCTACTGACGACTACTAGTAAAACTACTGACATAATTTGACATGTAGGTATGTTAGGGAGGGTAGGGAAGCGCTGAGAGAATTTTTCGAAACGGAAACAAAGGACTAATAGAGTTGACTCTACATAATGAAGTTGCGGACGATGACTAGTCATATCATCATCATATGACATCTCATCTTCAAAAAGAAATACTAATGTTATTTTTATACTTTTTTTCAATTTCATATACAAAGAAATATCTTCTCTACAGTGAAAATGTTAGTGTATTTGTACTGTATTTTCATTATCACTAAAATAATGTATAGAATGTAAATTATTACGTCTGCAAGAAAAGATATTGCGAGTTAATATTAGTATGCGCGTTTCCGTTACATAATCAAGCGGGGGTCATTCGGTCTCCCAAAATGTCGTTCCCGCGAAGTTGAGAACAGTCATATCCTATCGATTTGTTAAGATGGCGTGCGCGGTGTGGGGGCGTGGGGGGAAGGCGGGGGTGGCAGCCTCCCGGCGCAGAGTGCAGCTTGCACCTGCCCGCCGCCGCCTGTATCGCGGCTTAACCGCGACACACTAGCGACATCGCGCCGCGCACCCTACCCTACTATGGTACTACGCGTACGGCACGAGGGCTGCCTGCTCGACAGTGTCCAATGTCATCTTGCACTACCATTCACCACCACAATCATCGTGATTGCTATACTGTTAAGAAACGCTAAATATATATTATCTTTTGTATTATAAATACATAATAAACTATGAAGATTTTTTTTAGCCTACTTAAGAGAGTATAAGTCTATGTTTTATCCATCACGCAACCTCGTGTAGTTTGCTTTTATCTAAAATTCTTTAAATAAATATGAAGACTTCAACAAAAGTGAACGTGAATACCGGTGTACGCAAACTTTCCTCGAGCGGGGAACTCCGGTGCCGGTGCCGGGCCCTTTTGGCCTCGTTCCATTCCCGCTGACCGTGAACTCAATCGAAATAAAAATATTTCGATATATTAGGGTCAGTTAGGGTGGGTTCGATCCCCACTCGAGGAGATGAAATATTTACTTAAATTTATATTTCCATTTCTTCGCTCTGGTGTCGAGGTTGAGCGCGGCGTTGAGTTCTGCCACTCAACACGCAATGCCTCCAGAATCCGGCAGAAAGTGGGGAACGGAGTGTCTTAACACTAGGTTCCCTCTGCCTACCCTGCTGTGTGCGGGATACAGCGTGAAGCTGATTTATTTTTTTTATTTATATATTAGGGTTAAAAATATTTGTTGTACTTCTATGAAGAATTGCGAATTTATTTGAATTTTTTGAGCTTCTAAAAAGTAATTTTTATTTTACTATCCTTTACTATTTGTTTCTTCATAATTCCCATTTCAAACATTTGCTGTTGCTGAGAACAATTTAATTTAGTAAGAATAGTACCAGAAAAAGCTTAGATATATTTTTATAGGGGTATAAAATGTCTTTGGCGTTATACGCCCGCCCTCGAGCGCGACCGCGACCCAATACTTTGAATGCAGCTCTTGGTACAAGGTTGCTTATAATATAATGTATTGCACATTATATACATGTTTTTTTAGCTTTTGAAATTAGGCGGAAAATGGGGAATGGAGTGTCTTAACACTAGGTTCCCACTGTCGATCTTGCTTTGTACCAGATATACAGCGTAAAGCAGATTTATTTTGATTTAATTTAATTTTAATTTAGTTTTTGAATATCTTAGATGTAGCATATATTATAACACGCTAATATCAATCTTTTCAAGGAAGTAAAAAAAATAAGAGTAAGCTTTTGTCGTAAATAATAAATTTATTTGAATATTTGGCCAAGGGATGCTGACGTGACTAAGCGCCTCCTGTCAATGAATAGCAACGGGCTGTGACGGCTTAGCGTGGCGTCCGAAACGGGGAACGCCTATTTATTGCGAGAATAAAATACAACAACACCTATCAAAAACGTGTCAATGAGAGAGTTATTATTTATTTATTTATTTTATTATTTATTAAATGTATAAAATATATTGTATTTTTTTTTATTCGGTACATATAATACTACTAGATTTCGTAGTGGATTCTGGAAGGTGATCTGCGAGATATCTGCGTGGGAGATTTTAATCTTAACTCTTTACAGTATATTAAATCTGCGCTATACTAAGCATATAGTCTTATATGCAAACAAATTTTAAATAGCATAATTTAAATAGTTTTCTCTATCTCTCCTCTCTAACTATTAAGAATATATATAAAATAAAAAAATAAATTAGCTTCACGCTGTATCCCGCACACAGCAGGGTAGGCAGAGGGAACCTAGTGTTAAGACACACCGTTCCCCACTTTCTGCCGAATTCTGGAGGCATTGCGTTTTGAGTGGCAGAACTCAACGCCGCGCTTAACCTCGACACCAGAGCGAAGAAAATGGAAATATAAATTTTAAGTAAATATTTCATCTCCTCGAGTGGGGATCGAACCCACAACCAGTCGGTTTTACAGTCACACCTCTCCGGCCTCAAATATAAGAATATATATAATAAATAATATTCAGTAATGTAAAATATATTTTGTTTATAAAAAAGAAATATAATATCGACGTAGACAACATTTTCCACGTTGAGCGTGGTCATGGTTGTGGAATTTTCAGGAGAGCGACGCGTAGATGCTCGTAGTTTGTTGAGCGAGTCTCCCCTCGACCGCGAGGTCTCTCGTGACCGGCGTGTGCCCAAGGTCGTAGACAAAATGAAATTTTACTTGCTACTCTTTACTGTAAGAAATATATTATATATATATATATATGTTTCACTCTAAATGTTTATATTTTAATAAAATTATTATATATTTTCTCTAAGTTTGATATTTTACTACTGTAAAGAATTACGGTCTTATTCATAAAAAGTTATGGAACAGATAAAGTGTTCTATAAACCTACTATAAGGAAAACGTCAAAAAGTCGTATTCATAACAGCATTTTAGCGCTAAACAGTTCTATAAGCCTATTATAAAGTTATAGAGGCCAAGACCCTACTATAACCGTTCTATAAAATAAAAAATGGCCGATTCTCGACAGCTGATCATTGAAAATGACATTTGATGTAAACAAAATATTGTAAATAACCTCTCAATATAGTTAATAATCAAGTTGTGTTAATTTGCCACTTTTATGATTAAAATGGAAGCTTTACAAAGCATTGATGCTTCGGAAACGATGGTAGGAATTGAAAACACAACAGTTCACATCGAAGAAGGATGTATAGAAGTAGGGGTAATCCATTTTCCTTGAACGACGAATTCTACTACGAAGTTTATAATAAAATTGGTGTGTGATGATCTCTAATTAGATTATAGAGGTTCTAGTACCTTACATGAAATCAAAGTAATAGCTACTTGAAGATGATGGGGTCGTCGAGAGGTAAGTATTTTTATTTTACTTGACTTGAATATACTATTCATACAACGTACGAATAACGTATAAAGTACTCATAAAGTGAGACGTATTCGTGTACAAGTACTTACTAAATTATCTTTTTCCTTACAGTATCAAGAGGATGCTGAAGAACACCATGAGTTGTCTTAAGCCACCACTAGCCGGATTTGTGACTCAAAACCAAATCAAGAAAAAATATAATGAAGCACATATGGCAAAAAGAAATACTGTGGGAAAATGCTTTGTAGTGAGTGACATTGTAAGTTTTTTAGGATAAATTTTTGTGAGTTAATTAATAAAAAGAAAATATACATTTCTATAAATTTTATTTGGTCTTATATATAATTTTATTTTTAAAGATTTCTTCTAAAAGTATTTTGTTTTTCATTGTCCATCTGGGCCTCATACAGCTCTTTTCTGTAGGCAATTTCATTGTCTGCAATTTGCTGAGCGGCACTGTTTTTATTGTCATGCTGTAACCAAAAATGTAATATATATATTATCGTTTTTAATATAAGTTTTCCAAACAAGTATGTATTAATTATGTCAAAACATATTTTATTTACAAGTTTGTTGTACAAATTATAATATAGCTTGTAGATTGTACCGATTGATTTTTGAGAATTTGTTTCAACTCATTAATCTTGAAACACAAGGACTTGTATGTTATATTGCTTTATCCATACATTATTATAATTAGTTATAGTTATAATAATAAAAATAAATTCATTCAATATACATGTTTATTTTTTTATCTAAAAAGTTTTGTGTTTGCTGGTGTGGTATGCGGGGTGTGTATAAGTGCTAGTATATAAAAAATATAATGAGAATTTCTTTCTGAGCTTTGTTCAGGTAAGTGATGTAAGTTATTTAATGTATTATGATGTAAAATAAATTTAGTGAAATAAGACTTTCGTACAAGAATAACTGGTTGATAAATATACTAACAAATTATTTGTTTTTGACATTTTTAAAGTGTTATTCAATACTTAGATATTAACAAATTGTGGATGAGTTGCTATGTATAGATTGTACAGAAGGGCTTGGCTGCAAAATCTTAAATAATTAAATTCAAATTAATTTCTGGGTATTGTGGTATTTATAGTTATTTTATTCATGCAGCACAGTTAATTATGTTTAATATGTCAAAAACACATAAAATAAGATTGGATGGGCCAGTATTTGTGTGCATCATTTCAATAGATCTTTAATATAATATACATACCATTTCTTTTTCTGCTCCAGAATTGTCACATGGAAGCGGTGAATTTTGTGGTATATAACATTGTAGTTTTCTTTCTCTCTAGTAATATTCCTATATCATATATTGTTATATACTGAAACAAGAAATAATATAATTACATAAATATTTATTTACTCAAAATGAAATGCTAATTGTAGTAGCTTATAGTGTAAATCCTGCCAAGCGGCCACCTTTTCGCGTTTTATTTTCAATAATTGAAAACTTTCCCTCTGATCAAATCTTTCAAGATCATTTATGGAATAAAAGCATAAGCATTGAAGTATTATAAGCGTATGAATGTCTCCAAAACAAAACTTACTTACTTACTTGGTCCAATCAGCTGTATCAGTTAAACCAACTTTATCATCCTCCAACCAATTCTCACTCATTTGCCTTTTTTACTTTCTACAATTTTCGATTCTGATGCTATTTTACAATAATAATTATGTAATATTTTAAATAAAATAAACCAGGGGCACAGAACACTATGTAAACAAATATCTAACTTACAATACCACAAACAACAAAATATGATTTTTATCCGTAATAATGTCTATGATTAGACGTATTTGGTAAATTGATACACATTATCTGTAGTCAATTCGGCACATTTGACAAGCTTACTTGCCAATTTCATCGTAGTGGCAACATTTTAGCTTATAAACAGTATATTAGTTATAGAAGGTTTATAGAACTGTTATGAATACGCAATGTTATCGAACGTTTCATAAACTTATAGAACATTTTAACTAATGAACGTTTTAAACGTTCTATAAGGATTTTTTATGAATAAGGCCGTTAGAATGTAAAAGAGGAAATACTAATCCACGTGACAGGATAACGATTAATATATTATTAACAAACTTATAAAATTCTCTTTTTTATTACTTTTCTACCCTAGTAGTCAAGATTTATAAACGTTTAACGTTTACTAAATTATAAAATTGTTATTAAATTATACTATAAAAATATATATATATTTAGTTAGTTTTATGCACTTTTATCACGCACTTCATTAAATATCTGGATTCTAGAGCGCCCTCACAATTTTTTTTATCCAAAACTATTGCACATGGTTTAGAAGTAATTATTTTTAAAATATAAAACAAGAGGACTCGGTGATATAAAATAAGTGTACAACATCTTAGTGGCAAAGATTTTATATAACGTTCGACGTGGCGCAAAGGCACAAAGTTTAAAATCGACTGGTTGTGGGTTCGATCCCCACTCGATGAAGGGAAAAAAATATTTACATATAATCAATATTTATTTATATATATTTTAATTTCTTCGCTCTGGTGTCTAGATAAAGCGCGGTGAGTTCCGCCACTCAACACGCAATGCCTCCATAACTTCACGGAAAGTGGGGAACGGAGTGTCTTACCACTAGGTTCCCTCTGCATACATATACAGCGATACAGTGATACAGCGTGAAGCTGTTTTTATTTTTCATTTTTATAAATAACATAGCTTAGTGAATCGAATGTAGTAGGTTTGATGTTGATCGTGATAGCGATATCCTAAATAATTTCCTCTTCTTAGTTTAGGTCAGGTGAACGATAAATTATAAAGTTAATATAAATCTATAGAACATTTAAATAAATAAAAATACTCAGTTTTCACTGAAGTTTTAATTTTCATTTTTTACACTATAAAACTCCCATTCAAAAAATGTAATTGCTCCAGGTTTTTGTTACCATGATCGACACTGTATTTTAGATAATATGATACTGATGTCTGTTTTTTTTTTATTTATTATTTATTAATTAGTTTTTTTGTCGTTGCGAAAAACTGTGTGTATAAAATGGTACTTCTCTAATGATAACGAAAATAACGTTTTGTTTAAGAAATTACATTAAAATGTCTTAATATAAAATATTTATATTTTACAATATATTAATATATTATTAAAAATTAAAAAAATAATAATCAGCTTCACGCTGTATCCTGCACACAGCAGGGTAGGCAGAAGGAACCGATAGTGTTAAGACGCTCAATTCTGGAGGCATTGAGTGGCGGAACCCAACGTAGAGCGAAGAAATGAAAATATAAATATAAATAAATATATTATTTCTTCGAGTGGGTACCTTCGGGTGTGGTAACCCATAACCAGTCGATTTTACCAGTTACATTTTGAGCCCCTGTACCACGGCTGGCCTAATAATAATAATAATAATAATATATTATTGCCTAAAGTTAATTTTTATTTTACAACTCACCGCTTTACGCCCATATAGCAGAGTATGCAAAGGAAGCAAAAAAACAGAGGGAACCTGGTTAAGGGATTCCGGTGCTCACTTGCTGTTAAATTTCTGAGACTTGCGTGTTAAGAGGCAGAACTTAAAGATGCCCTTTGTCTACCATGGCGGGGAATTGAAAATAATTTATATACTTTTTTTAGAAAACATAAAAATTTGAACGTAGCGGGATTTGAACCCACGGTCTTTGGAAACCGTCCAAGCGCTCTGACCAACAAATGACTTAGTTGGTTAAAAAAATAATTTAAATGTAATCAAAATTCTTCACATTGGAATTCGAACCTGTGTACACTTAGATATTGTTCCACGACACGACGACGATTTTTATGTTTTTATCGTTTCCTAAGTGATGTTTTATGTTACAGTGGCCCAGTCAGAAGACTCACCAGTCGCGATGAAACTCAAAAAAATATGCCTTAAGACGCCTATAGGCGAGGAACAAGCGGCACAGGCTGTTCTCGACCCTGCGATAGGTAAGCATAATTTTTAAATAAGTTTCGCTTAAGTATACAATAACCATTTTTATTGAGACCACTACGGAGTTTTTTCTTCGATTAAAACTGAGAAAAAACTTGATTTTTTGCAAAGGAATGATGAAAAGCTTAGCTGAAATCCGTGTGTTCGGGTTTCTTTAGAACTTTGTGTACGATATTATGTAGTATTTGGTTTGCAACTAATTTGAGGCCAGTCGTGGCGCAAGGGCACAAAGTGTGACTGTAAACGCAGCAGGTTGTGGGTTCGATTCCCACTCAAAGAGTGGAGTCGAGAAATATATAATATTTTAATTTTCCTACTCTGGAAACGAGGCGACCGGCGGCGGGATCAGAAGTACAGTCTACACAGTCTTAATGGGAACGGAGTGTCTTAACTCTAGGTTCCTTCCGCCTACCTTGCGTCATGCAGAGTATAGAGCGTGAAGCTGGAAAAATCTATACAGAATAAAGTATACAAAAAACAAGAACGTTTGTAGATATTCGACTGTAGATATTTTTCTTCAGCTGCACACAGCAGGATAGGCATAGGGAACCTAGTGTTAAGACACTCCGTTCCCCACTTTTTGTTGATTTTTTTAGGCATTGCGTGTTGAGTGGCAGAACTCCATGCCCCGCTTAGCCTCGACACCAGAGCATATAAATTTAAGTAAATATTTCATCTCCTCGAGTGGGGATCGAACCCACAACCAGTCGGTTTTACAGTCACGCTTCGTGCCGCTGCGCCACGACTGGCCTCTTGAAAAAAAAAAGAAATTGCTTCAGCCAACTAATAACATGCAGTGTGGCTTCAAACGTTGCGAGTCGCGTCTGACCAATGTGTCCGCTATCAATTGATTGAGCTGTGCTTTTATTTCCCTCCGCAGTCGGAAGGTTGTGACGTCACCAGTTTAATTGCGGTGACTTGGGTAGTAAAACAATATTTATATTTCACTCTCCACTAACTTGCTTTTTATTAATGTTTTATCGATTTTGTTAATACTATACGAGGTCAATGATATATATATAATAATATACTCACGTCACGTCGTTTATATCAGAATTTAAGCTTTCATTTTTGTGTAGTACAATGTATTAGAAGCTATTTTAGACTACAGTATTGTTTTTCCATAAATTCTAATATAAGAAATGTTTTTGTTATTCAATTATTTTTTTTTAAATAACATAATTTTGTATAGCTGTATGTATATACGTATGTATGTATGTATGTATTTATGTATGTGTATAGAGTTGAGGACTATGTGTGCATACATTACACACAATCGTGAGCAAGTCGTTAATGTTAAAACGTAAATCCGTTGTGCGCTACGCGAGAGGAATAACCTATAATTAGATGCGCGTACACCAATACCTCGACTATATAGAACTCGGAACACGCTCACTTCGTCCGCATTATTATTTCATATTGGGCAGCCTCTAATATAATATATACAGCTTCACGCTGTATCCCGCACACAGCAGGGTAGGCAGAGGGAACCTAGTGTTAAGACACTCCGTTCCCCACTTTCTGCAGAATTCTGGAGACATTGCGTGTTGAGTGGCTCAATGCCGCGCTTAGCCTCGACACCAGAGCGAAGAAATGGAAATATACATTTAAGTAAATATTTCATCTCCTCGAGTCGGGATCGAACCCACAACCAGTCGGTTTTACAGTCACACTTCGTGCCGCTGCGCCACGACTGGCCTCGATATTTGTTATTATATCTAAATTTGTTATTATATATAATATTTGTTATTATATCTAAATACAATTTCTAAGGTATATAGGTAACATAATATGGTTATAACATAAACATATTATATTGTATATTCGGAAGCTATCGATTAGTAAATCGATGGTACCAAGGTAAAGTATCGAAAGTGATGTTTTGATTGCTCTTTGCAGCTATTAAAATGTATAATTTTAATGAGATGTTATCAAAATTATAAAAAAAATGTGCGTTTTTGTAACGTGAACGTGTGTGTAACCGAAAACTGACCTTATAACTAGTTGAAAAAACAAAAAAAGGAACTTGAAATTTTTATTTTTTTTCTAGAAAGTATCTTTCTAGGTAGTAACCGTCGAAATTATCTCACTCTTCTAATGTATCAGACAATATGATATTGATTGTTGAGAACGGTCCACATTAGCTAAACAAAATGTCTGCATCGTATAACGCAAAGCTCCATGTCGTCGTAATATTTGGCATTCCCTCTTCTCGACCTTCACTTTAAAAGTTGAAAGTGCAATTCTAAAATCACAATATTTGATACACCAATACATATTTCATATAAATATAAGAATATATATTATATATTTTAACCATGTCATGTGATGTTTGAACAGCACTCATCAACAGTTTGAAAAGAGAAAACTCTGGATCTTATTAAGAGTTGTGGTTGGTAGTTAGTCTTGGTTGGGTTAGCTCTTCTTTTTTTTTGTTGGCTCGTTGCTGTAACCCTACAACATGTGACGTATAGTATCTGGTGGCTGCGTTTGGTAGAGTTGCTTGGAAATGTATGTAAATAGTTATATGAAAGTGATAACTGAACAGACATGCTAGTACATCATAAATCTAATATTTTTTTTTTAGTGTAGTTGAAACCAGTAGGATGCCCTGCGTCTCTACCTCCTACTTTAGTATTGTTCTTGGATACAATGGCTGTCATGAGATTGTTTTTTTCCTCATATGTTGTAATAGTTGTAACGGGCGTCTGTCCGCTGCACGATGCACGGCGGGCACGTCTCCGGCGTGCGTGCCCGGTGCAACTCTTCTCCACCGGCGGTAATTTGATTGGACCCGAGCTGTCACCTATGCGCCGCAGTCGCCCGGCCGTCGCTCGCCGGCTATCGATTAGAGACCTCCCCCCCCGCCGCCCCCCCGGCCGCCCCACGCCACCCGCGAACCGGATCTCGTCACGCCGCCATTGTGTACCGCGACGCTTAAACGCATTCGTTTCTCCCGATGCGAAAACGACGCATTCCTTCCGCGCGCCCTCCCCGCCCTCCCGGCGACCACTCCGCGCCGCGGCCGCCTCGCAGGACTGCGGCGATCCTCTCATTACATATTTACAGTTTTACCTCACCCATTCTTGTCGACGGATGGTTGATTACCGTCGCACACACACCATACTGTCCCTCTTAAGAGTTATATTCTTTTTTTTTTTTTTTAAAGTGTTATTCTACACTTAAGAAAGATTTTATTGATACTTTTCTAAATAAGTTATATTCTTGATAAGAAATGGTAATGTCAGCCACTTGTATATGTAAAGACATGAGAGACATGTTTGTGTAAATTAAAAAAATAGCAAAACAATTGGCTATACCACATTCAGCATATCACAGACTATGAATTATTTTTTATTAAATTATAATAAATAAGAATAATATTTCTTATAAAAGGTTACAGCATTCGCAATTAAAATTTGTAATTAAGAACCTCAATGTACCTAAATGTTTAAGTATTCAAACTAATTATATAATCTACTATAAAGAGTTTTATAATCTGGCGTTGGATTTCAAAATATTTGATTCCAAGGTCCCGACGTAAAGCCTGTGACATCCACAGTGAAACTGTTGTGTGGCCATTAAAGCCGCGACCGCTAGGCGCGACGCTATCCATATATATAAAAAATATAGTTAGTCTGTTTAAAAATATAGTGGAATAAAGTTGTAATATTAAGATACATTTCCAAATTAGCTTTTTTTTTTTCTTTTAACATTTATTCATAACTAATCTGTAACATGTTCCTATGCTTGTGAACTGTAATTATCTTCATAAAGTCAAACTTCATTATGAAAATAAATAACAAAAATTATAAATATCTATCATAATAGAGCAATCGTGAAGAGTTTAGTTTAGAAACTAAAGAAAATAGTTATGGGTCCAAATATGATTTGAAGATAAAAATCTTTTAAAATTAATATTAGGTTAGTTTCCACGGAGTTTTTGCTTTTAAAGTAGCCCCTACTTTTGCCACCAATTTACATTGTCTTCACGCATTTCCTGTATGTATCGCAACAAAATTATCAGACACTGTGCAAAAATCTTACGATTAGCTTTTGCTTTTTTTTTGTATCCCGCAAATAATAGAATAGACAGAAGGAACCAGAGAACCCAGTGTTAAGACACTACGCTCTCTACTTTCCACGGAATTCTCTCGATATCTTGTATTGACAGGCGGATCTCAACGCCGCGCTTGAGGAAATGAAAGATTTAATATTTCATTCCCTCGAGTGAGAATCGTCCCACAGGCGTCGTGGCTATAGTAAAACGCTTGCCACGAGTTCCTCAAACGCTTGCTTTTGATTAACATAAAACAAATCCAATATATCCCGCGCGGTTCTTGCTACATTTTTGTTTATTCGAAAAGATATTTTGGTTTTTCTAAAATTGGTATAACAAAATAGAATATATTCAAAGATTTAATTTTAAAACTGAAAACATGAAAAAACTATGGAAAAGAAAACAATTAAAAAAAACGTATGTATGAATAATGCGGCTACAATTGTATAAGGCTTAAATTAAAAATTATATAAACAAAGCAATTTTTTGAACTTTTAAAACCACATTAAAAGAAAGTAGGTATATTAAACAAAACCAGCCAAAAGTAGTTTTAAAAATGTGAAGATCACATGAAGTTAATGAATTTGAAACACAAAAACATAAAATATGTGTGCAGCCTAAATAGCCTGCAGGGGTATTCATGCTTTTGTTTATGCTGTTCATTTGGTATTACAATACCATAAATGCCGTGAACACATATATACATATATCTGTATGTATATATATAGATATATACTAAAATGTTAGTAGTTACATATGTACGTAAACAGAAACAAATAATGCATGTTTTGTAATTATTGAACAAAAGAGATCGCTGACTGTTTGTTGTTTTTAAGTTGAACAACCTTTGGGCTTAGTTTAGAGTTTAGTATATTGCAGTAGTCTTATGGAAAATATTATATAATTTTGAAAAAAAAACAAGTGACATGTGCTATAGAGCTATAAATTGTATGAAATACCATAATATCATCACCTAAGATATGTGTAACTGCTAAGCTTCATAAGTATACAAGTATTACAAGTGGTTCAAATTCTGTTTATTAGTTTAGAACAGATCTCGACCTGCTTGCTATTCAAAGATGTCCTTATGTCAAAAGACCAATCTTTCTATTGAGAAAGTAGTTGATAAAAATTATGGATACTTTATAGTAATGTGGAGCATGTATTGATTGTACGTTAATTAAATTACAAAGTCTTTATAAATGGTAAATAAAAAAAAATTAGCTTCACGCTGTATTCCGCACACAGCAGGGCAGACAGAGGGAACCTAGTGTTAATACACTCCGTTCCCCAGTGTCTGCCGAATTCTAGAGGCATTGCGTGTTGAGTGGCAGAACTCAACGCCGCGCTTACGCTTACGCTCGACACCAGAGCGAAGAAATGGAAATATAAATTTAAGTAAATATTTCATCTCCTCGAGTGGGGATCGAACCCACAATCAGTCGGTTTTACAGTCACACTTCTTGCCGCTGCGCCACGACTGGCCTCTGGCCAGCAGTGTCATTTAGGGGTACAGTAAATGATCCTGCTTTATACTACTATCGGGCAAACTAAAAAATATTAATCATATTTCGGGGATAGCAGAGTATCTTAATACTAGACTCCTCTACATGCGGAATAAAAATAAAGAAAAAGATATATTTAAGTTAAAAAATTATAAATGCGTCAATACTTTCAAATCCACTGTTTGTTCATTATACGGCATCATACGTCTTAGCTATATATAATATTTTTGAAGTTAAATTCTCCTCAAAACATTTTTGATACAGCGTTCCACTTGATAAAGAGCGTTCTACTAGGTTTTCATACGTTCTTGCATTTATAAGACCTTATAAGCCGGCCTTTCATACTGATCCTAGTTTTAGGGATAAAAATGTTTATGTTGGCAAAAAAATTACATGATCGTTTATTACGACTAAATACTTAAATAAAATAATAAAAATAAATCAACTTTACGATGTGTTCAATCTATTCATGGGCGTAGGAAAGGGGGGAGCCGGGTGGGCCGTGCCCACCCCAGAAATTTTATTTACATATTTAAATTTGATCCGAAACATTAAAAAAAACACTTAGTTACACGAACATATCTGTTCAAAACTAAAGTCCAGGCCCCTCTCCCCCAGAAAATATCTCTAGATACGCTAATGAACCTAGTGTTAGGAACGTGATCCTGAACGGAACGTGAACCTGATTTTTTTAATTTTTATTAAATTTTTTATAATTTATATATAATATTTTATTAAATTAATATTATGGTATGAAATAAGACCCATAAAGATTACCAATCATGCCAATAGTAAATCAGTAAAATAGAAGGAATTCTTGCAATACTTTGAACAGTGGTTGATATCAGCAAAATTTGCAAGTAAACCGATTTCCGGTCTTTCGCGGGAATAAGAGTAGTCTTCCTTTCTTTCCGCCTCCGCGACCGAAACAAATATACCTCTGAACTTTTGTTTATAAAATAAAAAAGATTTTACTTAATATTTAAAACATATGCATAATATTGTAAAAAATAAAATTCATTGTTTTCTCTATTGTTTAATTTTGTTACAAAATTCTATTAAATAACTAAAAATTATAAAAAATTAAGACTATTATTGAATTTGATAAAAATTGAGATGCTTCTTAAAAATTTTTATTTAAAAAAAATGTGCATTACAAATTAATGTGATTTCTTTGAAATTCTTATTTTATTAAACTCTTCTTGGATTTCTTAATAATTGACCTTTCAGTGATAACGGTAAATACTAGAGGTAATTTAAAATTCAAGAAAATACAATCAGACTACAAGTTACTGGTTTAGAATGGCAAACACTTTAATGATATGACATACATATATGTAGTTATTATACGTATACTTTTATAGCGCACTCATCTTTTTTTTTTATTAATATTTGAGACCATAGTGGTATTGTGGGAATTGGGACTTGTATGTATATCCGATTATTGTCATCGCTCAACGCGCGTTGTCTCGAATCTGGCCGGAGAGAGGAGAACGCGGAGTGTCTTGATATTAAAATTTCACTGCTTGTCAAGCTATATGCAGAATAAAGTGTAAAAAAACTTCCAAAAGACATAAGGTCTAACAATAGTTAACTCATGATTATTATTATTGAACGCGATGGTCGTACATCTAAATTTTATTCGAAAATATACTGTTTCGCCTAACTTAAAGTTTTACTTAGCATGGTAGAGTACTACACATCGCGCAATGTCATTTTGAAGTGGAGAAAAGAGAGACTTATCACTGCCCTTTTTAACTAATTTGCATAATGTGAGAGATGTGTCAATATATTTCTGTAACCTTGATAAAATTATTTTATTCATCTCCAAATCGTACACAAAAACGTAGCTAATGTTTAATCATTTTATTTTTCGCTCTGGTGTCGAGTCAAAGCGCGACGTTGTGTTCCGTCACTCAACACGTAATGCCTCTAGAAATCAGCGGAAAATGGAGAACGGCGTGTCTCAACACTATGTTCGCCCAGAACGCTATAAGTAATGAATAACAACAAGGCCAATCGTGGCGCAGTGGCACAAAGTGTGACCTTAAAACCGACTGGTTGTGGGTTCGATCCCCACTCGAGAAGATGAAATATTTACTTAAATTTATATTTCCATTTCTTCGCTCTGGTGTCGAGGCAAAGCGTGGCGTTGAGTCCTGTCACTCAATACGCAATGCCTCCAGAATTCGGCAGAAAGTGAGGAACGGACTATCTTAACACTAGGTTCCCTCTGCCTGCCATGCTGTATGCGGGATACAGCGTGAAGCTGTTTTTTTTTTAACAACAACACCACTAGGTTCCCTCTGCCTACCCAGCTGTGTGTGGGATACAGCGTGACACTAAAAAAAAGATTAAAAAAAAAGAAATGATTGTTGACTAAAGTATCTTGCCACAAGGTATAAATGTATTAGATTGTGCGTTATATAATAATTTATATTGTAGGAAGTCATTGTGCCACTCATCTCATCCTGTGGCCTATAAAGATAATTTATGACTGACTAACTAGCAATATAGCGAATTGTTAGTAATAGATATTTCTTTTTGTGTATATTTTTGTTGGTTTTTTTTATATATGTATATTATTATTTGTATTTTAATATAATGTATTAGTCATCAGTAAGTTTTTTTTTTTGCGTGGACTTTAAGGCATTTCCGATTTTTCCATGCCGTAAGATTTTTGAGATTCTTTTCTTAGTGCTCCCTTAAACTTCTTCACTTTGTTACATGTTAAATTCATCATCATCATCATCTTTCTAAACGGTAGCTTTGACTATGAAATGTCTATCACTCGCTCAGCAACAGATTTTTTTTGTATATATATATATATATATATATATATATAAATAAAGTTGTGAAAGACAATTGTTTTTGTTACAAAGATACGCGGCGAAAAATAATAAAAATCTTACAGGTAGGTTCTCGAAGTTTAACTGCAGCCCCTTCATCTACAAATTGGTCCTTGAAGCTCCGGCATTTCTTGGCGTTTTTACAGGGGATAGCCAGATTATGTTTGAAGATTTGGCTCTCTCATCTAGTTATCGTTGATACCTATAATTCAATATCTACATTTTGTATGTAAATATGAAGATTTTTCTATAGCAGTAATGTAATATTAACGTGAAAATAGGTAATTTTATAAAGAAAAATAAAAAAAGAAATACATTGATTTTCTTATTTATATTTATTTATATTTTCATTTCTTCGCTCTGGTGTCGAAGCAAAGCGCAGCGTTGAGTTCCGCCACTCAGCACGCAATGCCTCCAGAATTCGGCGGAAAGTGGGGAGAATCTCAAAACTAGGTTCCCTCTGCCTACCCTGCTGTGTGCGGAACACAGCGTAAAGCTGATTAGATTTTTTTATTTTCATTCCTAAAAATCGCTTTTTTAAGATTAAGATGATTTATGGCACTCGAAAAGTATATATTATTTTTGATATACTATTTTTAAACAACTTATACACTTCTTATATTTGGCCACAGTAAATAGAACAAAAGTAGTCATTTGAATATCAATTATACATAATTCATTATAATTATTAAGAATATGTTACGTGTTGGATGTCTCGTTTTGAATAACAGATTCATATTGATACAAATGTTAATTTATATATGTTTTATTTAGTAGTGAATGTCGTTGACCCCTACTAAAATAGCAGAGGCGTCGCGGTTTAACACTAGGTACCTACACCTCAGCGGTCGCGCGCATGCCTGTTTCTAAGGTCGCGCCCGCCGCTACCTTCCGATAGAGATGATTTCAATTAAAATGGCATTCGGTTTCAAATGGAAAATAGAGAATTGTTATATTACGTTCATACGTCCGTTAGTATATTCATCTGTTGATGGTGATGATGATGAGCCCAGGTTAGAGGCTGCGGCCACATCTTACCCGTGGCCGCTGTTGTCACTGCGGTGTTTCGCGGGCGGGCAGATTTATTTGGACGTACCCCCTTCGAAGGGGGAGGGGTCGGGCGCGCCACCCACCGCGCCACCTCCACACATTTGACTGGATCAATAAGTAAGCAAAGGATGCCCGAGCAGAAAAACCATACACCCAACCACCCCAAGGGGGCACACGTAACCGACCCCCCCTCCCCCCTCCACTAGTAGGGGGGGGGGCTCCACAGATTGCCATTTTCTCTTTGCCTACGCTTTAATTAGTTGCGTAGTGACGCGTGTGTATCCATAATCCGAAGTTATTAAAATTGCCAAAAGAATTTTGTAAATGTGGCATAAAGAATGCCGAATTTAATTATAATTTATCAACTAAGAATTCAATATGAAACATTATATTATAGTCGAAAAGAAATACTGTATATACATATTATGTTCTCCATCCGTACCCTATATAAAACAAATATAAATAAAAAAAATTAATCAGCTTTACGCTGTAACCTGCGCACAGCTGGGTAGGCAGATGAAACCCAGTGTTAAGACATTCCGTTTCCCATTTTTCGCCCCATTCTGGAGGAGTTGCGTGGCGTGAGTGGCGGTATTCAACGTCGCCTCTTCACCAGAGCAAAGAAAATATAAATTTAAATATTTCATTTTATCGCATAGGGATCCAACCCACTACCAGTCGCGACAACAGTCACACACTTGTGCCCGTGCGCCACGACTGGCCTCGAAATTACAGACGAAAAGAAACTTATTCCTTGTAAATACATATTGTCTAAAAAATATATATTTCTGTTTTGTTATAAACTCACCATATTTATTGCTCAGGCTTCGAAATAAAGCTAAAATGACCCAATCTTGAATCTTCGGCGCTGACAATGCCACCATAGCGGAAAGATAAGATAAGAGAGTGATACACTGCGGCCCACCTGTGTTAGAACAAAGCTTGCCTATGTACTTTCTTGTTTGAAAATTTTGCTATGTTCATTACCGTGGCTAATCTAATATGGTCCTCATCATCCCCAGGTTCTCATGTGAAATGTAGTTTAAATATAGAAAAAGTCCAAATATTGACATTTGTAAAGGATTATTAAATTAAATTAAAATTAAATCAGCTTCACGCTGTATCCCGCAGACAGCAGGGTAGGCAGAGGGAACCTAGTGTTAAGACACTCTGCTCCCCACTTTCTGCCGAATTCTGGAGGCATTCCGTGTTGAGTGGCAGAACTCAAAGCCGCGCTTAGCCTCGACACCAAAGCGAAGAGATGAAGATATAAATTTAGGTAAATATTTTATCTCCTCGAATGGGGATCGAACCCACAACCAGTCGGTTTTACAGTCACATTTCGTGCCGCTGCGCCACGACTGCCGCAACTTAACATTTAAAATAAACGTTAGTAAAGTAAAAAGGTACCTATAATATGTAATTGTAGTACGTAAATATGTAGACAATAAATAATGTGTAATACTATATTAAAACTTGTAACACTATATTAGATACGTCGCCGAGGCGAAAGCATGCGGCTGTAAACGCGACGGTTGTAGGTTAGATTCTCGCTCGAGGAAATAAAGTATGTGATATCTTCACATCGTCGCTTTGGTAACTACGCAAAGCGCGGTGTTCCGTTCCGCCACTCAACACGCAGTGCCTCGAGAATTCGGCGAAAAATGGGAAACAAATTGTCTGAACACTAGGTTCCTTCTGTCTACCCTGCTGATATGCGAGAAACAGCGTGGAAATGAAAAGATAAAAAGATATGTTGCGACATATCTTAATAAACATAAAATGTCAAATCTCTTTGTTATTATAATACTTTAATATAATAAAACATAAAAAAACTCACCTGTAATCTACGAAAAAGCACCACAGATAGCAACTAACACAACTCATCTAGCAAAAAGTAGGTACCTACTTGCACGACGTAATATTTTATATTCATGAGTTACTCGGGACACCGGTGTCGTGATTCTGCATTCCGCTTGTTTGCTTGCTTGTTTCTAAGAATGTTTATCATTAAAACAGCATTTTGTGAATGCCGTTATCCTTATGTAATTTAAAAATCAACTAAAGATAATCAGCTTCCCGTTCTGTATCCCTCATATAGCTGGGTAGGCAGAGGGAACCTAGTTTTTAGATACTCCGTTCCCTACTTTCCGCCAAATTTTTTGTGGCATTGCGTGATGAGTGGCGGAACTAAAACCCTGACCACAGAGTGAACAAATGAAAATTGTAATTATTTAATTTCCTTGAATGGGAATTGAACCCACAATCTGTCACGTTTACAGCCACACGCTTGTGCCCCTGCGCCACGACTGGGCCTCTACCGTTTTGATAATAATGCAATACTAAAAATATGTATTTACAGGAAAAGGCCTCTGTATATCTATCTATCTATCAATGTATATAAAAATACATATTCCGATTTGCTTGAAAATTTCTTCACAATTTTCTTGGCGTAAATTTGGTGTTTTCACCAGTAAGACCAGGATAACGAGATGATCATATACGTTTCTTTCTTTTTTTTTTCTTAAGTTTTTGACCTTTCCTTTTAGGCTTTAAATATGTTGTCCACATTTATTAATATTTCTTTTTGAAAAATTCTACGAAAAAATTAAAATTTCCAACAAATCTTAAACTTTCCTATAACTTATTATACGTAGAATAAGAGTATTCTGCAGAAAGAGTTTGCTAAAAAGAGATATAAAATTAACTGGTCCTGCTTGTTGAACCATCGACTACAGCTTTTTATTACTTAAACGTTAAAGCTGATTTGTATTAGTAATTAATTTTAAAATAATAATATTTTAAAGGCCAGTCGTGGCGCAGCCGCACAAAGTGTGACTGTAAAACCGACTGGTTGTGGGTTCGATCCCCACTCGAGGAGATGAAATGTCATATTTATTCGGTTCTATTTTAGTACTTAATGTGATCGTGACTGACATTTCTATATTGTCCAGTGATCTTTACGGTTGTATAGATTGTATTTAAATGATCTTAAAAGAAATCAATGTGGTATTTATATAACTTTCTTTTTTATCTAGGCGTAACGTAGCGTGCAAAGAGTTTGTGTCAATAAATATAATACTTTCAAAATTTAAAAAAATATTTATTAAAAAATGCACAAAAACAAAATCAAAAATATTAAGTGTTAAAAATACTTTCTTAATAGAAGGTAAAATTTCAATTTCCAACGTTTCTTATTTTTTTTTAAATTTGCATTATTGTGTTTATTAGTTCGATGATGTCAATATCCAAAATGAAAATGAGCTGTATGTTTTTAATTTATTATATGAAAAATAAATTAATTAAAGAAAGTATATCATGTGCTGTTCCTGTCTTTTTAATGGCTGTATCCTTTTGTATGTTATTTTCTATACATCCTATTATAGTATTTATTAACATCGGTCATTTCTTAGGCTTATTATTTTTTAAAAAGATACTACCTAAATAATATTCGATACAAAAGATATAATAAACATTCAATGCGTTGATCTTAAAACGGAACAGATTTAAAGAGGAAAGACAAGCGGACTTTTTATATAGTTTATAGAGAATGTAAACAAAAACAAAACACGATAATCTTACTTTCTTAGACATAGAAAGTAAGGTTCACCTTATTGCAATATAGAATTGTCAACGGTGGTTCACGGTGTGTCCCACACGTAGCAGGGTACGCAGAGGGAACCTAGTGTTAAGACACTCCGCTCCCCAATTTCCGCCAAATTCCAGAGCCAGAATTCCAGAATTGCGTGTTGAGTGTCGTAAATCAACGCCGTTCAATGCCTCTAGATTTTGACGAATTATTTGTATTTTTCTTAAATCTTATTTAGAAAAAATTATAAATATCCAGATTCTACATTATAGCGTTTCAGCCAAGTATTGCCACCGGAATTAATGCGCCGCTTGCCTTAACATCCAATCTTTTTGTTCCCCTCCCCCTTTTCTACTAATGCCAATAATGGATGGCCTCACTGTACCCAATTCGAGCTAAATGGACGATGTTTGGCGATACATCTTTTACGTTTATTTTAACTGTTAGTTTGCTATCGATCGGGGTTTTTTTTTCTAATTATAGTTTTTTTTTTAATTATTTTTATCCTGTGTTCACTTAGAGCGCGTTATTTCGAACTGTACGCTTTACGTGATAGAGTGCTTATTTGTAAATGGCAACTTTTAATAAAAAATTAATTACAATATGTAATTGGTCGATCCCTAAGTTAGTGTTTGTACATATTTATTCAATATATTATATAGAATATATGTATATGTATATGGTATTAATGAGGTGTCTGCGTGAGACTGCGTGGTAATAATAAGTAGCCGGCGCTACCCCTCGACGCCCTCCCCCCACCCCTCAGACCGCACGCGCCGCGTCACCACACAAAAGCCATCTTAACTTAAACCGGTCCTCGATATAGCCAACTTTTAATTTAACATAATGAATGAAATATCATAATGACCTAGTTCGTACTTATAGATACCCACCAGGTAACTACGAAGTTATTAAAAAATTAATGGTACTTTATTCTAAACAAACATATTCTTTGTTTCGTATAAAATAAGACAATAAATTATATTAGAATAGGTCTCGACTCCGACCCGGGCTTTTATCATAAAACTGTATTTTTATATATGACTAATATCATATAGTTCAGGATCATTTTATATTAGATTTATATGTTATATATGAATTTTATTGTAATGTTCTTCTAGTACTCTTATCTATCCAGCATTTGATTCATATTGAAATTGTCTTTTTTTGTCCTAAGTTTTGTAATCTGTAAGTTAGATAAGTTTAATTCCAATATAATAAATATCCACGATTATACAAATGGACCGAGGCGGCGGACATGTTGTGATACGAGTGCGCGTGTCGTAATGGCGGCAGATCGGCGTATAAAAATTAATAAGCTGACGTGAGCGCGTTTCGCAACGCACCTGGCCTGCCGCCGCCGCCGCCGTCTGCTGGGCTGCTGTGCCAATACTTACACTTACAATTAATTCTTTAAATTCTCATGTGTTTTGTTGCCTTCTTTTTTCGTTTTGTCACGTTTGCTTCACGCTGTATCCCGCTGTATGAATGTAGCGGGGTAGGTAGAGACACTTAGTGCTAATACACTCTGTTCGCTATTTTCTGTCGATTTTCGAGGCATTGCTGAAACTTAACGTCGCGCTTTTACCTTCCTACCTAAAATATGAATAATTGATTCCTCCAAGTGGGGTCAAATCTACAACCGTAGCGTTACAGTCACAAGCTTCAACCCCTGCGCCACGATGACCTCTTCTCATCTCATTGCACCATTATCAACAATCGAATAAATTAATTCACAAAATTCTACTATTTCGTACCCTTTTGATGGGTTTAGTTACGTGTTTTATAATATCAACACCGGCCAATATCCCCATTTGGACGGTTCTATTTTGCAACGATTACGCTACTATATGTCGGTACGTTTCCATTAATGGCGTACATGATTCATAGAATTAGTAGGTACGTACATCTAACTATACCTAAGTGTTTCAATGTAGATCATTATTTTAAATGTAGTTGTATAAACAAATTTAAAATTTTATAGACAGATTTTTTTTTATATTTTCAAAGTGGAAGCGGGGTAGGCATAGGGAACCTAGTGTTAAAACACTCCGTTCCCCACTTTCCGCCGAATTCTGGAGGCATTGCGTGGTGAGTGCCGGAGCTCAACTCCGCGCTTTGTCTCGACACCAGAGCGAAGAAATGAAAATATTAATGTAAATAAATATTTCACTTCCTCGAGAGGGCATCGAATCCACAACCAGTCGATTTTACAGTCACACTTTGTGCCACTGCACCACTACTGGCCTCTAAATATGACAATATAAAGTATAAGATTTTATATTAATAACTAGTGTAATAACATATGTAAATTTGCTCACAGATACATATTTATACACAATTATACCAAAAGATTAACAAAATCATCAGTTCATTGAAACAAGACATTTGAGGTCTTCGATAGTTAAATAGAATCATGAAAAATAAATAATTTTTTGCTCTTGCTTGACATACTCGGAAATGTAAATGAAGAAGTAGTAATATGATAAAAATGCAAAAAATCGACATTTATTTATATGTTTTCAGAGAATTAGACACCTAACTTTATTCATCATTACGTATCTTCTCGCAACAAGAAAATATTTTATCAATCATCCAAAAATACTTTACCAATATGGTCGGCTTCACGCTGTATCCCGCACAGAGCAGGGTAGGCAAAGGGAACCTAATGTTAAGACACTCCGTACCCGTAGAAATGAAAATATAAATGTAAATAAATATTTCATTTCCTCGAGTGAGGATCGAACCCACAACCAGTCCATTTTACGGTCACACCTTGTGCCTCTGCGCCACACAATATGTTAGTAGTACCATAATATAATAATGTTAAATTCTATCTTTATATGATGCTTTTAATACGATATCTAAATGTGCAATTATTATACATTATAGTGGCGATGGAGGAAGAAACCACGGATCTCCCGGGCACAGACGGGCTAGCGCCGAAGCAGCGGCACCAGGCGAAGCACCGCGAGCTCTTCCTTTCCCGGCACGTGGAGACGCTGCCCGCCACGCACATACGCGGCAAGTGCACCGTCACACTCCTCAACGAGACAGAGTCGCTGCTCAGCTATCTCAATAAGGATGTGAGTATGTACCGCGCGAGGGAAGACACCAATGTTGGGCTTTATGTAGAACGTTTTTTTTTTTCAATTTTAGTTTAGCTTTTATAATTCAATATAAACTCTATGGCGTAAGTGAAAGGTCATATTTTTTTTTGTTTGATATAAATATTATTTTATTGTTATAATATACAACCTTGACATTTTAGAAATAGTAGTAAGATATGGGTGTTTTTGTTGAGTAAAATATTGTCTTGCTCGGCTGTGTTAACACTAGGTTCCTAGGTTCCCTTCCTATTCTGATACGTGCGGGTTAAAGCGATAAGCTGAAAAAAAAAAGTTTTGCATAAACATGTTGGAGTAGGACGTGTAGACAGTAGGATCTATTCCGACGCCTGGAAGGTGTTAGTTATTAAGGATGATTATACTTTCATAAAGCTAAATAAATTCAGTATTATGGAGCTACTATTGAAAGCTAAACGCAAGTAAGACAACTTCACTACTGTTTGAAAACGTGAAAATATATATAAAATTTTGAGGCAGACGTGGCGCAGCGGCACGAAGTGTGACTGTAAAACCGGCTGGTTGTGGGTTCGATCCCCACTCGAGGAGATGAAATATTTACTTAAATTTATATTTCCATTTCTTCGCTCTGGTGTCGAGGTTAAGTGCGGCGTTAAGTTCTGCCACTCAACTCGCAATGCCTCCGGAATTCCTCTGCCTACCCTGCTGTGTGCGGGATACAGCGTGAAGCTGATTTAATTTATATATATATATATATATATATATATATATATATAATTAAAATTGGTAAATGCTTAAACTAATATAATGACATACAGTAGTGTATTATACGTAATATGTATGTATTTACGTTTGTACGCGTCCGGCACGAATCGTAACTCCAATAATATTCCATCTACGCCAACTAATAAGGAAATGAGCATGCACTTGCCGACTATCTCGTATCGCTGTCCGAGCTTCCTGTTTGCTTTATTGCGAGCGCCATATAAAGATTGATATTGTATTTAATCATATTATTTAGTTATTATTGTCGAATATTTCGGGCCACGTTTCGGGCTCTTTGACGGACGGTTAAAAAAATTGAGAACTTTTAATACGACTTCACGTTATATCTCGCATATATCACTGGAGACAGAGGGAACCTAATGTTAAGACACTCCGTTCTGCCGAATTTTTCGAAGCATTGCGTGTTGAGTGGCGGAAATAACCGCCGGGATTTCGCCTTGATGCCAAAGCGAAAAAAGGAAAATATTAATAAATCATTCCCCCGAATGAGGATCGAACCCACAACCGCCGCGTTACAGTCACGCCCTCTTGCCCTTTATCTCAACGATAAATATTGTTTTTCTCTATTATAAATTATTGAACGCTCTAGCTAACATAAAATTATACTTTTTTTTTTCGTCATAGTCTAGTCTATTATGTAGGTCATTACTACACACTTCACTTGTCATATAGACGAGTTAGAGAATTTTTTACAATAGAATTTCTGTATTTTATATTTCAAATATAAATTTATATAAACGCATTTAGTAATACGATGTTAAATGTATAAAAACTCGAATTAAATCAAATCAGCTTCACGCTGTATCCCGCACACAGCGGGGTAGGCAGAGGGAACCTAGTGTTAAGACACTCCGTTCCCCACTTTCTGCCTAATTCTGGAAGCATTCAAATTCAAAATTATATAAAATTAAGGAAATATAAATTTAAGTAAATATTTCATCTCCTCGAGTGGGGATCGAACCCACAACCAGTCGGTTTTACAGTCACACTTTGTGCCGCTGCGCCACGACTGGCCTCTTGAATATTATAAATATGATGAATAAGTAATGCTTTCCGCGCCATGTAACTATTACTGTGGGAAAAATTATCTATATTGTTTTAAATATTAAATAGGCAAAAAAAAAGAATAAAAAGACATTGTCGATAGTTTATTTTTTTTTATTTTGCAATTCACATTTTATAATTTTATTTATTTTAAAGTCCTTCAACTCTCAACATGTTTTAGTTAAAACTCTCTATTTCTTTGTTTCAGGACGCATTTTTTTATTGTTTAGTATTTGATCCTTCACAAAAGACTTTATTAGCAGATAAGGGAGAAATCAAAGTTGGAAGTAGATATCAGACTGAAGTAACTAATTTATTAAAAGAAGGTAAGATTATTTTTTTTTTACATTTTTAAAGTTTAATTCCACATTTAGGAAAAAAAAATACTTATTAAGAAAACGTATGAAAATTTTAACGTAGCGGAATTTGAGTCCGGCTCTCCGAGAACGTATGGCTTAGTTGGTCAGACCGCTTGGACTTGGATTCCGAAAAGGCGCGGGGGACTTCAAATCCCGCAAAATTTTTATACGTTTTCTTAATAAGTATTTAAGCTAAGATAATTTTTTATTTTTTTATTATATAATAGTATGAACGTTAATTTATAACAATAGTACATATTAATTTGGCTATCATAACAATTGAGTTCAAAATACTGAGTTAAAAGAAATGTAAACAAAATTTATTAAGAAACTTTATTATGAACCAAAGCTCAATCAGCTTTGGTTTCTAATTAAAGCAATATGTACTTAAATTTTATAAAATCACTAAGTACTTGAATTGTATTTACTTTAATCATATTACCTCTTCATACTTTATAAAAATTATTTCGTCATGTCAATCTATCGTGACTTGTCATATTTTGTACTTTATCAATTTATGTTCTTTTTTCTAAATTTATAAATGAAAATTTAACTTTTTAGGCTTCAAGATAAACTTTGTTTTTTTAAATATATCCCTATGTGATCTATTTGTTGTAGAGGCTGTGCTGGTACAGTTACAGAGCATGTGACTAGACGCATGCGATTCGATACATATTCGGTGCAATAAATTATTTTATATTTTTATTTTCTCGCTCTGGTAACACGACAAAGTGGTGCAATGAGTTCCGCCAACACTCCAGCGAAATATCTCGAAAATTCGACGGTGCATAGGAATCGGTGTCTTAACTCTAGGTTCCCTCTGCCTACCGTGCAGTATATAATACGTGTACCGTGCGTTGCAGGCGAGGAGGACACCCGCGCTCGCAGCTCGCTGGAGACGCTGGTGTGGACGCCGGCGCACGGGCTGTCGGACCGCCAGATCGACCAGTTCCTGGTGGTGGCGCGCTCCGTGGGCACCTTCGCGCGCGCGCTGGACTGCTCCTCCAGCGTCAAGCAGCCCAGCCTGCACATGTCCGCCGCCGCCGCCAGCCGCGACATCACGCTGGTCAGTAGCCACTCCTAAAAGGAAGGAAAATATGAACAATATCACAGATATTTGAATATATATATTTTTTTGTTTCTTCTTCCTTACACTACAGACGTATGGTCCGTACCTTTTTTTATATATTCATTTCTTACTATATATTTATTTTTTAGGCATTACCTAGAACTAGACTTATGTTATTATATAGGGGAGAGGGGGGTAGCTTTGAACAGGGGCACCTTTGAAAATATGTGTTAACAGAGTTATTTTAAAAAGAAATTTTGGTAGATTTTTTTTGAGTAGTGGCAGCACTAATCTGCACACGTGTCACTTGTCACCGCTGATATATGAGAGCCCGTGGTTGAGTTACGAGGAGTGTTTGATTTTGAGTAAAATTTTATGCATTTTTAAATAAGCGCGTAAGGATCGCAGGGATCCAATTCAAGGTATATGGTTTTATTTTTTCCTCTTTTAGTTAGAATGTTTCATATATCATGCAATAAACTAGAAATCACTACAATTTTTAAACATTTACTTGAAAAACAAACGTTTGTAATTTTTTAATTACCACTGAGGCAGCTTTGAACAAAATAAGGGGGGCACTTTTGAATATTATTATATGTAAAAAAATACCGCGAAAGAAAAACAAAACTATAATTAACTTTTTTTCACAAGAAAGTGACTCAAAAATGCATTTGGAATCAGAAGAAAAAGTGACAATTTACTGTGAAGAGAATGAAGATACTGAAATCTGTGCGTATGAAGACTACGAAATGGAATTAGACTACAACTTAATAAATATTGGAGACTTAGTTTTAGCGAATGTCTCATCCTCTGTGAATAATAAAAAAGTATCTTGTATTTTTTTTTCGTTCTTGAGAAAGAGGACAAGTGCTACGTTAGTTTTTCAAAAGTCATACGAAGACTAGACTTGAAGCCAGTCACAGCGCAGCGGCACGAAGTGTGACTGTACAACCGACTGGTTGTGGGTTCGATCTCCACTCGAGGAGATAAAATATTTACTTAAATTTATTATATATTTATATTTATTTAGTTGAGTTCTGCCACTCAACATGCAATGCCTCCAGAATTCAGCAGAAAGTGGGGAACGGAATGTCTTAACACTAGGTTCCCTCTGCATACCGTGCTGTGTGCGGTATAAAACGTGAAGCTGATTTTTATTTCTTACGTAGACTACTTCCTCCAATTTCAGTTGTTGGTGACGTCACATACTACATCTATGTTTTCCTTTAAATTTAATTTTTCTTAGTTCAAATTAGGGTAGTAAGCTAAAAAATAAACAGCTTACTGTTTATTTTATTCTATGATTGATCCCATAATGTTCATTACTTCTAGGAAGCCAAAGCTACCTTTTTGTTTGTACGTTTTTTAAAGTCTATTAATAATATTAAAGTTATTTAAAACTAGTACTAGTACAATCGCAATATAAAAAAAAAAAATAGCTTCACGCTGTATCCCGTACACAGCAATGTAGGCAGAGGGAACCTAGTGTTAAGACACTCCGTTCCCCACTTTCTGCCGAATTCTGGAGGCATTGCGTGTTGAGTGGCAGAACTCAACGCCGCGCTTAATTTCGACACCAGAACGAAGAAATGGAAATATAAATTTAAGTAAATATTTCATCTCCTCGAGTGGGGATCGAACCCACAACCAGTCGGTTTTGCAGTCACACCTCGTGCCGCTGCGCCACGACCGGCTGCAATATTAAACTAGGTATATTATTTTTTTAAGTTAACATGGTACTGATATTTGATCTCCATCGTTTCTAATGTTAAGATTATTACTAAAGTTACTTAAAAGTTTGATAAGCCTTTTAATTTCATTGAATTCGATGATAGTTCAAAACTGCCCCGTATATGTTCAAAGCTACCCCGCAAGGGGGGCAGCTTTGAACATTTGACTACTGCTACTGAAGTTGATATTGCACCTTTACCTTATATATATTTCTACATATGATGCTACGATTTTGTGGCACAATAGTTGGACTAAGCATTGTGAAATAGTAAAGAAGTTAAAAACTGTAGAATTTTTAGATATGACACAAAGTTTAAAAATCGTTCGAATGTGCCCCCCTCTCCCCTACATATATTTCTATATTTATACAATATCTCCTTAAGAGAGTCCAGTTATTCATTTCAATTGCCACTTGCCAACTTAACATTAAATAACATTGTAATCTAAAACAACATGCATAATTTTTTTTAACATTCCTTATAAACAAATTTAATCCAATTGATTACAAATACATCTTATAAAAAAAATATTTGTATATAAAAAAAAATCTTTTAGCCTTAAAAACGATAACGCTAATTGTCTTTTACAACTGGTAAAAATATTATATACATATTGCCTGACATTTTTCCCTTTTCTGATCTTTTAATTATTGATGCAAATGCTGCATCAACAATTAAATAATTCAAATATAAATTAAAAATGCGGGTCGGTTTCCATGAGGCGCGGGTTCGAGTCCCGCTACCTTCCAATTAAGTTCAAGTATTTTTCTTTCCTAAGTGTGGATTAACACTTTAAAAATATATAAAAAAAGCTATCAATTCCCAACAAGCGCGGCGTTGAGTTCTGCCACTCAACACGCAATGCCTCCAGTATTCAGCAGAAAGTGGGGAACGGAGTGTCTTAACACTAGGTTCCCTCTGCCTACCCTGCTGTGTGCGGGATACAGCATGAAGCTGATTTAATTTTTATCAATTCCCATTGAACGTCATACTTAGTAAGTTTATTTAAATTTATACATTGTTGTCGTACTACGAGACATTTTTCCTTTTCCATCATTGTCGAACACAGAAACATTTAGAAATTACATTTGAGATGATAAACTTTGCTAACGTAATTGCAAACAATAAAATGACACGAGTTTTATGCGTGGCAATTAACTTCAGGGACATTTATAAATATATAGTACACCTGATCGTTGTTCATCGAATGTGTAATTCGTTTAGTGAAAATTATATTTTTTTTTATATAGGTATATTGTTTGTTTACTTTATGAAATATATATATTTATTTATTTTTAAAATCTAATATTTAATATTTTCTTTGCCCTTCGGCAATGAGATGAAATGAGGCGTTGAGTTATGTCACCCAATACGCATTATCAAGATTTGGCGGAAAGTGGGGGACGGAGTGTCTCGACTCTAGGTTTCCAAGTTGTCTTCGACTACCTGGCCGTGTGGGATACAGAGTGAAGTTAAAAAATAAATTCTAGTAATAGATTCTTTCAATATACATACCTAAACTAGCATTTGTTTTATTGCGTGAAAGTAATATTTTTTAAAACAAAGATATTACATAAAATTCTTTATTTTATTAATTAAATAATATTTTTTTATACATTTTAAAGTAATCAGATTCAGCCTTATGGGCGTGTTTATGTAAAAATGTTTACTACGCTTAAAGTGAATTTAAATAAATTTATGAATATACTCTGTGATTAAAACATTTTATTAAACACACAGAAGAGTAGGCAGAGGGAATTCCTTCCTAAGAAATGGAAATATAAATAAAAATAAATATTTAATTTCCTGGAATGGGAATCGAACCCTGCGCCCCTGCGCCACGGCCTCCGTTTGAACATTCTGTAATAAAAGTTATAATAATAATAATTTGTAATAAATATGGCCAGCATTATTACTATATCTCTCTAGCTTGAACTAATAAAATCCTTTCTAATATTTCAAATTATTTCAAACTTTATTTCACATTTACTATTTTAACAAACCACTTCACTTTATACATCTAGTTAATTTACTATCTTTATCTGATACAATATTGCTGATATTAGTAAGTAAACAGAGCCACTCTATGAGAACCGACTATAGTATAGGGTCGCCTCTACTTCTCTCCGAAATTTTGTCCCTTATATATGGTATTATTACAGAATAGTAGAGAAAGAATAGCGTTCTAAGCGTTCCCAAAGCAACGTGTACGACGCTTTTATAAAATTGTATGTCGTAAAATATGCTCTTTCATTGATTTAATTAGAAGTAGAACCAAGTTATTGCTTGATATACTAATATATAGATAACATTGTGTAACAGTTCCACGCAATGGACACACTCCACAAATCGGGCTACAGCATAGAAGCGGCTCTCTCCTCACTGGTGCCAGCCTCCGGGCCGGTGCTCTGCCGCGACGAGATGGAGGAGTGGTCGGCCTCCGAAGCGAACCTCTTCGAGGAGGCGCTAGACAAGTACGGCAAGGACTTTGCTGATATACGACAGGATTATGTGAGTTTTGTTTGTACTGTTATTGTTTAGTTTTTAAAATTTTGGTCATAATAAGTTCGATATTTATTATGTACATCATTATTTGAATATAATATATTATTCATAAACTATTTTTACAATTACATTCTTTTCCGCAAATATGTTGATTAAAAAAAACAAAATTTTATTTACTACCTTTCATTACCGTAAAGATCGTGACAATATGGTTAACATCTTGGAAGATTAGATTTCTCTGGTAAAGCGAAGCGCGGAATTGACAGCAAATCCAATACAATAAATATATTCACTATATTACCTTTTGGCTAAGAATCATACTCATTATTCAATCAAAATTCTAAAATATAAATAAAAAACTATAATTGAACAATTTCAGCTGCCATGGAAGACGCTAAAGAATCTAGTGGAGTACTACTACATGTGGAAAACGACGGACCGCTACGTGCAGCAGAAGCGCGTGAAGGCCGTCGAGGCCGAGTCCAAGCTGAAGCAAGTGTACATTCCCAACTAGTGAGTGTTTGTACCGACGCCACGTTACTATTGTCTATTTCTGTTGTTTTGCTCTTTTGTTTTGTTTATTTATTTTTTTTATTAATTTTACGGGAAACGCTGGAGAGAAAAATTGGCACCGTTTTCTTTTTCTATGAGAGTAAGGAAGTGAAAATAATTAATTCTCCCAAGCGAGAATGGCGACCCAAAACCGTCGCGTTTACAGCCGTTGTGCTGCTGCGCCGCAACAGCATCTTTTAATATTTATTTTATTTTAATGTTGAATTCTATATTCAACTACGCTTTTTCAAATATAATATTTTTATTATAATGTTTAGTACGTTGTAATAAATGAATTTGTATAATAATATTTACAGTAACAAGGCGAACTCGGCTCTGATAACAAGTTCGAGTGCCAGTAAAGGCGCTGTTCTCAACGGCGGTACAAACGGCACCCCGGCCATCCCGCCGAGCCTCTGCGCATCCTGTCAAGGTATGTGTTTTTTTGTTTAAAATTTGATTTTTATTGAAAAATTGATCTGTGATGACAGAATCATGTATGTTTGCCTTAACTGGAAATGTCAGCCAAATACTTCGGATAGATCTAACAAACCAAACTTAGTATTATAATACGTTTTTTGCCATAATTATATTGGTTTTTATATTTTATTAATTTCTGTCTATTTATTAGTAGATGTATCTAAAGTTCATATAAAATCTTTTAAATGTATTGTTTGTTAATTCATAATTTTACGTTTCATCAATTTTAGTGACAAATTCAAACCAGTGGTACTCCTGGGGTCCGCAGCATTTACAATACAGATTGTGCGGCTCATGCTGGCAGTACTGGAAGAAATATGGAGGACTTAAGGTAACAAATGTTGTATGTGCCATTTCAAAGTAATTATCATATTTTTATTTTTAATATTTTTTAACCTAATTTAACATGTTTTTAATTAATACATTTTAAATGACTTATTTGCATGACAATGATTATTATATAATGATCATACAGAAGTTTATTGAATATATTGGAATTTGCTGCTGGGCTGTGATACTATGGAGTTAACGCGATAATTATGGGTTCGATTCCCACTGCGGTAATTATTTGCGTTTCCCAGCTTTGCCAATGACAAAGTGTGGCGGTTTCATCCTACTGTACACACAGTGTCTCGTCTTCAGATAGAAAGCGGAGAGTGGAATCTTCTAACTCGCGATATACAACATGAGGCTCAAAAATAAACTAATGTTAAATTCTTTGTTGTTAAAGCTATTTTTACAAACATTATAATTGTACCATTTGGGACTTAGTTGATAAGTTGACTTGCTAACATATTTAAATATATATAATTTGTAATTTGCATTATTATCACTTTATTTAAAAGTGAATAAATGATTAAATTGAAAGGTATTTTAAATAAAACTATTTTAACCGGATTAATCACGTATATTTTGTATTTTTATACATTTTTGGAAACCCGACGTTTCGAACACTTTGCAGTAGTCCGTGGTCACGGGTAGACTGAGGTGGCATTCGTCTGTCAGTTGACATAATTATTATATCAAACTACCGCCAACGATTTCTTAATTGCCTCGCGTACTGCCCTGGATTCCTGCAGAATGAGCTGATAGTATCTTGCCCTCTGGTATGGTGGGTTTGAGACTTTAATGATTTTATGAGTGGGTCCCAGGTGGTAGAAAGTTTCCAGCCATCCTCTCTATTGAAATTAGGATGTTTTTGTATTTCAATAGCCTCGCGGATCATTCTAGGAATGTATCTGTTTTCCTTAGCGAGGATTTGTGGTTTATCAAACCTAATGTAGTGGCTGGGTTTATCCACAGTATGCCTACACACAGCTGACTTCGATACATGCCCATTCTTGATGTCAGAGATGTGTTCCTTCACCCTCACCCCGATGCTTCTCTTTGTTTGACCGATGTATGATAAGCCACAGTCACAGTCTAATTTGTATACACCTGCACTCTGTAAAGGAATATTACTTTTCACTGGTCTCAAGAACCGGACCGAACTCTGGTTCCGGTTAAAATAGTTTTATTTAAAATGTGTAACAATCGTGAAAATCAAAGAACTTATTATGTTGAAAGGTATTTTTTACTTCACGAACCAAACTTGTAAATTTTTAGATAATTCTACTACTAAAAAGGGCATCTGCCTAAGTTTGGTGGTTGTGGGTTCGATTCCCACTTTGGGAATGAATTATATTCGTTTCCTCGCTCTGATAACAAAATAAATCGTAATGTTAAGTGTTGCCTCTCATTACGCAATATATCGAAAATTGGTTCAGAGTTACATACTAAGTTTTCTCTGCTTATTTTACTATAAACGATACAGTGTAAAGTTAAAAAAATAACAGTAGTATTATAGGATTCGACCAAGCAAGTTTATTATCGGTCCATCGTTAATTTGGGGCCAGTCGTGGCGCAGGGACACAAGCTTGTGACTGTAAACACGACACAATAAGTTGGGGGTTCGATTCCCACTCTAGGAATTGACATATTTCATATTTTTATTTTCTCGTTCTAATAACGAGGCAAAGCATGGCGTCTTATTCCGCCACTCGACACGTGCACGTACAATACCTTCAGAATTCGTGGGAAAGTGGAAAATCGAGATGTTTTAATGGGGACGGACTGTCTTCATACTAGGTTCCCAAGTTCCCTTTACCTACCTTGCGATGTGCTGGGTATAGTGTAAAGCTTAAAAAATTGTATAAACAAGAGAATTACCGATATGGTCTGGTAAATAATATACTATTGTGTGCGCGCAGACGGCGGGCGTGTTCGGCGAGAGCGAGGCGGAGACGCGCACGGCGCGCGCAGAGGGCGAGGAGGCCGCGCTGTCCGTGTCGCACCGCCCGCACCGCTGCACCGTGCTCAACTGCGCCAAGGTCTGTGTATGGCCGTCTTCTGTGTTGCATAGTTAACGACTTTTCTAAATCACTACATTATATTTTTTTGTATATTTTTAGAAATACCATCATATTTTAATTTCAAAAGAAAAATTAAATATTCGAGGAATTTCTAGACAGATGTCAAAAGCATTTTTTTCGAACAAAACTTTTAATGTTAATGTCCCATTGAATTCTGAATAAAAGGACATAACTAATTTCTTCTAAGAATAGACAAATTAAAATCATTTAATGTTTATTTAATGTTTATTTCCTTTTTATTTGTTATTTGTTATATTTTTTTGCTGCTGTGACGTTTACTGAGTGTTAATTGACAAACTGGTGTTATTGTAATTATACTTATTTGTATGTTCTTGAAAATTCAGTTTAAAAGTAGGCAATCTGTATAAAGTATTATCTAGTTTTATTCTAGAAAATTAAAGACCATCATAAAAATGTCTAGACAGAAAGTTAAGGCAAAATAAACATGTCAAGTATGATTCATGTAGACGTTACATTTGTACAGGAGTTCAAGCTGCGCGCGCACCTGGCGCGGCACGTGGCGACGGCGCACGGCGGCGCGGGCGAGGGCGCGCGCCCCGTCATGAAGACGCGCGCCGCCTTCTACCTGCGCGCCTCGCCCTTCACGCGCCTGGCGCGCCGCCTGGCCCGCGCGCTGCGCCGCCCGCGCCACTACGCGCGCTCGCCCTTCTCGCCCATCAACCTGCACCAGGTCAAGCACGAGTGCACCGTGGCCATGGCGGGGCTGGGCGCCGGCGCCGAGATGCGCGGCGCCACGGGCGTGCCGCGCGCGCGCGGGCCCGTGGGCGCCGTGGCCACGCGCCTGGCCGCCGCGCTGGGCACGGCCGCGCCGCGCGCGCAGGACTGGCTCACGCTCACGCCGCGCGACCGCATGCCGGCGCCCGCGCACGTGGCCTTCCCCAAGCCGCCCAAGGCGCCGGACGGCAGCCTCATCTACGAGCGCGTGGTGTCGCGCGCGGAGCAGGAGGCGCGGCGCGCGGAGGCGGCGGGCGCGCTGCCGCTGACGGCGCTGGCGCCGCTCGCGCCGCTGCCGCCGCCGCCGCCGCCCGCGCTCAAGCGCCGCGCCTACGACGACATCAACGGACTCGACAGTCAGTATCATGCCACTTAACATTGTCTGTCGCTTTTGCTCTATGCCATCCTTGTCTGTCTTTCTTCTTGATTACACTATTGGTTATAAATGCAACACAATTTGATAACGATGTAGGATGAATGTATATATACTTAGAAATAATTCAAAATACAACCATATATAATGCACTACAACATTACAGAAAGAGGGCCAATAGTAAAATATACGGCCAGACCTAAAGGTCTATAGTATGACGGGGGGTTAAAACCGTGCTTAGTGTCTGGCAATGGAAAACGTCATTTCTAATATAATTAAAAAAAAAATACTATTTTTTGCATCCATTCTTGCCAAAGTAACCACCACCCAAACTATATTCGTTGATAATACATACCAGTGTTGAGTGTACGCGTACAGAAATTTTCAGACTATAAAATAACGAAGATCTGGCTACTGTCTATCGCGTCCCTTCTCTCTTGCGTGATTATGATGTCACACAATTATTACATTTCATTTAACAACAACATCAATCAAGAAACAATATTTAATTAAAGTTTTTATTTTAATTATGAAAATGTAATCAACTTTTTGTTGTATTTATTTTGTCTTTGTTATAAATGAACCCACAGCTTTTACATCTTTTCATGTAATTGCATCACAGCATTAAAAATATACTTACATATTTAATAATATGTGGAAATTAAACTTTATAAAAAAGGGACCTTAGATTTTTTTTTATTTTAACACAACATGACAACAACACACATTTTATGGTTTATGTTGCTCTCCGTCTTCAGCTAAGCTTCTATTTGTACAAGTATTTTGATTTGTCATTGTTTGACTTTTAAATATTATTTAATTTATTTTAAAGTACTTATTCTTCTAACTATAAAAAAGCTAACTATATTTTTTTTATAAACTTATCATTTTACAATATACAAGTTTGGAAATTAAAATAGATATTCAGAATCCTTACAAAATGTACATACTAAAAGGAAATTTATATCTATAAATTATTGAAACAAAATATAAATAATTTTGCTCATGGACTTATATGTGTAGACATGTATCACTCTTAAAAGTCCCCGCCCAAATAACCCTTGTGAAATATAATAATCTCTATGAGATGTTATTTTTCTTTTTGTGCTGCTTAATTTTGTCGGAGTAGCAACAGGTTTGAAGTCACAACAATATTTTTATCAATAAATCATTATTCCTGTGGTTGTTCTCATTTCCCACCCCTTCAAATATTTTGAATGTTATTTTTTTTCAATTTATTAAGGTAGGGAGGAGAGGTTAGAGGTAAACTAGGGGCCATTTAGTGAGTGAACACTCAATATGTTGTTATATTTTTTATACATATCATTTTTTATATTTTCTACGTCCTTTATATTTATATGTGTTGTGTGTGTCTTTTGATCATAGACATGGTTTTTTTTTTATTCGGTAGTGAAATGATCAAGGGATGCATTTATTAGAAATGATACAATTGTTGACGATCTTTCGACTTTTGTCCGAAATATCGAAATCGTATCGTCTCTATAGATGTCGTTGCGTACTAGTATTTGCGTAGTATATAGTAATGTGTGAGTGGTGTGTGGTGTGGTGCAGGAGGCGCGGCGCGCGGGGCCGAGGCGCACGCGCCGCCGCCCGCCAAGCGGCCCAACAAGCACCCGGCGCCCATGCAGCGGCCCTCGCGCGAGCAGTACGCCGCCATGTGCGCGCGCGCGCAGGCCACCGGACAGCCGCTGCCCGCGCACGTCTTCACTCACGTACGTCGCGACTACTACTGACTAATCTGCATTATTTATGTTTTCTAATTATAATATCGATTTTAAAACTTAAATAATTTCCTTTGGTTCTATAACGTTATTATATGCCGCGAATAACACATCTTCCATATACAAACAACACCGAACTGTTACGATTTTATTATAAGTATAAATAAATTTGTATGATATAACACTTTTTAACTTTAACAATATATGGGAAGAAAATTAAAAAATATACCTAGTATGAAAATAGTTATACCTATTCTGCATAGAGTAGCATTGGGCTGATATGAGTCTATAAATATATATATTCTTCAACCATGGTTGTGGACTGAATCCCACTTTGCAGCGATCCTTGCGCATATAATAAGTGCACCTCGAAGACCAGAACGAGGGTATTTAAATAATAAACTCTCCCTGGTAGGAGTTAATCTCACACAGTCGTGTTTACAGTCAAACACTGTGCCACAAAACCTCTAATATTGCATTAAACGGTTATATCAATTGTGGATGTTTTTTATAGTATATAAAAAATACCATTTTTAAAATTATATATTTAATTTATACTTCTTACATTTTCATTACTGAGAATTCATCATGACTGAATTATTATATATGTATATTACACTAAGAAAAACCAAGTATAATATTATAACTGCACTATTAATAATATATATTTTTTTCTTTGAAACAGATAAATGGTAAACCCACTAACTTAACCGGTCGTGGTGGGCGACGCCACGTCATACCGTGGATGGATGCTCCCGATGACCTCTACTTCAGAGCTACCGAGACCGCCAAGTACGTATATTAATTATATACGTACATTATATTATAGTTATTTTAAACTTGAATTTACATCATAAAATTATTCACTAGGGAAATTAAATATTATTATTATTTTTTCTTTTGTTTTGCATATTAAATTAAAGTGAATATTTATTTTTGTGAAATATGTATTATCTCATACGTTTTATATTATAGAGGGTAGATTCAAAATATCTAGTGTAAAAGGAAATTCATCATGATGAGAGCAAGGAAATAATTTGGATCTAATGTAGATCGATAAACCCAAAACTGTTCCGATCTCTCTCTCTCTTCTTGTTTTATGTTTAAATGAATATTTAATTTTGTGCCCAGATCCGCCAGACGGACCCTCAGCTGCGGCGAGCTGCGCCGCGGCGCGCGCGCTCCCTGGCGGGCGATGCGCGGCGCGGCGGGCGCTGGGGCGGCGGGCGCGGGGGCGGCGGGCGCGGGGGCGGCGGGCGTGGGGGCGGCGGGCGGCAAGGGGGCGGCGGCGGCGGGGGCGGCGGCGGGCGCGGCGCCGCTGCAGCTCGTGATCCTGGACTGACAGGAGCCGCCGCGCCCGCCGCACGCGCCGCACCCCTACACCATGGAGGCGCTGCTCGCCGACGGCTGAGCCCGCGCCGCTGTATATTGCTCGTGTACATAGCCCGCCACCCGCGCCACCGCCACACACGATACCGGACGACGTATTTTTGAAACCGAATCGCCGACGCAGGATTCTGTAGATAATATTTTAAACTATAATGTTCTTATGTGGTTTGATCTGGCGATGAGCAAATAATGTATTTGATACATAAAACGATATGTAAGTCTATTTCATTCGGAGATTCATTGTAGGATAATTTACAATTTTTTTCATAAATAAAGCACAAATTGGAATACTGTGTATTTTATTTCTTTATTGTTTGTTGTTTTTTTTTATTGGCATAATGCCTCTCCCGCACCTAAAACATAAACATTGTTAGTACCTACCTCCATTCCCGATCTTACAGTATGTAACTTATCAGTCAACGTAAATCTGTTCATATCGTCTAATGCTACACAGTTTATTATATATGAGTATTATTTCGTATCGCGTATTAAAAAAAATAGGAAAAATATACATATTATTCCAAAGAAGTAATTACAGACAGATTTAAATCATAAAAAACTGCCAAGCTTCGTTAGTAATTTTCTGAAATTAAAGTTAAAGTAAACTTATTAAAAAAAAAATTAAATTATAATTTTAAAATAAAAAAGTAATACAATATATAACCCATAAGAAATTTAATATCAAAAATAGATATCATCTGTCCATACATATAAATGAATTCCCCGCGTATTACAGACTTCCGTTAGCCGACGCCCGCCATCATGAATTATTTATAACACACGTTTAAATTAAACGTAATAAACTCGTATATTACAAAAACCAGTAAATACAAGGACAGATATATCACTCGAGTGCTCCTTATTTATTATACAGGTGAATTGAAATCTTTACTTTATAAAGTATGTTTTGTTATGACAGTTAATTATTATTGAAGATTTTAGGAGAAAATTAAAAAATGCTAATTAATAATGATTCTATTGTTTTCTAATATTTAATAGCTAATTGACATTTAAAAAAAATGCTAATTACTTAGTTTACTAACTTTAATGATAAATCAATAATGTGCTATCATTATGATAATTATTTTGATAGTTCCTCAAAATTGTAAAGAAATAGTTTATTCTGTTTTTTTTTTTTAATATTTTAATATGCTTGGGCGCAGAGGCGCAAGCGTGTAACTGTGAACGCGATTGTCGATTTGATTACCACTCGAGTAAGCGAAATACTATAAATATATAATAATATTCCCTGTGCATATCCTCCATAAAAAATAGTATATTTATTATTCACTCCATTCTCCACTGCCTACCGAATTCGAGACAAGAGAAAGAGAAATTACAAAATTAAATTGCTGATCATAGTCAGATCATCAGGTGACCCGAACGCTCGTTTGCCTTGTCCTTTTCCATAAAAAAAATGAAAACATATTATTCCCGCCAAGTCAGGATCTTACGGTAAACACGCATACAGTCAGTCAGTCGGGACAGCTTAAATTTCAAGTGCAGAAGACAGTGTCTTGCCACAAATTTATTCTCTCCATTAAGCGGCGTTAATTAGGCGTAAAACTAAAAACTATTTACTCACAAAATGGTATGTAGACCCAAAAATTTGTTTGCATATTTGTTTATAATTATTTTCAAATAAATTTAATAAACATCATAATCAAATCAAATTAAACCAAATCAGCTTTACGCTGTATTCCGCACTTAGCAGAGAGGCAGAGGGAATTTAGTGCTAAGACACTCCGTTCCCCAATTTCTGCAGAGTTCTCTTTGCGTGTTGAGTGGCGGAACTCGACAACTTTTATGAAAAAATAAATGTAAATAAATGTTTCATTTCCACGAGTGGGGCTCGATCCCACGATCAGTTGATTTTACAGTCACATTCTGTGCCCCTGCGCCACGACTGGCCTCAGCATCCTAATCTATATATTGATAGTTACTTAGTTTATATGGAGAAGTAGTCAATATTAGTAGTTCTAGGTTCCCTCTGCCTACCCCGCTGTGTGTAGAATACAGCGTGAAGCTGATATTATAAATTAATTAATTACTAAGAATAACTGTAATGTATGTTCTCTATTTGTAGTGAATTAGGACATCAACAAACATCATAACAAAAATAAAACAACACATTTTAAAAAGTTATATTTATTCGAGTACATAACTACATTCTTAATATAAATGGATAATAACTATTATTCTGCATGATAAATATGTTTTTTTAAGTTGTTTTTAAGACACCTGCGTAGTCACGTCTCCGTTTATTTGATAAGCACTATCACATACCTATTATAAATACACTTTTGCATAGAAAAATATGAAAAATATTTCAACTTTGCAAATAACAGGAGCTAAAACGTCGCGGGCGGGATGCAACTGAGTTTTATAATTTTAACACCCTACATCGTTTATAGTAATACTTGATGGCACATATCTGTACTTGTTGTATACGATCTTTTAATTTGTATATTTTAATGATATATTTTATTTTTACATATATTATAAAATTGATTAAACATTTAACATTATATAAAAATGTTGACTTAAATCTATGTTAGACAAATAGTACAGATTAAATCTACATAGATTTCCATTTGCATATATATATATATATATATATATATATATATTTGCGATTCGTTGTATTGTTGTTAAAAAAGTTAAAAAAAAAAAATAGGTGGCCACTACTTTGAGTATTATTCCGTATCGCATATTAAAAAGAAAAATGAAAAATATACATATTATTCCAAAGAAGCAAATTAATTATATACATAATTAAATAATAAACAATTTGTGGAAATGACTAACTAATAAGCTAATTAAAAAATATTTTATTCTGCAATAAAAAAAAAAACCATTTAATGTTGAATAAAAATATCAAAATGATTGCTGTACATACATATTATATATATCGTTCAAATTCCATATATTATAAGTAATTAATAATTTGTGCGCTATACAATATTATCATCAAATTCTCGAGTAAATATTATTAAATATATTATTTTATTAATTTTTTTTTTACAAATATGAAGATTTTTTAGATCATATTTCGTGACGCATGTTGAGCACAAATTATTTTTTTAAATCTATAACAAAGTTAATCTTATACATAAAATTATTGATTCGCTTTAAATATTATATTCATTCGATCCAAAGTGAATATCATACAAAGGTCCCAAATACGGACTTTTGGTAACAAGATTCACATCGTAGCTACTTACACGATAATAATAAAAATAATAATAATATAGAAAAAATATACATATATGCGTTCCAATCTATCCACTATAATATATCAGTCTATAAGGAAAGTGAACGAGAATTATAAATGTCAGTTCCATCCCTCGTGTCCGTCCGCGCGTCGTGTGTTTAATTGAGCAGTTTGCGTTACTTACATTTACACTAAGTCAACTTTGTTGTAGAGCGGCGTACAGCGTACAGGGAGGTCGGTGGACCTCCGGACCTCCAGACCTCTGGACCTCCGATACACGAATATTTTATACAATTCCATTAATGATAACCGTCCTCACTATACATAAGGGGCCATAAATTGATTACGTCACACGACATTCACTATTTATTTTAACCCTCGCTCTGTCCCAGATCCTAGACTCCCCCTATTTAGAGTGACGTCACATATTTTAAAATTTAAAATTATTAAATTAAAACAGCATTTCGGGCATTGTTTTTGTTTACAGATATTACGTGTTTCAATACTTACATTATATATTGTATTTTGAAATGAGATGTCACCAAATGTTGGAATCTCCTCCCCACCCTTTGTCACACAATGTCACACTTCATCGACCCCCTCCCTGAACGTGTGACACAATCAATGAACGGCCCCTAACCCCATACTAAAATTGCAGTAAGCTACCTCTACGTTTAATCTCAGAGCCGCCCCGGGCGCGGGGGGCGCGACCGACATACGACACGGCCGCCATAAAATACTCCATACAAAAATACTGTACAATTACAATGATTCGCTGTGACTTGCAGGTAACGGCCGGCCGCCCGCGCGGCGCACGCCGTTACCGACAATACACCCATTCACAAATTATATACAATGTCTTTTATTTTACACGTTACCATAAACACACATCCAAATTTGATCCCAATAACTGTAGTCTTTACTCGTTTATTTTCTAAATTAAATTATGAGATCGAACGTATTCATTCTTGCGGGCATCGCCCTATATGGACCGAAATATTTCTTTTTTGTACCTAATTTGTAAATCATCGTATCAAAAATGGACTCACGGCCGCGATAGCGATAACTGTACATCGGGAGCACAAATACTTCCCATTCATAAATATGATATAATATCTTCATCTCTTACAAGGCACTGATCGTTAACAATCGACAACTGTGTTTTGTTCCGTTTAGATCTTAGCGTCCTATACTAAAGTAATAGCCAATAATAAAATATTTAGTCGTAGTTCGAATAATTCATACGAAAATACACTCGTGACTCTGCATTCATACATTTATAGTAAAATAACGCTATTTCAGTACACTATACATAACTCTGTAAATATATAAATGGACCTCCAGGCGGTAGGGTCCGCCGGAAGTCCTCTTCTCGTATAAAAATATAGTTCGCCCCCGCGACGCGCCCCGCGGGGGCGGCGAGCTGCGCGCTGGCGTGGACCGGTGGGTGAGACTGATAGCCGACATTGGAATGTTTAGCTCGACTCCTTTTAGAAAATATAAAACATACGAAAATTTACATTGCAGTTTCATTTGCGATTTAATTAATCTAAAAGTCTTTGATTAGCTTTGCATATATTTGGGACGAGCTCGCGTCCGCGATCCTCGGTGGCGACGGAGACCTCGGTCACTTCAGTGCTTCGACAGGTTTAGTGGCAAATCTGAAACCGACCGGGTAATTTTATTATTATAAGTTAGCTACAATCAAAACGTATTCTTACATAGAAATCAAACGAACAAACAAACGTAGTGAGCAAACACAAACATTAAGTGATATACCTGAGGTGGGCTCGTCCCTGGGGATGTGGTCGGTGAGCAGCGGGTGCGCGCGCGGCGCCCAGGGCCCGGGCGGCGCGTAGTGCATCCACAGCGGCGCGGGCGCGGGCGCGCGGTAGTGCGGCGCGTAGGCGTAGGGCAGCAGGTAGGGCGGCGCGGGCGGCGGCCAGGCGCGCGCGGGCGGCCCGTAGGCGGGCGCGGGCGCGTAGCGGTAGCGGTAGCCGTCCGGCGACGGGCTCAGCGAGGGCGAGTGCACGCTGACCGGCGACTCCGTCTTCAGCGAGGGCGGGCGCTCGTCCGGCATGCTCAGCAGCGAGTGGATGCTGTAGCTGCTCACGTTCTTGGACACGGGCGCGGGCGCGTCCTTGCGCGGCGCCGTGCCGTTGGGCGCGCGCGGCGCCGCGTGGCTGGGCCCGGGCGACGGCGGGTACGAGGCCGTGCTGAGCGCGGGCACCGTCTTGGCGCGCCGCTTGGTCACCTGGTCCTCGAGGCTCACGCGCTCCATCTCCCGCAGGATGCGCTTGCGCGGGGACACCATCATGTGCTCCTGCCGGCAGTTCGCCAGCTTCGCGTTGACGAGGACGGGCAGCGACGCCACTTTCTCTCGAAGCCTGTCGATCGTGCGCGTCAGCTCCTTGCGTCTGAACGCCGACCTCGTCTTTTTGTACACTCTTAACTTATGATACTGATATGGTTTTTTAAGTTTCATGTGAAAGTATTTCTCCCTGTCGAAGCCCGTCCACCGGTCGTCGTCGGCCGTCGGCGCGTCCACGGCGTCCTCGCCGACGTCGCCGTTGGGCGCGTCGTGGTAGGACAGGTCGAGAGGGCGCCGGCGTTTGCGGCGCGAGGCGGCGTGTATGTGGTGGTGCAGCAGCGTGGCGGGCCGGCAGTAGTAGAGGGCTAGCTCCCTGGAGAGGTGGCGGCGCGGCGCGGGCTGCTTCCAGCAGTGGTCGCGGTGCGAGGTGCAGGGCGAGGAGTGCAGCGAGGAGTTGTCGTCGGAGAGCGAGAGCGAGGCGCAGGGCGGCGCGGCATGCGGCGGAGTGGGCGGCGTGGGCGGCGCGGCGGCGGGCGGCCAGAACGTCTTGCGCGGCACCGACACCCAGCCCGCGCGCTCGCCCTCGCGCGCGCTGCCTCGCACCAACTCCAAGATAAACTTCCCATCTGCACACATATCAAACGACGCTTCTAAATATAACGATCATACGTTGTAGGGATTTGAGATGTGTTTACATTAAATATAAGTAAAAATTTAGCATTGAAAAAATCATTACTTATTCAATCATAACCTTTCCACATGTGAAAGTCAAATCAAAGCTGAATAGCTAGTATATTAACATATTGTTTAAGTTTATATTTTGGCAAATATTTAAATTTTATTTAATGGCAGTGAACAGAATAACAAGGTTAAAACACACTATATAATATGGTAATATTCCAAAATATATATTTTTCAAATTATATCTTATAAAAAGATACATAAGATAACATTTAAATTTACCAAAAATATTTATGTATTTACACAATATTTAAATTAACATTAAATTTTACGAAATGGTATCTCAGTACTATATTGAATTTATGTCTATGTTATATATATTTTGTTAGATACTTTTAAAGTGGCATAAAATATTTAAATAGCAAAAAAAAAACATTTAATTTAACTTATATGTATGCAATAATAGAAACATGTTGTTTGTATCTTAAATTATTTTTAACTTTTCCCTTTTTCGTGATATATTACAAATGTTCATAAACTTTCACATGCTTTATAGTACAATTCTAGATGTATAGATATTTGTTGAACCAAGTTTAAGAAGTTAAAAAAAGTTAAATTGTTAAATGTAAACATACTGAGGATTGAAATCTTAGTCTTACAGTTGGTGTATTTTTCAATAGGTCACAATGACAACAAGAAAAAATTAAAAGTACATAAATAAGCTTTGGTAAATAAAATTTTGAAGCCTAATAATATTTTTAAAACACCATAAATAGCAATCTTTTTTCATTTTTTTTATTTAAGATACTGCAGTGGGCTCTGCATTACTTAAAAGTATTAACTAACAAGTATTGATTATTTCCCCATTTTTTTATTCAATTCTTAAACAAACAAAAATTACTTTATCTTTATTGACACTTACAAGATTACTTTAATATGATACAAAAAGTTCAGACAAAATAAACACTATTCTGTGTCTTTAAAGTATATAGTAAAACAGTTTCCTTCGCTTTAAGCTTCTGGCTATCCCTCATGTAAGGTAAGAACAGAAAACCTAGTGTCAGGTTCATCATCTTACAACCAAATTCCAAACATTGCATTACCATAGCATAGAAATGAAAATAATTCACACCCCCAAGTAGTGATTGAACCCACAATCATTGCATTCGGAGCCAGATGCTGCACCAATATAGATGCTTAAAATATTGTTTTTCAATATGTAACTAGGAGAAAATATTACCAAGTCCTTACTAAAATGGATTTATCAAATATAAATTTTGAATAATAAACATATTATTAATAAACCTTATATATATGTAATAAAAATACAAATATACATTTAAATTATATTGGTTTAAACACTTAAATATGATTAGAAGCTAACATTATTATCTTGTGTTTAATTTGCATATCATGTAACTGACACTTGCCCTAAATGTTTGTTTATAAAACAACAATGTGCTTACTTGGGTCTACTAGTGTTGTCAATATGATCATGTTTACGGAGATACTATCTCACATTTCTTATGTAATTTATAACATATTTTAATGACAGAGGCCTCTGGTGCAATGGAGTCCCCATTGCACCAGAGGCCTCTGTCATTAAAATAGTAAAGTAAAGTAAACATAATGATTGGCTTGATCTTCACTCAGGGGTCCACTTATATTTGAATTATTTTAATTCCTACACTCTGGTAGACAAAGCTTGGCATTGAGCTCTGCTAACACATCATATTTTCAGATTGGGTGAAAAGTGAGAAATGGAGTGTCTTAACACTATGTTCCTGACTACCATGACATGCATGTAATAACCAGATGCTTTTTTTTTATAATAAATATAGTAAGTAGTAAGCTAGTTTACTTGCATATTTGTATATGTAAATTCATTCACTGTATTTAAATATGATTATAATAATTTTTGATCTTCTTAATATAGCAGTCTCAGAAAGATTTTTTTTTTCATGTTGGTCAAGTAATTTATAATATGTAATACATTTAGGAAAATATTAGGTCATTTGTTAATAAAGTATTTTTAATTATATATTTCAATGAAAAATATAAAAAGGTGACTTATGCCTATATGAAACATTGTAAGAATTTAATGTAAAGTAACATAGTAAGTTGTTTCCGCAAGGATGCTTCCAGCTTCTTACAAAACAACAATAGCACAGAGACTTGCCCACACAATTGGCAACTGCTCACTCAAATGTAGCTGTATATGCTTATCAGAGCATGAATGACTTTCTAGTTTTTATTATTGTATTAGAAATGTAAGCACCTAAAATATCTGCTTCAAACATATGTCAAAAGCAAATATTTACTATTAGAAAATCCTATTGAAAATATAAATTTTTATTGCCAAAATTATCCACATAAATAGCCGAAATAAAACAAAATAAAAGGAACCTTTAAAAAATTTGAGTCTTCCACCCGAAGTAGCGGTAGCGGTAGGTGAGCTGTGCACAGGAGGGTCGTCATTGGCACCCTTGCTACTGCTGTTCCCATTCACACCATGTCTTCTGTCTACTTCTTCTGTCATTTTGGTACATGTTGTCAGAGTTGTGTTTGTTCCTTCCTGTATATGCATTTCATTTCTGCTCGCTCATACAGCACACGAGCAACACTTTAGTCCGTTTATTCTCGCCATCTTGCACCGAGTAGCTACGGCAGCCCGACACACACCACTCGCTGATTTGAACCGACATTCAATATTTCCGTCAGAGTCCTCATCCTATTAGGGACACCTGCGGGAAGCTTGCCTGACACTCTCGTAAACACATTACCGACACGGTGACTTCTGATTTTTTTCACTAATTTGATTGAACTCGTTTTCTAGGACACCTTTACGGGTTTGTCACTATTTAAAATACTACAAAACAAAACCGTGATGCCGGATTCCCGATTATAATCGGGCCCACGACACAACTCAATAAAAAGCTGTTCGTTTTTCAGTACATAGTTCATTCACACCCAGCATCCATTTTGATTCGTTCAAAATCCAAATACAATCGTTCATTTTGCCCACAAGTAAACTAGAAAACTGAATGCGTTCTTACATTATACGTTTCGTCATTAATATTAATGTAATGATTTATGTTTATATACTGTAGTGATAAGTCCAATTATTGGTTTTGTAATATTTTATTTCTGTTATGCTTCTGAAATGAACAATTTAAAATTAATAACACAAGTCACAACTTTGAGAAATACAAAAATAGACATGATTTGATTATTACAAAATTGTAAGACTAAATTGCAAAAGTATTCAAATATGTTTTTATATAATACTTTAAAGTTTTCAAAATAAAGTATAACAATATTTGAAATAAATTAAAAGTAACTATTCCTCAGTCACTTATAATAAGTTTCCATATCTGTATTTTATTATCTGTGCTAAGCTTGCCGCCATATTGTATTCTTGTGTTGCTTTTCTTTGAACTGCACGTTGTTGTGTTAATAAAACCGATATTATAGAAACGACAAATTATTTTAAGATCATTTATTTTAATTAAGTTCGTGCATCTTAAGCTTAAGTACTAAGCAATATTTAAAATATTCGAAACAGTGTATATTTTTCGTATGTAGTTGCGTGAGTGCATAAATTGTTTTCTTGACACGGTTTTCATTACCGTTTAGAAAGTTGAATTAGTACACGAATACACAATTATGACGGCTTCAGAAGTATCATACAATCGTAAAATAATATCAGAAGATTTATCAAATGTTGAATTCGACACCAGCGAAGATGTGGAAGTCATACCCACATTCGATTCTATGGGCTTGCGAGATGAGTTACTAAGAGGCATATATACTTATGGTAATATTATATTAATTGTCATGTATTTTTGTTTTGTGTTAGTCAATATTTAACAATTACTGAATGTTTTTAGGTTTCGAAAAGCCATCAGCTATACAACAGCGAAGCATTTTGCCTATTGTAAAAGGACGTGATGTCATAGCTCAAGCGCAATCCGGTACAGGAAAGACAGCTACATTCTCGATATCAATTTTACAGTCATTGGACACCACTCTTCGTGAAACTCAAGTTCTAATTCTTTCACCTACTCGAGAACTGGCTACACAAATTCAAAAAGTTATTTTGGCTTTAGGTGATTTTATGAATGTTCAGTGTCATGCTTGCATTGGAGGAACGAACCTTGGGGAAGACATAAGGAAACTTGATTATGGACAGCATGTTGTTTCTGGAACACCAGGCAGAGTGTTTGGTAAATATATTGTCTTATACATATTTTATTATAAGCTCATGATAAATCTACAATCTTATAAGTCAAGAGTCCTTGTTGGATAGAAGGCTAAAATGCATAAGGTTTATACTATTACAAGCGCTCCTCTGTGGGATTAGAACTAGTTAAATAGTATTGAAACTTCAAAAATAATAACATTAAAGCTTTATGTACTTTTAGACAGTACCCAGTATGCAAAGAAACAATAAACTAAAGGTCCACTTGAAGTTTATAATAATATGAGTTTGTTATTATACTTTTTGCTAAATTTAATTACTAATGTTCATAACAAAGATACTGATGCTAGTGGATGAAATTAAAGTAAGTAAGGTTGATGCCAGGTTGTTCAAGGGCACATGAATATATGCTGCAAATGCATTACTTTGAAAGTTTGATTTCCACCCTAGGAAATGAAATATTGAATACTTTCATTCCTTCGCTCTGGTGTCCAGGCCTAGCACGTTTTTGAGTTCTGTCTTATAATGCCTAATGAAATTGGGGAGTGTCTTAACACTAGAGTCCAAGATTCCCACTATCTGTGTGCTGTGTGAAGCTAAAAAAAATAATGTAAGCAAAAATAGAAGCTTACACAATTTTATTAATGTAAATTGAATATATCTAGTAGGAAATGAAAAAGTCCACAAATTATATTCTTTGGTTATTGTGAATGACTTGATAAAAAATGAAGGTCTTTCTGCATGTTATAATATTAAAAATTGTCTCTTCTATAATAAAATATATTAAATATTTAATATCAATCATTTTGAGTAAATTTTCAATATATTTATATAACTTATTAATAATTCAAGGTATGATTTTTTATATACTTTTTCATGCTTTATTACTTTTTTCTTATTAGTTATTTATTTTCTAGACATGATAAGGAGACGTGTCCTACGTACTAGATCTCTCAAGATGCTAGTACTTGATGAAGCCGATGAGATGTTAAACAAGGGTTTTAAGGAGCAGATTTATGATGTGTATCGTTATTTGCCGCCAGCAACCCAAGTTGTCTTGATATCAGCTACTTTACCCCATGAAATTCTTGAAATGACCTCAAAGTTCATGACAGATCCCATCAGAATTCTTGTAAAACGGTAATAATTTAAACATGCATTTATTTCATCATTTTAACATCCATTTCATTATGATAATAAATATGGTTAATTGTTTATTATTAAATATTGTGTTTGTCATTGTGGCATAACTTGCACACTTGGCACCGACTAGAAACTTAGGTTCATCTGATTCTGAAAGTGGAAAGTTAGATCTCCACTAGCAGAATTATTATATATTACTTATTTTTATTTCCTGGCTCTGGTAGATGTGGTGCAGCTATGTCACTCTCCACTCACTCAACCCATAATATCTTAAACATTCAGGGGAAAGATTCTACTTTATTATGTGCTAAAAGCATGAATTACTTGTTTTTAAAATATTTTTTTTATTGAAACCATTATAGCAAGCGACTGTTTTACAGCAAACAAACATTAAAAAAATGGAAAGGAATGGATGGTAAAAAATTTATCTCAACACTAAATCCTTACCATCTGCTAATTATATATTTATAGCTTTATGTACACATATGATGCATCATATATGCATAAAAAATATTTCCTATTCTTATGTGTTTTTATATTAATGTTTTTTTTTCTTCTTTTCAGTGATGAATTGACACTGGAAGGTATAAAACAGTTCTTTGTGGCTGTCGAACGCGAAGAGTGGAAATTTGACACATTATGCGACTTATATGACACACTAACAATAACACAAGCTGTGATCTTTTGTAACACTAAGAGGAAGGTGGACTGGTTGACACAGAAAATGCAAGAAGCTAACTTTACCGTCAGTTCAATGCATGGTGACATGCCACAAAAGGAAAGAGACAATATTATGAAAGAATTCAGATCAGGTCAAAGGTAATTTGTTTTTCTCTATTATTTTAACACAACAATATTTCCTTTAAATATATTAAATGCTGGGGATATTGCTTGTATAAAAATTATAACGGTATGGATCATTAGGCATATTTGACAATAAATATCATGGCTGTGTGTTTCACTCAGAGGACTGATATTGTAATTATATTAATTTCTTTGAAATTTTAATAAATAAATAAAAACATTATATCCTGATTACTTGAGCTCTAAATAATAAAGATATATTGTTATCTTTTTATCACTGATTTCATTAATTGCTTTCAGCCGAGTTCTTATCACAACAGACGTATGGGCCAGAGGTATAGACGTCCAGCAGGTGTCACTAGTTATCAACTACGACTTGCCCAACAACCGTGAGTTGTACATACACAGGATTGGTAGATCTGGTCGTTTCGGACGCAAGGGTGTCGCCATCAACTTCGTGAAGTCCGATGACATAAGGATTTTAAGAGACATTGAACAGTACTACTCCACACAGATTGATGAAATGCCTATGAATGTAGCTGACTTAATATAGTTTCGTAATATCCACAATATTGTGTTTAATGTCAAAAGTCAACATTGCTCCACACATTGCTTAAATTATATTGAATACTTATTGTGTTACATTTATATTTAATAAATATAGAATTTATACACTGGGTTTTATTTTGATATATATTTAATCTCATACTAGATATAAGATTTTTTTCTTATTAAACCATATATATTGTATTTAATGTTTTAGCATACATGTTGACATTACTGATTAAATTTCAAATCAATTTAATATATTTTTGTCTACCTGCTAAGGATTAAACATAAAGCTAAAATATATAGTATAGTACAGAAATTTTAACATATGGGATTTGAAAAATGCCTAAAAAGTTTTAAGGTGTACAATGTTCGAATTTTTATGCCCATACATATATATATATATATTAAAGGGTATTGTTTTTCAAAATGTGGTGATGCCACACTGCTTGCTTGATTTTATTTTTGCATTATTTTAAGGGCCCTTAGCTATTAACTTATAACTCATAAATAATAAAATAAACAAAATTTTATACATTTCAACCATTTTATTAATATATTAAAAGCACAGCAAATTTTCAAAGCAACCAAGCCTTTATAAAATATACAAGAATCTACCTCAACATTAAAGTAGACAATCTCTTAAGTAATGTCACCAATATTTCTTTATATTCTAATAAATATAGTTAATTTTCAAGGCTAAGCTCCTGGAATGTCACTATTATAATACAAGTGAAATAGTAAAACAAAATATTATGAAGTATTTACAACAAGATATCCAAATAATAACCAAGAAAAAATATATTTACAAAGCTAATTTTACAAGTTTTAGGTTTTAAAATATTAACTAAATGTTACATATTATACATGTTATTTTATGTGCATATAACAAAATACAAAATTATGATTATTTACAAATTCACAAGGAACCACTTAAAATCATATATTGGGTGATATTTTATTATATATGCCTTCAAGACTAATAAAAACCAATTTTAAGGCACAAATTGAAAAAAAAATTGAAAACCATTAATTTAGTTATTATATTACATGCTTATAAGAAGAAACATACAATATTTTATTGTTTCTAATTTCACAAAACTCCACACAAACATTCTATTCTAAAATAAAATATTTGATAATACTATTAATAGGCATAGGAAAATATCTCATTAAAAATCTTATTACATTTGAAAGATGTGGACAAAAAAAGTAAATTGAACTTACTCCATGGCCAGTATATAGTATGTATTATTATTTTATTTTTGATCACTTTATTCTATTTGTGGTCCTGTATTGGTATAAGCATTCCAGCGCCTGAAAATAAATATTCCAATAGCCCCAAGTAACAATGCTACAAGAATCTCTGTCAATTGTTCCAAGAAGCTAGTTGATGACTCTGAAGATTGTTGGGTGTACTGTACATTCTGAGGCTCAAAAGCTGGTTCAGTTGGAGGTTTTGATGCTTGCTCCTCTTCACCTTTAAATGCAATTTGATTTAGTACTGATTGCTCTTCTTCTGTAGGAGGTTTGGCTGCCATTGATGATAACAAGTTTTCTATTTCACCGCATTGAGGACAGACCCAACTTGTTGATTTCTTTGCAAGAACTTTTCGCTCTGCAGGAGTGTAATCTAGTGAGCCAATGGTCCCTTCCGCTGGAGTTGGCATAAAGGCTATTAAAGCTAATAATGCTGTTCTAATTGACCAGGATGGCTGCCATGTCTCTGGGTGGTGACCAGATATAGATAAACATATTTTTTTATTAACTTCGAATCTACCATTTGGTGTTAAAAGAATAATATGAGGAGGGTGCATGGGATACTCTTTGGGTAGTAATATTCTTCCGTGGTATATGCCACCTTCAAAATCTGTTCCCCTGGGACCGCGTACGGTGAAATGCCACTCAAATAAATTATCTTCAAGAGGTCTTGCACAATATTCATCTGTAGCTTCTGCTAATTCGAGAGCTTCTCGCATAAGGCGTTTTACGCCAGGACACTTTGTGTTATATTTTTCGACCATTTCTGCCATACTTTATTTAAATAATAAATTAAACAACAAAAAATGTCAAATCTAAATAAAGAATTAATATAATATACAAGTAAATTTCCCAATGTTGTGATAAATTAAATAAAATATTGAATAGTGACGAAAGAGTAGATAAGTTAGAGACAGATCACAACAATTCACCAATGAGAAATGCACAGATGTTGGGATCACGAAGCTAATGACAAAACAAACAATAAATAAATTTGCATTACAAATGGAATTGAAATTTAAATGTATTAACCAAATTAGCTAAGCTTTGTTTAAAATAGACTTAATCTCGTGGCATTATTGTTAATAGTTTAACATAACTTTTATAAGACTATAACATTTGCATGTACTATGCTCTTAATAACTTTTAAAGTATTAAAAAAAAATTAAGAAATATATTTTTAGCATTAGTTTGATAATACATATATTTATATTATAAGGATTTATATACATATAATTTTATCTTCCATGCATACATTTTTATAATTTAATTGTGAATGAGATTTATTTATATAATGACTCTCCACGTTAAACGACATGTATATATTTTTGTATACAATTGTAATGACACAATCAGATAATATAATAAAGTCTAAAAGTAGTATTAGTAATTAACATATTACTTACTTTCCACGACATCATTCTTATTTAGTATATTTCTATCGATTTTAATTTTAAATTCCCGTTAATTATGGTAAACAGAAAACGCCGGGGTGAATAGATACAAAACCATTAAATTTTCTTATATCAAATGATTTATATATAATGAATTCAAAAAACATTTTAAAGTGTGGTAAATGCAAATTACATATATTTCAATATCATTGTTTTACCTTTAAATTCAGGAGCTAAATGTAATAAAGTCGAAAACCATTTCTATCCACTCCATTTTACTTATACTAATGCTATCTATTCATTAGCATGCATTGTAATGTACCCTTTGGGTATATGTGTTCTGTGGTACCACGTAGTCTGTGGTTTAAGCTTTAAAATTTTTGCGATTGTCTGTGAAATATCAAACAAATCACAAATAATATTCAATAACCTATTTTTAAGATTACCAAAAAGAAAGATATATTTTAATGTGAATATTGTATGAAAAAAAAATTACATTAATAATTTGGCCATGGACGGGCCACCAGGGAATAATTCCGGTAACAATAACGGATCAATAGGTCCGCCACCGGGCATGCCAAGCTTTCCACCGATGCCTCCCCCACCAATGGGTCCTGGAAATATGCCTCCACCTCCAGTGTCATCAATGTCATTGGGCCCTGGAAGTATTCCTCCTCCTCCAGGTTCAATGGGTCCTGGTAGTATACCACCACCTCCTGGTTCGATGGGACCCGGAGGTATCCCACCGCCCCCAGTGTCAATGGTACCGGGAAGTATACCTCCTCCACCAGGATCAATGGGGCCAGTGAACATGCCTCCACCGCCGGTTGGTCCACCTGGGTCCATGCCTCCGGTGAGTTCAACTGGTGGACCTCCAAACATGCCGCCTCCTGGGATGGGACCGCCACCAGGCTTAATGGGTATGGGTCCTCCTGGTATGGGACCACCACCGCCTCCAGGTATGGGTCCGCCTGGAATGGGAATGGGACCACCGCCAATGGGTCCACCTGGTATGCCGCCTCGCTTACCACCAGGCATGATGCGTTCTCCTAATATGAAGAGTAACTATAATCAGTCTATGGATATGGGACCACCTGGAATGGGTCCTCCTCCTAATATAGGTCCTGGAATGGGCCCAAATATGAATCCTTGGGATGATCAAGGTCCCCCAGGTTGGGTAAGGCAAAGTAGAAATGATGGTCCACCAGGATGGGATGATCATGTAGATGATGAAGAAGACAATGAAGATGAAAATAGTGACCCTGGTCAATCATCTGGACCACCCAATTTACCATCACTGCTAACCATGAAAATAGATACACCTGAAGAGTTTCGGAATAAGCCACCAGCACCACCTGCAGGAGGTGTAGTGCTACCAAAGGCACTTGAAGAAGCTCTCGCTTATAAGGATCAAAGACAAGCAGCATTAGGAAGTGATAAAGAAAATGGTAATTTTTTTATATATGAAAAATTTAAAAAGCAGCTTAACAATTCTTAGCGCATAGCATGGTGGCTAAAGAGGACCTAATGTTAAGACTCTATGTTCCCTATTTTCTAATAGATGTAAAGATAATAGTAGGACTACCATCATTCATTTTTTTTTTCCTGTCCTGCTGTCACTGTTAACTGATATTAATATTACTTAGATTGTAGCCCAGGGGCACAAGTGTGCCTTGTGCATTCGATTCCCACTGGAGGATATAAAATATTGAATATTCTTGTTCTCAATACAAAGCGCTACATTAGGAACAGTGTCTTAGCATTATGTTCCCAGGTTCCTTCTATCTATCCTGCTATGTGTGGGATATAACATGAATATATATAACTTTCGGTAATATAACTAAAGTTTTATATTTGTTTGATATTCTGTGTGAACTTTGATCCAAATTTAGGTATTTCTATTTAAGTGTCTTCACATGCAAATATCTAAATATATTAAATTTCCATTCTGAAATGTATAAAGATGATGATGATATTCATAATTATTCAAAATTTCCATAATATATATTTAATTTTAAAATTTTTATTTAAAATAATTCTTAGAGTCAAGTAAGCAAGTGGAACCTCCTGCTGCACCTGTAATTAGTTCTGAATATGATGTTGAGGAAGAGGGAGACTCTGATGAAGACAACATTCCAGAAGCACCACAACCACCAGTGATTTCTAAACAGGAGGTACATAAAAATTTATGATTTAAATATTTTACACAAAAGACAAATTTAAAACTAGTACTTAAATTTAACTTTACTGATAGCTCAGTTTTATTAATTTCTTTGAAATTAAATAAATTAAAAATAAAATTTCATAAATTTTTGCAATATCAATAATATTAGAATGGATCGTCTTAGTCATCTAGTATAGGTTCCCTCTGCATATTGTGCTGTGTGTGGGATACTGTATGAAGCTGATTTGATATAATATATTTTTTATTTTACACAGTCTCATGCAAATAAGACCAACAAAAACAAACGTAAGAAGAAAAAGAAGAAAGCGGCGAAACAGAAACGCAAGGAAATAAAGGAAAGTGACCCCTCCAACAAGGATAGTCACAAATCTAGCGACAAGGAAAATGCAAAAGAAGCAGACATTGAGTATGTACATGTTGCATAACCTTTATTTTAATTGTCAAATTAACTTCACAGTTAGTGAATTGAATTACTTCTATAAATAAGTTAACATCTTGTTTTTGGAAATAAAAATATTATAAGTAACAATTTAACATGAGGTTTCCTCTGCCTTTCCTGCTGTGACGGGGTACATACAGTGTTAAACTGATTTATTTTTTGTTTTATATTGGTTTAATAAGTTAAAGCGCATTGCAAGAGCTGCAAATTGGAATGCTATTAATATTTTATATGTTTCTAATTATTAGAAACTTAAAAAACTTAACTTAACTTAGCTTCACGCTTTATCCCTTGCGGGGTAGTCAGAGAGAACGGAGCGCCAAACGCTACGGTCTCTACATACCTCTTTCGCCTCATCCACTCCACGCCTCGTCCACTGTCATCAACCTCTTCATACATGCCCTTCGGGGCGTCCTCATGCTTTTTACGTGACCTTCCTCCAGTATCTTTGATACTGTGTTTTCGAAGGTCAACCGAGGTCTCCCCCTACCTCTCTTACCGCTTACCTTTACCACATACCTCTATCGCTGCTTCCTTCATACAATCCCTAAGGTTCTGCCAACATACTTCAATATTTCCATTTCCAGATTCACTGCTGTCTAGCTTTTTGGAAACTCTTTCTTGATATTCCTTTCTAGTCGGTGGATCTTGAAGCTTCCAGCTTCTTATGCGGTAATTCGACTCCCAAGTCTGGACACCTCGTGTAGTTGCGCCAACCCGCGAACAGACCCCTTATTCTAGCAACGACTAGATAGTGGTCTGTTCCCAGATCAGGACCCCTAAACACTCGTGTGTCCATGACTTGGCTTCGAATACACTGATCCACTAGGAATAAATCAATCATACTTTTCCCTTCCGTTCGCTCCCATGTATACATGTGAATTTGTTTGTGGTCAAACATAGTGTTTGCCACAAACAAATTCCTTTCCTTGCAAATTTCCAATATAAGCTTTCCAGCCTCATTTATTCTCTTGTCACCATACTGACCTAACACTCCCTCGTAACCGCTTCGCGCAGTTCCGACCCATCCGTTCAAATCGCCACATATTATTAATTTTTCATTCCCTCTAACGCTACCTAGAACATCCCTGACACTCTCCCAAAACTCCTCGAGTTCGCTTAATAGAGCTGAGGATACTGGCGCATACGCCACTAACAAGAATACTCTTGTTAACCCCAGCTTGAAGCGAACCCAAAGCAGTCTCGGGTTGATCGCCTTGTACTCAACCGCTGCACTAACCAATCGAGAGGACAATAACACACCTACACCTTGACAGCCCCGCTCGCTCTCTGGTACGCCGGCCCAGAAAGCGACCCGACTGCCCGGCAAATCGGTCGTGTCATTGCCCTTTCGCTTGGTCTCTGTCACACAAACGACATCCAAATCTCTATCATCCATCACATCTAATATTTCATTCATATTTTCTTCCATCCCTCCTCTTACATTCCACGTAGCTATTTGTAGCTCCGTCCTCCACCTCCCGCCGTTCCGGACATGGCGTGTTGGGTGGCGGTCCCCAACGCCGCATTCGTCGCCACTTGACACACCAGCGGGGACGCACTGGTGCGCGTCGCCTTGGGGGGACGCCCTATCAGTGCGCTCTCTCGAGGTGCACGTGGCGGATGGAACGTTGCAGCCCTCGTAAGGGCTGGCAGGGGTCGCTGCGAGCAAGCCTTCCATCTTGGACCCCCAAAGTTATTAGAAACTGTTTAAATAAAATAGACACATGAGCCAGTTGTAACGCAGGGGCACAAAGTGTGACTGTAAACGTGACTGGTTGCGGGTTCGATCCCCATTCGCAGAAATGAAATATTTATTTAAATTTATGTTTCAATTTCATCGCTCTGGTGTCGTGGTAGAGCGCGGCGTCGAGTTCCTCCATTCAACACGCAATACCTCAAGAATTCGGCGGAAAGTGGGAATGGAATGTCTTAACACAAGGTTCCATTTGCCTACCCTGCTGTATGCGGGATACAGCATGAATCTGATTTGAAATAGACATATATAATAGACATGACCCCACATGAACAGAGGGAAACTAGTGTTAAGACGCTCCGTTCCCCACTTTCCGCCGAATTTACACAAATACAATAGATTTAATTTTTTTTTTTTATATCAAATGCGTTGTTATTACAGATATATTCAAGAAAACATACAGTTTCATGAATTGGAGCCGATGTATAGACAATTTCACCGCATATTGGAAGCTTTCAAGATTACTGAGAAGAAAGAAGAGATTAAAGACGAGCCCGGCAAAGATGTACCTAAGCTCAATAGTAAACCTCAAGAAAAGGTCACTGACCAGTTTGCAGCTGATGAAGAGGCTGTTGAGGTGATAATATTTTTTTTTATAAAAAATAAATATGTTTTCCATCATATTGGGATAGGAAGAAGGAATCTATTTTTTATAATATAGTATTTAGAGAATTCCACGTCGCCATTTGTCTTCAAGAACTAAGCAGGGAAATAAAAATAATTAAAATATAATCCCAAAAAAGTAGACTACCGTCATAAATCATGATTTTAGTAAAATCTTATATGTTATTATGTTATTTTCTACATATTGCGTAATTATGTTATTTTCAATTATTTATTATTTAGTTTACCTGTTTCGAATTCAGAAAACAAAGAGACTTAGATCAAGAACACTCTATAGAGTTTAGACATAAAATAAGGATTTGTGTAATGTTGTCAGTGTGAAACTTTTTTTTTACATACATATATTAGCGATTTGGGAATGGGAAATATTAAGAACTAGCGTGATTTTACATCATGGAAGTATAAACATTCAATGATTACAAACTTTGTACTGTATGTTTGTGAGCCGCGGCTGTAGCGCCTCATCTAAAACGTTAAAGCCGCAGGTGCCGTCTTGACCTGGTCCGATATATTTTCTTCCACTTCCTTTTATTTATGTCTTTTCATCTCTAATTTATGATGTTTATGATTTAAATTCTTCAAATCTTGTTCAAGTTCCATCGCGCCATGTGAACTTTGGCATGCCTCAGTTTGCATTACTTTAACGAACAAAAAAAAATTAACTAAAATCCACAGAAACACGCGGCAGATGAAAAAGAGCGTCTATCCAAGCGTAAGCTCAAGAAGCTGTCCCGGCTGTCCGTGGCGGAGTTGAAGCAGCTGGTGGCGCGCCCGGACGTGGTGGAGATGTACGACGTGACGGCGCGGGACCCCAAGCTGCTGGTGCAGCTGAAGGCGCACCGCAACACGGTGCAGGTGCCGAGACACTGGTGCTACAAGCGGAAGGTATATATTTCATGCTTGTATTACAAATATTTTTAAACATTTTTAAGTATATACATAAGTGTGGAATAGTACATTAAAAATGTTTAAAAATATTTAATAAATAGTATTCTCTCTTGCCAGACGATAATTCTTAGTAATTATCTTTCGGTAGCGGAAATTCGTAAAAATCTCCCTACAGAGATGCTAACAACATAAATAAGTTGTAACAAACGTATAAAAATTTTGACGTAGCTCGATGAGAACGTATGGCTTAGTGGTCAGAGCGCCTGGTCGGTTTCCAGGAGGCGCGGGTTCGTGTCCCGCTACGTTCAAATTTTTATACGTTTTCTAAATAAGTATTGTATTACAAATGTTTATTGAGGCCATTGTGATCCAGTGGGACAATGTTTGATTGTTATTGCGATGTTTGTAGGTTCAATCCTCATTAGGGATAATTATTACTCTGACAAGATAAGTGTGGTGTAATTTCTGATATTTAACACATAGTGTCTCGAATTCAAGTAAAAGCAGAGGATGAAGTGTCTCAACTTTAGGTTTTCTCTCTCCACTTCTGTCTCAATTTCTTTATTCAGCTAACAAATTACTATGCAAATATAGATTTATTCTCACGCAATATACTCTGTCCTGGAAATGATTTGAACTTAATAAAATAATTATTTATTGTGATTTCTAAGTACTAAGGATTTCCAAGTAATCTAATTTCGCAGCCAACTCCAGGACGGCCACGACTCGTTGACCGTACTATATAGTGTGTGCCTTTAAAATTTGGCGATAAAATGTAATCTCTGTTAATTTCCAGTACTTACAAGGCAAACGTGGCATAGAGAAGCCTCCCTTCGATCTCCCGGACTTCATTAAGAAGACAGGCATTATGGAGATGCGCGCCTCGCTTCAGGATAAGGAAGAGACTAAGACCCTGAAGGCCAAGATGAGGGAACGCACAAGGCCAAAACTTGGAAAAATTGATATTGATTATCAGAAACTCCATGATGCGTTTTTCAAGTGAGACACTTTTTTTTAAATGCTTTTACAAAAATGTTCGTAGAATATATTTAATTAAAATACAACATTAGGTTCTCTGCCTACCTTGCAATATGCGGGATACAGAGTAAAGCTGAAAAAAATATGTATTAGTGCTTTTTTTTGCCACAAACTGTCTCCTTACAGCAGGGTATATGTATAGGCAGACGAAACATTGTGATAAGATCCCCAGTTTCTGTTCAGTTTTTGGGAAATTGTTTATTGGAACTCAATGCCGCTGTTTCAGCAGAAAATGCAAATAATTTATTCCCCTAAGTGGGAGTCGAACTCATATTCGTCGCTTTTACAGTGTGATATTTTGTCACTGTACCATGTCGATCTCTAATTAGTGCTTATTAATCTGACAGTTCATAGCATATTCATACAGTTTAGACAAAATCTAAATTAAGTAAATACTTATGAAGTTGAATTCTTAGAAATTGCCCTAGCAATTGAAACTATAAACCTCTGCTATTTGCTGTTCTAAAATCACATATTACTATACCACATTTTATTTAAATGAATAGTATTTAAGGAGGTTGTGAGTTCGATCCCCACTCGAGGAGATGAAATATTTACTTAAATTTATATTTCCATTTCTTCGCTCTGGTGTCGAGGCTAAGCGCGGCGTTGAGTTCTGCCACTCATCACGCAATGCCTCCAGAACTCGGCAGAAAGTGGGGAACGGAGTGTCTTAACACTAGGTTCCCCCTGCCTACTCTGCTGTGTGCGGGATACAGCGTGAAGCTAATTTAATTTTTTTAATTTTTAATAGTATTTAATCCTAAAGAAAGCTAATTATCTAAATTAATATTATTAGACAAATTTAGCAAAAAAAAACATAATGTTGAAATAGACGAAGTGGAAATGTACCATTGACTTCCCCGACCAGGATTGGTCCCACATCTGTTGTTTTTGCAAAGGCGCTCGGTAGGCCCCAACAAAACATTAAATCCAACAAAAATCTTATTTAAAATTTGACTTGTGCCTTCGAAGTTGAAGACATATTCGTTTTTTTTTGTTTAACGTCACCACTTTATTGTTCATTACATCAAAAATCTTAATATATATTAGTTCACCCTTCTCGCTACCAAATCGACGATATATGAAATTAAAGTGCCATTTTTTTTGGTGAGTACATACTATAAATATTTTTTTTTAGTTAACATCACACATGCCTTTATTAATTTGCAAAAATATTTAAGTGTCAACGCATCCATTGCATTTTTTTGTGTAATGTCAAGTTATTAATTAAAATCCCTAATTTATTTATTATTATCTTGCAATACATTGACAACAAATCCAATATGTTTATTGTAAAGGAACATTATACTACTTAATCTATAATATTATAAAGTTTAAAAGTTTAATTCAACGCACTAATCTCAGAAATTACTGGTTCAAATTAGGTTTTTTGTATTCAAGGAAGGCTATTATAATGCAACATGCTAGTTATTTAGATATTTTGATACATACATGTGATTATAATTAAAAAGTGTCATACACAAATTTTAGTTATTTCTGCAAAAAAAACTTTACAAATATTATCTATATCATATTGTCCTTACTAAGGTGATCTTCTTAGTTTACCTCACAACAGTAATTTAATCTTATAATATTAATAAACACATAATAAATCTTTTAAAACATTTGTCCATATTTTATATAGATGGCAGACAAAGCCCCGCATGACAATTCACGGTGACCTCTACTACGAGGGTAAGGAGTTCGAAACACGTCTAAGGGAGAAGAAGCCAGGCGATCTGTCTGAAGAACTCCGTACAGCGCTCGGCATGCCAGTTGGTCCTGGATCTCACAAGGTAAACTGAAAAATAAAAATACTCTCTTTTATACAGAGGCTTTTTGTCATCAACGCTTTAAATAACACCACAGTTTTAACTATTCTATAAAAACCTAAAACAATTAAAACGAAAGAGATTTTGCCAAAAATTATAAAGATATTTTTTCAAACAATTTAAATAATAAAATTATCTAATATATTTAGATATATAAAATAGCACAGTAGTAGTGTGCTAAGTTAGCTATGCTCTTCCAGGCAACCTTGAGGTGAGCGTGTTAAGTGGCGGAGCTTAACGACGTGCTCTGTCTTGTTACCAGAGTGATGAAAAGAAAATATTGATAAATAATAATTCATTCCCGCGAGTGGGGACGAACCCACAACCTTCCCATTTATAGTCACACGCTTGTACCACTGCGCCACTATTAAATGTAAAAAATCATTTAAGGAAAATAAGAACATTTTAAAGAAAATGTTGAATGCAGTTTTTCGATGCTAGTAATTATTTATAGGTACTTAATAATAATATTAGGTATTCTTTAGAAATACAACTGTAAATAAATGTCAATAATCATAATATTAAATATCTATATTTGGTATTTTTTTTGGAATATATCGCATTTTTGGCTGGCAAAACGTAACGTTGCCTTTCCAAAACGGCAAATTGTAAGACATTTAAATATAAAAGATTTGTTTATGTGGAGATCGAACTCACAACCTTAAACATTTAGAAACTTTCTACTCTTTCTTTCTGACATTGTTACATTATAGTTGTATAAATAAAATATTCTAATAATATAATCTATCCAGGTGCCACCCCCATGGCTGATCGCTCAACAACGTTACGGGCCACCTCCGTCTTACCCCAATCTGAAGATCCCGGGTCTCAATGCGCCCATACCCGAGGGTTGCGCCTTCGGGTACCATGCCGGGGGGTGGGGGAAGCCTCCGGTGGATGAAACGGGGAAACCCTTATATGGTGATGTGTTTGGACACCAGAGTAGCGGTCAGGATGTAAGTATTAAGTTTATATATTGTTTCTCTTAAAATTAATTACAAGTATTTTAAACGTTTTTTAAAGTGCTTATTCCACATTTAGGAAAGAAAAATATTATTTTAGTAAATCATATAAACATTTTACCGTTCGCTACGTTCAAATTGTTCGCTACGTTCAAATTTGAACCCGCGCCTCTTGGAAAAATCTACTAAGCCACACGTTCTCATCAAGCTACGTCGAAATTCTTATTCGCTTATTACAATTGTTAGCATCTCTGTAGGGTTTTTATTAGTGACGTATTGTTATTGGGTATATTATATTAAATAATTACACTGTTTTTCAACAAGTTTGGCACTTATTTAAAAAGGCTATACAGAGAGATGTCAGCAGAGTTTAATTGTTTAAATATATAGAAAATAACTTTTTTAGTTAATTGTTATATTTTATCTTATAGGATGCTGAAGATCAAGATATCGATAGAACAATGTGGGGTGAATTGGAATCTGAATCTGAAGAAGAATCAGAAGAAGGTATTGCTCTTCATTTATTATATTTAAAAATTCATATTATAATAGAGTATTTTTACTTTCTTAGAATCTTTAGGATTTACGAAAATGATGAAAGTAACATTTAATAATCACATTACAAAATACGTTACATTTTATAATGTAGTTATTTTTCGTTTTTAATTTACTTAAACTTAAAAACAAAATTAAATTAAATTAGCTTCACGCTGTATCCCGCACACAGCAGGATAGGCAGAGGAAACCTAGTGTTAAGACACTCCGTTCCCCACTTTCTGCCGAATTTTGGAGGCATTGCGTGTTGAGTGGCAGAACTCAACGCCGCGCTTAACCTCGACACCAGGGCGAAGAAATGGAAATATAAATTTAAGTAAATATTTCATCTCTTCGAGTGGGGATCGAACCCACAAACGGTCTGTTTTACAGTCACACCTCGTGCCGCTGTGCTACGACTGTTCTCAATTTTTTGATTTTCTTAATAAATTAATATATCGAAAATTCTGAAAAATTGTGGTTTCACATATACCACAGCAGAAATAATCAAAATAATTAATTTCCTGAGTTGAGAGTGAATCAATAACCTTTGGTGTTTACAATAAGAAATCGCTACGACGCAAATGTATTTTCTTTAAACAATATTACTTTAACTAATTTATTTCGTATTATAAAAACAGAGGAATCAGACGAGGGCGAGAAGCCGGGCGAAGGTGAGGTGCAGGCCGGGGTGGCGACCCCCGGAGAGGGGCTGGTGACCCCGTTGGGCATCAGCTCCGTGCCCCCCGGCGTCGAAACCCCCGACACCATAGAGCTGAGGAAGAAGAAGCTCGATTCAGACGTGGAGGGGTATAAAATTTATTTTTACTTTCACGTTGTTGTATCCATTATGCATATGGCAGGATAGACATAAACTTTTTTTTTTTTTATTAAACTGCCATCAGTTGATAACAACTATAATCAGTTTGGCTGAATTATTACCGACTATTTGGTTTTGGAGGCCATCGCCTCATCCAAACCAATGGTATTTAGCCTCACACAATGTGTTTTCGCTTCGATATTGATTGCATTGATTGACAGGCTTCTCAATTTACTTGCAAATTTTTAAAGTTTTCTTTGTGTTCCGGTAAACACAATGTAGTAAATAGTACGCATATATAGTACACAGTATTTAGAAAGGAAAAAACTCAATATGAGTTCACAATTTATCACAGACCTCTTTCAATACTTTTTCAAAGCCTAAAAATTAAAAGAATTAAACATCTTAATTAAAATATGAGTAAAATTGTATAGTATTTGATTTACGAATATATCAGCTCTAGTTGCACGCCATATTCCGCATATAGTAAGGACTTTAGTATTAAGACACGCCTCCACCTACTCTTCGCATAATTTTCAAGTTATTTGTGTTGAGTTGAAGATTACAACGCTTCGCTTTGGTTAGTAAATCGAGAAAATTAAGATTATTTATTTAGCTTCACACTGTATCTTGCACATAGGAGGGTAAATAGGGGGAACCTGGGAACTAAATGTTAAAACACTGCATCTGGAGATTGATAAAATTCTAGAGGCATTGCGTGTTGAGTGGCAGAACTTAACACCGCGCTTTTCCTCGTTACTAGAACGAGGAATGAAATGAATAAATAAAAATATTAAATATTTCAATTCTTCGAATGGGAATCGAACCCACAACCTATCGAGTTTACACTCCCTGCGCTACTATTGGCCTCAGAAATGAAGGTATTTTAAATATAATAATTTTATTTATAAAATATTTTACTTTCTTTATAGCGGCGATACTCCAGCATTGTACCAGGTGCTGCCGGAGCGCCGTGTTGGATTGACAGCGGGCATGATGGCCTCCACCCATGTATATGACATCAATGCAGCCAACCCGGGTAAATTATTATTTTATTTTTGACAAAATATTTATAAGAACACCTAAAGTAATATGAGTCATGTTGACACTTTAACTCTATTTACAATCTACTCATGTTGAATGTCGTTTTTTCTAATTCACGTAGGATATTCGATAAACCCTTTTTTAAGTCCTTCCTTACATTTCCTAAGAAAAATAGACTTCACATTTCTTGCGTTGTTAAGTTAACCAAAATTTCGTTGTTTATAAATTTATAGAAGGTTAACTATATAGTTTCCATTTTGATAATCATTTAATTTAATAAACAAATATAGCGGAACTCGTTGTACCAATACCCATACATTCATATCAAGCTATGTCGAAATGTTTATACAGTTTATACAATTTATTATTGTTATTTTCTGATATTATGTTTTTACGGAAAAATTAAATTATCTTATTTCAATCTACCACTTTCAAATTTTATTTTATTTAATCCACCACTACCTACCACTCGATGAAAAATAAAAAAAAAATCTATTTAATTGTTTTTAGGTAAACGAACGCTAACAACAGGCACTACAAGTGAAGCAGCACCAGGAGGAGGGGTCGAAGTGACCCTCGACCCTTCGGAGCTAGAGCTGGAGCCCGAGGCAGTGGCTGCGAGATACGAGAGACACTTAAGGGAACACCGTCCTAAAGGACGAGAGGATCTGTCTGATATGTTAGCTGATCATGTTGCTAGACAAAAGGTGGGTCTTGTTTTTTTAATGTTTTGTATGGGTCATTTACATAATAGACGTAAATTACAGGATAGGTATAGACTACATAGTACAGTATTTAATTTAATCTTTGTGTGTTGATTATGCTTGCTTAATAATGTCAAATATTTTACAATTCGTATGATATCAGTGAATAGTCAATCTTTATAGAGTATTATGGCAAAAAAATAATCCGAAATCAATTTTCTTTTTATAATATACTTTTATATGGTTTTTATTAAAGTTCTATTCCCAATAGATATTTATTATTGTTTTATTTTACAGAATAAACGTAAGCGTCAACAAACAACTGATTCTAAACAAGCGAAGAAGTATAAGGAGTTCAAGTTTTAAATATGTTATTCTGTATATAGTGTTTCTTAAATTTAAGTCTTCAATAGTGTGTCTAATTATTGCATCTAATATGTATTAGCACTATGAATAAAGTGAATGAAATCATGTAGGCGTTTTATTTTTACTCTACAATATGTTATGAAGTATGTATCACAAACAGGCCAGAGGCCACAGAGGCCGAGGCCAGTCGTGGCGCAGGGGCACAAAGTGTGACTGTGCGACGCTGAGTTCCGCCACTCAACACGCAATGCCTCCAGAACTCGGCGGAAAGTGGGGAACGGAGTGTCTTAATACTAGGTTCCCTCTGCTTACCCTGCTGTGTGCGGGATACAGAATGAAGCTGTTTTTTAATTTATCACAAACAGTTTAGTTTCTGTTCTTTTCTACTGCCTGTTGTCTTGTCCAACCACCATAAACAAATAAAACCTAAAAAATTGTTTGGTTCGGTTCATAGTTTGAGGCGTTTCGAGAGTGCCAGTCGAGCACTAATCACTTCGCCAAAAAGAAAATGTTAAGGAATAGATTATTACGATTTTTTTTTGTTACTATTAGGAACAAAGACTAATCCATATTGTTAAAGATCATATAATCAAAATATTTTTTACAATTTGGCAAAAATTACGTACATGACTAAATAAAAACTATTAGTAACTTTTTTTTTTAATATAATTTTTAAAAACAAACATATAGTATGATAAAAAATAATAGATTGAAATATAAAAGATGGTGTCACGTGTATATGCTATGGTTTTAGTTACGTTTCGGGTTGTATTATTGTATATTTCCGCAAAATAGGAGCTCGTTTCGCTTGCAATGCAATATCTTCACTTGCAAGTAATGAATTTTTGGTATGGTATGGTATGGTACTTCCGGTTGACCTAGAATTATAAAATTTGGCAGCTAGCATCTACATGTAGTACTAGGTAAGGAAAAAATTAAAACTATATATTTGTGGTTAAATCTTAAAAAATAATAGCCTTAAAAAGGGGGCAAAATTGGTATTATAGGCACTAGTTGAAGTGAGGTTGAGTTTTGGACCCTCTGAAGGAGGTCTATCATGGTGCGTGTGAACACGACACAAGCGTAGTTCGTGCAATGCATCGAAATATGCATGCAAGTTTTTATAATGCTTGTTGTTTATTCCAAAGTGACATTACAAGTGGCGGGTTTGTTAGGCGTGCGAAAATGCATGACTGGCGCCTCCTACTCTGTAGGTCACCATTAGGATCAACAAAGAAATGAATTGAGTCGGAAGATTTCGGATTTTGTCGGGGCCTTTTTGGGGTTCATATCATTCAGAATGCACA